>QNQO01001517.1:0-269778 GCA_003290165.1 Berberis thunbergii
CTTTGATGGAGGTGGTAGATGGAGAGCAAGTTGCGCGGGCATCAGTGAACTGACTTCGATAACATGTACACTGTTTCCTCCTTTGTAAAAGTTGTTTTTCTCTGATAAACAGATAGGAGACTGAAGCAGAACAACATGAGCAATGAAGAGGAAACCGAAGAAGATAAAATTCTTAACACTGGCCATAAGAGCTTAAGTTATAAACCTGTAATCGATACTCTCCTATTCCCTTCCACCTACATTATATAGCATTCGAAATTAAGGGAATTTGTTGACATGGGTTTCCACTCAGTCTTTGACGGGGGGTCTTCTTGTGGGGTACCTGATGGAGATAGCAATAGAAGCTTGGCATCATATAGTCTGTAAAATGGATATATCAGTAGGCCAACTTGGTGTACTAATCAGCGGAAAGAAAAAACTAAGCGTGTAAATGGTGACATTTTCAGACCAGCTGTACACCATTTTTTGTGGATCTTAAAGCTTCTAGCAATGAGACATTCCATAATTAGAGTAGCAAGTGGCGAGATTGATTTGAATGTTAAGAGCAGTGATCAACGGGGATATTTCTGTAGATGACAGGTGGAGGCGGCGCATGTCACGGTATGACTTGAGTCATGAGATGGTGCCAGTGGAATATACAGTCTTAATGTTGGAGCTTATCTTGACACCATAAGCTCTTTAAACATTCCATCAATAAAAAATAATAAATCAAATTATAAAACAAGACAATGTAAAATAATGGAAATACATAAAACACGCATTGCACAAGCAATTTAACGTGGTTCAACAAGTTTGCCTACGTCCACGGGCAAAGAGAATAGAGTGAGATCGAAGAGTACAAATGGAGAAAGCTACATAACGTCAACGACGTTAAATACACACATGTCTAAGCGACATCACAAATATACGTGAGGTGCATATATCCTTACAAAGAAAACAAAAGAATTTATTTATTCTTTCTCCTTACTCACTACAAACACAAATGCTCATTAATAGCTTTTCAAAAACGCTATTGTAGAATACCATACCATAGCGTTTTAGAAAACGCTGTGTCTGCCGGAGCTATAATAGATACATGGTTTTTATAGCGTTTTAGAAATGCTATTGAAGTAGATTATTTATAGCGTTTCTGAACGCTATAGTACCTGTATTTATAGCGTTTCTGAAACGCTATTATATAGTTACCAATAGCATTTCAGAAACGCTATTGTCTTCTCTCACGTAGCATTTAACAAATGCTATTGTATTAATTTCTATAGCGTTTCTCAATGCCTCTTTTTTTCTATAGCACTCATCAAGTGCTATCAAATGACTTTTATAATATCTTATAAGTTTTATTTCTAGAAAATAAAAACCAAAATGTGTCAAACACTTAAACGTTTCCATGAACGGAGGCAAAGTAATGTAATTAATAAGATAATGTATTACATCAAGTCACAAAATCTATCAAAATATATCAAGTACAATGATAGTTTTTGAAATTCCCCGATTTTCTGGTGTCTACTTGTCCATCTCTTGAAGATTCCTGAACTACTATTACATAAAAAAGATGTCGCAGGAGCAACCACTGTGCACTTGGTGAATCCCTTGAAAGATGATTGACAAATTTCTCACACTGACATCATCTAAGGTAAAATGTACAAGACTTGTATTTCTGCCAGTCCCAAGGACACAATCTACCATCCAAGTAACATCCTATAAGTGTTCAAACTTGAACAAACTGTTGTTGATTGTATTTTTCAACATCGCACTGGTACCACTTGAACCCCCTTGTAATATATTCCAATTGATATGACAACCAATGAATAGAATCATCGAAAGCAGAGTTCAAGGTAATCAAGTCATCAGTTTGATTCTTGATTGCCTTGAAATCAGACTGTAAACAAAGAATCTCATTCAGAAATGCATTTAAATTGAGGACCGAAGATAACTGATTAATATGATTGTATCAACCAAATAGAATTAATATACTCTACAAAACATACCTTGAACGTACAACTTGGCTAGCTGCTCAACACACTCCATCCCCAACTGTCGATGCCCCAAAATTTCTGATTCTTCGTCATCCGCACTTTAGAGGCATCCATGACATATTGCCCGTCCTTATCAACATCTTCAATTACTTTCTTCTTCTCATCAACAGGGAGGGGAATCTACAATACCCCAAGTGTTAAATGCCAAGACATGGGAAAGATATAAGGATTTTCAAAGAAACAAACCTTGATTCTCATTTTATCCGTAAATTTGGAGTTGAGTTCCTTAATCAGAATCTTGTACTTTGCACAGGACAGGGAATGAGGATGTCTAACAACATCATGATCAGTCAAGTTCAACTCAGTCATGATTTGCATTGTCTTTGTCTTTCTCCAGATATTCCTGGGTCTCCAAGTTCTCAATCTGCATCTTAGTTTCCTTAAAATCAATCTGAAAAACCAAGAATTTATTCAGAATCATGATTTAGTACTAAAGAGGCTAGAATATTAGTAAAAATAATAAAGGAGAATGCACACTAGTTGGATTGAAGCAAAAGAAATAGAAAAAAGAGAGTGACAGATAGCGAAGTATCTGATTCTCAATTGGCTTGAAATTAAGTTGCTTCTAATAACAGATTTGTATTGTTTTTGTTCACTCAGTCTCGTGTTTATTACCAAAGATGATCAAATATAACTGCTTATATATACAAACATTCAAAGAGTAGCAAATGCTAGCAAACCTAGCTGCTCAACACGCTCCATCACCAACTGTTGGTGACGCCAAACTTTCTGATTTTTCATGATCCACACTCTTTACCATATCTTCTGACCTTGACATTACTGATTTTCCTGAATTAGAAAAGTGCGTCAAGGGTTTTTCCAGCATCATCTCTGAGGGGCAAGGCATTGCATGACTTACCTGCAGAGTCCAATAAATTTGTCATTACTATAAGCAAGCAGCTCGACAACTTGAAAATAACCTTAAGTGCATTGGCAAGCTAAAATCGGAGCCAAACACGGGATTGAAAATGAGAAACAAGTCGATGTCTACAACGAAAATTGAACTACCTTCTCAAGTGATGGTTTTGTCGCTTAATTTAGAGTAATTATACAACCAAACATTCAAATGTCTGGCAGAGTTTGCATTGGTTTTCAACAAAATTTCATTTAGAGTGTCTAAGTAGAATGACAATCCAATACTATATTTTGATTTCTTGGTGGATGCAACTTACAGAGCAGTCAGACTAAACCAAATTCTAGTGTTAATGAAAGGAGATTGTCTCATGACCATTGGAAATGATTCGTTTTTTATTTCCAGAAGCTTTAACATCTGCTCCACATACCTTTCTTTCATCATCTGATCCACTAGCTGTTTCAAGTTCCATTTCAGCGAAAAAGGCTTCCAAGACAAATGCCACCACCTGAAATGAAGTAGAAAAAATCCTAGTTATTTCCTTATATGAAATTGCAAAAACCAGCAGGAATCCAAAGTATATACTACATATACACCAAAACTAAAATGCTAGAGTTGAAGTTCTTGCGTTGCAGTGATCAATAAAACAAAATATCCTAATATAACAAACAACAATTGAATATTTGACTTCTCATTCTTAGAATCTCAGGGTGTGTTTGGTTGCATGAAATCATATGCCATGAAATTCATGAGGGGATCCCTACATTTTAGGCTAAATTGATATATCACTTCACATGCACCATTTGATTTTGTGATAATGGTGGGAATGAAAATCCCAAGAATATGAGAATCACATGCCTTTGAGAGATCAAAGAGTAGGATTCCCATGTTCATCGCAGTCTATACCTTCCTTCTGAGCACAACCTTTTGTAATTAACATTGCCTTAAATCGCACACCATCATTAGGAGATATTTATTTCTTTGTGTATACCCATTTGCACCCAATAGTTTTCTTACCTTTCAGTAAGCTACACAATTTCCATGTTTCATTCTCATGAAGAGATTGCATTTATTCATCCATAGCCTTTTTCCAATGTTCACAGTCGATACTTTGAATTGTTTCTTTATAGGTAGAAGACACTTCATTCTCAACTACTAGAGCTTTAGTCTACTTGTTGCAATTGACTCCTGAATTGGAGTCTCTGGAACATCTTCAACTGTATCTACTACAGTCTCACTATTTGTGTCACCATTTGTACTCGTTGTGGAATCAGTAGGTACTACATCTGTAGATATAGGACTAGCTAGAACACGTAGAGTAACATCAATCTCCACCTGCTGTGAATTCTCTATGGTTTTACTCTCCACCTGCTAAGAGTTCTTTGTCTTCAACATAGAAGCCTCATCAAAAGTCACATCCTTGCTAATAACAATCTTTATGGATTCAGGAACCCACAATTTATAGCCTTTTACACCATCCACGAAACCCAAGAAAATAACTTTCTTGGCTCGAGGATCTAACTTACTTTCTTGAACATGAAAGTAAGCAGGATAACCCAAAAATAGCAGGATTTTCAGACCATATCTCAGTAGAGTTTTTCTATCAATCGCAGCTACTAACAACCTATTGATGAGATGACAAACATATGTAACAGCCTCAACCCAAAACGCTTTGCCCAATCCAGTATTAGACAACATAAAATGAACATTCTCCAACAATGCATGGTTCATGCGTTCTGCCACCTCATTCTGTTGCAGAGTATTTCTAACCGTGAAGTGTCTGACAATTCCCTCGACCTAACATACTTGCAAGAACGGATCAACTTTGTATTCACCTCCATTATCTGAATGGAGTCTTCTGATCTTTCTGCCTCTGGTCGTATCACAATAAGCACTTGCAGTCTCAGTAACTGCAACTTTACCCATAATTGTACTCTCGGTCAAAAAATGCAAATTATCTCTTTTGATTGCCTTCATCACCACCATTGCACTAGAGATTTACCCGTAATTGTATTTTTCGTCGTGTATTTGTCCTCCAATGTTTTCCACAATACTTTAGCAGAGGTTTCCTTTATGACGAAGTATTTTTGTTCATTCGCTAAACACAGTCAGACAAACCCACACGTGTTATGCCTCGATTTTCGAGAAAACAAAAAAATCTTTATATCCATGTAGGATTAGGATTATCCGCCCCGAATCTCGGAACGAAAAAATTTAACAACAGAAACATTAAATAAATAAAAATTCTAGCCAGGTTAACTTTTTGGAGATTTTGTCCCAAAGTAAACCTTTCATATGTATCGCCGCCTCAATGACTTTCTAACCTGTGAAAGGCTCAATATGGCTACGTTCCAATAAAAACGTACCCAAGAAGTGTAAACATACTTGAGTCAGCGAGGTAGCTGGTATGAGTAATCTTCATCTTTATAAATAAAATAGTTACATGTTTTAACATGAAAATTTCATAAACAAGAAAATAACACTCAAAGTCTTGTAGTTCCTCAATGAGGCAAACATTTTATACTACTAAGTTTTATCATGCTTAAAATATACATTTATTTTACCAACACTAACAAAGTAAAGGTCGAACGTGGTAAGTCTGATGTAAAAAAATTTATTTTACCAACACTATCCTGCACAGAACGTTTAGAAATAAATGAATAAAATTCATAATTTATCGGTCTTCATAAATACAATTTATTTTCAAATAAATACAGATCATACTCATAATCACCATTATTTAAATGTCAACAAAATATATTTTACCTTAAGGAAGACATGTAGTTCTCAGAATGAACATTTAGTTTCTTCCATTAAGACAATCACGCACATACACAAAAATCTCGATTCTTTTCCACAATTGCACTACCCTCCTTGTGCCGAACACACCTCACCCCAAGTGTATCTCCTTGCCTTCGAAACCACTCGGAGCGTACATGTTTTAAGTGTGGTGCCAGATCGAGGAACATAACATCTCACCCGAAGTTCGATCCATGACAAACATTTCCTAAATACTACACGTACTACCGAACTCACATGGAACAACGTGTCGATATGCAAGCAAGTCTGCATACCCAAAATTACATCACACCTATACAAACAAACTGTATACAAAAATCATTTTTCATTTTTTTTGGAGCTGTGGAAAAGAGCAAAAAAATCAAATAATTCTCAAGACTCGTTTACATTGACACTTTGTCAACCATAAATACATCGACCACAAATATTCACCCTTTCTTTTGGGGAAACAAATAACATTTTTAGAAGTAAATTTTATAAAACCCAACATGGATCACATTTATTCATTATAAGGATTAGCATGCCAATTTGCATAACCATAAAATTCAAGTTTACAATATAATCCCATACTAAACACGAATTTCAAGTTATAACGCAAAAATGCAAATACAAATTTACAAAATAATACTAATACCCAAGTCATCCAAAAATCCTTATTACTATAATATTTACGAATAACCAAAAATACCTAAATTTCTAAAAGAGAGAAAGGATAAAAGTCACTTAACCTCCTCACCTGGTCATAACAGCTTTAAACATAGACACACAATAACAAGTAAGAACGCATGATGGTTACAAACAAAACATGATTTAGTCTAAACCCTAACCTGGAAACCACCATTACACATCCACTTTCTACCAAACAAACAAACAACCCAAATTTTTTTAAAAACAACCCCATACCACAAAAACAACAATGCACGTGAATTCAAATAAAAAGGGTTCGACGAAGTCACCGTTTAAGCCATAATGTAAGCCAATCCGATCTAACAAACCAAACCCCATAAAAAAAAACTCATTTCAACCGACCATGATTTCAAACTCCACTTCATCTCAAATACAAATTTTCAAACTTATTTCTGTATAGATATCCAGATCATATACATAAATTCACCTAAACAAAAAAATAAGAAAAGAGAATGGAGGAAAACTCACTAATTTCTACTAAAACTTTTATATACATAGATTTCTAAAATTCATTCAGTGACATTGTGCTCTGCCTCGAGGGAGATCTAACCGTTGGATGAATTCCAAACCAATGCTTAAAATTTTATATGGATGTTAGGAAACGACAGATTTGATTGCAATTATTCTGAACTATAGAAGATTTCGATCCACTGGAAACGCTAAGACTGAGCAGAGCTATATTTATTACGGGATTTAAATAAAAACCTAGTTTTGGGTTTTCTGTTTTAACTAAATCAATTCCTACGAAAATACAATAAAAATTTCATATTTTTGTATTAAACTCTAATATTAATTAATTGATTAATTTAAAAAATAAAATAAAAGAGAACAATGAATACTCACTTGTGATCGGATTCGGCAAAGAAAATTGGTGAGACGCGAGCCAAGAGAAGAACAAAGATCATTTGTTTTAATTCTCTATATTTTTGTTTGTTTGATGAAAACCCTCTCTCTCTTAGTTTCCCTTTTCTATTCTTGTACTCCCCATTTCTCTTCTCATTCTCTTCACTATTTGTCTCTCTTTTCTTTCATAAGCAATGTAAATCAAAGCAAGCATCTTTCTCCCCCATTAAGTCACGTTTTTTGCCACCATCAACATAAACCAAACAATTTAATATTGAAAACCATTAAGATTAGGGTTTTATAAAGTATATGTGCACACCCTTTTTAGTCAAACACTACCCTAATGCAAAGAAAAACGGCCCAAACTATGTTTAGCCAAACAAAGCCCAATTTGGGTTTCTTGGCTTACATACAATATCCAGCCCAGATTAAGCTTTACTAATATTTTGCTAGCCACACTCAGACACACATACTTCATTCTATTTAGCAACGGTAAACAAAACAAATATTTTTACCTAATATATCGCACATAAATAAACAATAGTATTTATTTAATTAAGCGGGTATTACAATATACACACCTTAAAAGAATCTCGTCCTGAGATTCGAAATGTAAGAGAGTTATGTGAAATTTAATATATATATATAACTCGGCAAACGAAATAAGATTTAAAAAAAAATTCAGATGAGAAGTCATTCAAATCTTATACTCATAAAAAATTTCACATCATGCAAAGCCACATAACAAACATGCATAGACTCGAGGCTGCTACATGTGCATATCCATAATATGTTAATAAAAAGACAAAAATATTTAATTGGAACACTTCATCTACAAAACATTTATTTAGGATAGTGAAAAAGTACAGGTATTACAACACGTTTGCCGATTTAACTTGTTTCCATCTTCTTCTCCCATGGCATCCGGCTTATCTCCTAAAGCATTCTCTAAGTTTTGTTGTGCGAGCACATCCAATACTTCATATTGCCACATGTCGAAATTGTTCTTCCCGTTAAACATTTCGACATCAAACTTATCGATTGTAGCGCAATCATTTTTGAACTAGAACCTAAACTTGACGTTTCTATCATGTTCTACAATACTTTCATATAAAACTACCGATTCACACACTTACAAACGAACCCAAGGAAATACATTCGGCTCTGATACCAATTTGTTACGCCTCGTGATAGTGTGATAGATGCGGAACACAATTGATAGTTGCAATAGTAAGTAAAAATTCAAAGTATAAACAAGGCAATGTAAAGTAAATGAAAAATAAAACACGTACCACACAAGCAATTTAACGTGGTTCGACAAGTTTGCCTACGTCCACGGGTAAAGAGAATAGCTTCACTAGTGAGATCGAAGAGTATAAATGGAGAAAGCTACATAACGTTAATGACGTTAAATACACAAATGTCTAAGATACCACCGATATATGCATGGTGCGTATATCTCTCACAAAGAAAACAAAAGAATATATTTACTCTCTCTCCCCTCACTTTACTCTCTTTCTTTCTCACGTAGAAACACAAGAAGGGGTTCAAAAACCCCAAATTTCTCACAAGGCTCACAAGGGAAGAACCATTCAAGGAGATCAATGATGAAGAAGGGGGGAACCTCCTTTTATAGCTACAATTGGCGGTGGAGAGAAACAGTGATGGAACTCTCCATCACCTTCCTTTACCATCTTCTTCTTCCAGCAAGTTCTTCAAATCCAGCCCAGATGTAGCCGATTTCTAGCCCAAATTTAGACAATTTTGAGCCGATTTTAAGCTGCAAATCAGGTTCTTCCTCATATCTTTTGTTTCAATTTTTTGTGGATCTTAAAGCTTCTAGCAATGAAACGTTCCATAGTTAGAGTAGCGAAGTTGCGGGAATGATTGATATTAAGAGCAATGATCAACGGTGATATTTCAGTAGATGACAGGTGGAGGCGGCGCATGTCAGCCATATGACTTGAGTCATGAGATGGTGCAGTGGAATGTTGAGCCTATCTTGACACTATAAGATCTTTAAACCTTCCATCACAACTTTGGAATTTGCAAATTTATGTTATTCATAGTAGCAAGAGTTGCATACCCCATAGTCTAACATCCTCAGTTTATAGCGAGTGTGATGTCGTAGAATTATGGTCAATTAGTTGTAATGTGGATTTGATTCCCTTTAAATGAATGAATTTCCATTTGTGGACACGTGTGGTGGGTGGTGATGTGCTAGTTTCGGAACAACACCCAAAAATAATTAAATAAATAAAGGTTACATATTTTAAAATTTGGGCGCCAATCCAGTACGTAATCAAGAATTACTTACTACTCGGCATGAGGATGAGATGACATCATCCTTTCTTCTTCACTCACTCTTGACATCACTCTCCCTCCTCCTCAATTGAAGTGAGTTTGCATCTCTTCCTCTCATTTTCTCCTCTAATTTATCACTTTCTGTGCTTGATTTCATGTTGTTTACTTTCTTCAGTTGGATGCTAAGGTTTGAAAAAAAAAAAAAAAACAGAGTCTGTGTGTTCACCCTTTCGCATAGGACAATGAGTGGGAGTCTTATACTCGCAAAGGTCCATGCTAGTGGAAGTCTCAAATTCGCATAGGTTTGGGCGAATTTGAGTCTCGTACTCGCATTGCCCAATGCGAATGTGTGAAAACAATTTTTTTTTTTTTTACAGTTTGAGTGTTTGTCGTAAAATAGTCATAACTTTCTCATTTCAAAACATTTTCATGTGATTCAAATTGTGTTTATTAGATTACTCAGAGTAACACAATTTTGTGCTTTAATGAGCTTGAGAATTAGTCTCGATCGAGCAAATCAGTTGGATGAAAGTTAGGGACACTACCCTGTTTTCTTTGCGGGACAGATTTGTACGACTTTAGTAAAATGATCATAACTTGCTCATTTCATAACATTTTCAACTGATTCAAATTGCGTTTATTAGGTAACTCAGACTAATATAATTGTTATGTTTTGATGAGCTTGATAATCGATCTCAATTAAGGGTTTAAATTGGTCGAAAGTTACCTTATTTTTATGTAACTGTTTTTGACAAAAACAATTTTTTGGGTGGTGTGGGTTAGCAGGTTAAAAAAAATCTAGATGGTGGTTTGGGACAGTACATTTGGTGGTGTGAAGTAAGTGTTACCTATTTTTTTTTTTTTATAAAACTCTTTCAGTAGTTACTCCGGGGTTGCACGTTTTAATCAGAAGAAAATCAAGACCAAGTTGGGAATTAGAGGGTTTTTAACAAGTGAGGCTTCTGTTTTGCTAAGGAATAATTCACCACATTTTCTCTACTCTTCCTGCCAAGGATTCGACTATGAACGGGGCAGAACGGGTTTTGCTTACTGAATCCCAAGCTGAAAAGATTGTTGCTCGTGTTGCTCCTGCTGGTGATGCTAGCATTGATGGAGAAGTGAACTCGGGCTAACATGTTATGGATCTCGATGCTCCTATTAGTATTGGTGTTGCTGGCCTGACTTCTAAGAAGAGGAAAATTTCGAAGCCCGTCAAAGTGATTGATGATAAGTCCTGGCCGTGTTCCGAGGAAGAAACGACTTTCCACTCGTGGTGTTGCTCGGGTTGCTTCTCGCTCGGGTTCTTCTGATAAAGAGGTTGTGAAGGAGGATCGCTTATCCCTTGAGGAGGCCGAGGAGATGACTTTGGCGATGGAGAGGAGTAAAGAAAACCTATTCTTTCGTTAGATGATAATGAAAAGATACTCCTCTCTGCTTTTGGTGCACCCGATGATGCTGAATACTCTAATGATGACCCTTGAGTTATCGATGATTAGATGATTCAGCTGGCATTGGAACAATCTAAGGAGGTTGGTGATCGTGGTCAGGATTTTAAGGTTCTTTCCCCTCGATCATATTCCATTCCTGTCAATGATGCACCAGGGTTATCAGTTTCTTCTCCCGTTCTTCTGAATCCTGCTGCTCCTGTCACCACTACTACTCGTTCTGCTCCTATGGTGACCACTTCGCAGCGAGAAGGCAAAAGTGATTTTTTTGTCACCATTGTTCTGCCAGTTGTTCTCGGCATTTGAGGTGGTTTCTCTGTGCTTCCGGATCCTCACGTCTTTCACCCACAGATTGGTTGGAAGAAGCCTAATCTGAAGGACATCCATATCAAGTCGGATGAGAAGTTTTGTTGGTTTATTAAGCTTGACATGTAAGATGATACGCGTAGGTTTGTTAATGAATTGCATGGGCGGGCGGTAGAAGGACATTCGATGCCTGTGTTGGATCCAGTACTCATCTTGACCACGGTCTTAAGCAAAAAATGGTTGAGATGAATCACCTCACTTATGTTGGGTGATGGGGTCAGAGTACAGGATTGGTCGTGGCTAAGTGGCTGCTCTTGAAAGGAATTTGGTAGCGTTGTTGCTGGTGTTTTCTCGCATCATTCGTCAGCTTGATGAGATAAAGGCACAATGTGCGGAGTAGGAGATGGCAGCTGAGGCTGCTCTGGCCTCTTTAAAGGAAGCAGAAGTTGTACGAGATAAGTCTACTGCGAAGTTTGAGACTTCGACGACCAATTTGGACGGGGCACATGCACGATTGGACGAGTTGGAAAAAGAGTTGTCTGTCGAGAAAATTGGCCATGATGAGGCTCTACGCTCCGTCGTTGAGTAGTCAGTCAGCCGTAGGATTGCTGAAGGGCGGGTGGAGCAGTTGATGGAGTCAAGTCGAATAACTCTGCCACGTTGGCCGCTACTAAAGGGCAGTTGATTTAAGCTAAGAATGAGCTTGCTGCAACAAAAGAAAAACTAAAGATTGCAGAGGTGGAAGATTGGAAGAGAGTTGTTGATGGACGAGTCAAGCTTTTTGACTATATTGAGGGGCTTGGTGTCGATTTATTCGAGTATCGTCACTTGGTTGATCAAGTCTTCGAGGATGAAGATGTTGAAGAAGGTACGGATCTCCCAATCGATCCCGTAGAGGAAGAACCATTATCTCCTCCTCCTTCCGACCAGGCTCCATCGCATGCTTTTGTCATTGAAAAGGGAACCTTATCTTCTCTTGCCACTGTCGCTGTGGTCTCTCTTCCATCAGACGCTCTTGATGCTTCTACTGTTATTTATTCAAATGTTCCATCTTCCCCTTCGGATCTAACATAGTGATTTTATGAATGAGAAAATTTTCTTTTTGATAATATTGTATTGCATTTAATTTAATTTCCGCTTCGCATGCTAAACTTTGAGGTCATGATTCATCTTTGGTCATTCGTTGTGACTCATTGTGTATGATGTGTGTGTTCTCCCTATCGAGTCGTTTGTAGTAAGTACTGGAGATTTAGGCTTATGAGTATTTCTATTTTTGTGCTTGCTTGTCAACCATCTGAGATTTTTCTTTCTTTGTTCTTGTCAATCGAGGCATTTTTGAATTCAGATCCTCAAGTACTTGCATGCCAATTAAGGTGTTCTGAATCATTTTTGGTTGGTGTTGTGAGTGAATTGACTCATACATTTTTAGATGGGTCTATCGTGGTTGTTGAAGTAAGTCATATTGTGTATCTCCAGCTTTCGCTTCTTAGTCCAATATTTTGATCGGCAAGTGGGCATTTACTGCTACATTTCGGCTTATGTGTCTGGATTTCTTGATCTGATATATAAGCTAAGGCTGAGTAAGTTGACTCGTTCGTCCTTGCCTCGTTGATCTGACACATTAATTGACTAGAGGTTTTTCCGAGTATGTTGACTTTTTCGTCCCAACTGTTACTTCGTTGGTATGACATTTAGTCGACTAGAAGTTTATTTGAGTAAGTTGACATGTTTGTCCCAACTTTTACTTCGTTGGTCTGACATATCAGCCGACTTGAAGTTTATTTGAATAAGCTGACTTGTTCGTCCCAACTTTTACTTCGATGGTCTGACGTATCAGTTGACTCAAAATTTATTTGAGGAGGTTGACTTTGTCCCAACTTTTGCTTTGTTGGTCTGACGTATTAGTCGATTCTAAGTTTATTTGAATTAGTTGACTTGTTCGTCCCAACTTTTACTTCGTTGGTCTGACGTATCAGTCAACTCGAAGTTTATTTGAGGAAGTTGACTTGTACGTCCCAACTTTTACTTTGTTGGTCTGACATATCAATCGACTCAAAGTTTATTTGAGGAAGTTGACTTGTTTGTCCCACCTTTTATTACTTCGTTGGTCTGACGTATCAGTCGACTCAAAATTTATTTGAATAGGTTGACTTGTTTGTCCCAACTTTTACTTACGGTTAGTTGATTAGACCAGAAGTTTTGTGTCCGACTTATACGTCCTGACCTTTTGTTTGTGGCTTTGTATGCTAATTACTTCCTATTGTTTAGCTTTGATGCCGCAAATTCGAGTGTAAGATGGAGAGTTTTGAACTCATAATTTTATTGATAACCCCGTTTCGGGTGTTTAACAATCTATAATAGCAATAGTCATTCCCTTCTCATAAAGTTATGTTGTGGAATCTGCATTGTATCTTTCTGACAGTTGCTCGATTTGTTCTGCCTTGAGTGGTCTTTAACACTTTAGCTGTAACTTTTTCCTCCACTTATCCGAAATTTTGTTATTTTATGTTGTTGTCGCGTGGTAGAAAATAAACTCAGAATGTTTTTTGGTCAAATCGCTGAGCATGCGCCGTTGACAGGTTGATCATAATAGAATGTAATCCCAAATTGTCCAATCATGCCCACATTAGCACCTGCTGTCAATTCGTAAAATTTGTTTGCGTTGTCAGTAATGTAGGAGGCGTTGTTGGCATTGTCGTGGATAATGGTCAAGCTTGTAAGCTTTTCCAGATTTTGTTAGTTGGTTGACCCACCCCTATTTGAATTGCCAATTTCTCCACGCTTCTTGTTCGTGAGTTGTCGTATTGATTTATCTGGTCTCGTTTGATAGCGATGTTGCTCCTGATTCTATATAGATCAGCTCGAGTGTGATATGTTATTGGTCGTATCTTTGGTGGACTTGTCTGGTCGCTTTCTCTGGCTACACAGTGTAAGGCGTATATCAGCTCTCTGGGTTGTTATTTTAATCCTTTGGTGGTGCCTGCATTCTTCTTCCCTTTGGGTTGTTTATCAGGTAGCCCGACGAATTCATCGAGTCGTCCTCTTTGAATCCAATGCTTGATTTCATCTTTCAGGTTGCAACAATCTTCAGTGTCGTGCCCATGATCTTAAAGGAAAGAGCATTATTTGCTCTTGTCTCACCCCTCTGGGTCTCCTCTCATCTTGAGTGGCCAGTTAACATCTTCCCATTTCATCATGTGTTAGTATGTTCGCTCGACTGGTCATCAAGGTCGTATATGGTTTGTATGCCTTTTTCGCCACGCTTGTCACTCACTCGTGTCTGGGCCTTGTTGATTGTAGCTTTTCAGATTTTTGCTGGTTGAATTCGAACCTCCCATTAGTTTGGTGCTTATTTGACTGAAGCTTTCCTCCCGGGGTCTGTCGTATCGCCTTTTTTCTTCCCTCATTTCTCACTTCTTTGAATGGGCTTCCCTTTCGGAGTCGTTCTTCTTCCTGGCGGCCATCAACGCCTTGAGAGTGATGTGCTTTTAAACGATCATTAATAGAATCACCATGTTATTCGATGGTTTCATGACCAGAGCATCGAAAAATGTCATCTTTTAAGTCCGGCAGTGAAAATAGTGGTAGCCGTATCGTCATTGCATCCGTTGATCATGGTTAGCTCGTTAGTAAAAATGAGTAACGTACTCCCTTATTGTTTCCTGAGGCTTATGTTTGATGTGAAGCAAGTAGTGTGGCCCATTCCTCATCCGTTGACTGCCAATGAACCTCGTAATAAAGGCGATAGCCAGCGCCTGAAATGATTTTATCGACTTTGGTGGTAGGCTGTTGAACCAGTTCATTACTATGGAGGTGAAACTTTTTGGAAATGTTCTGCATAAGATGGAATTTGTGCTCTCCTTCAATGACACCATGTGGTGAAAGTGTCGCAAGTGGTCTGTTAGGTCAGTGTTACCATTGTATGCTTCAAACTTTGGCGGGGTGAACTTCTTTGGTATGGGAGTCAATGAGTGTGTGGGAAAATGGTGGTTGGGCTAGTTCGTACAGTATATTAGGATCCGTGACTTCAATCCTGAATGGGATTTCAGCGGGGTTTCGCCGTTCTGAGGGTCCCATCTTGAGGTGGTTTGTTGCTTTCGGGATTTACCTGTTGAGGTCCTGTCCTTCACTGGCTGGATTTTGTTGGGGCGGCGCTTGGACAGGGTTGGCGGGCTGAGCATGCTCTCGAGTGAGCTTTTTTTACCATTTTGATCATATGATCCATCTGGATCATGAATAGGTCTAGACGAGGATCAGTGGTGGTGCCTATAGACGCCTAGGACGTTTGAGCCACCACGTATCGCGGCTCTCTATTGTCGGGCATGGTCGTCCCAACTTTCGTCCCTGGGTATGCAAGGTGCGCTATCGGTGGCGCAGTTTCTATGGTAGAAGGATTGCTTTGATTTTTGTCAGATTGATGGTCTGTAGAGTGTTCCATTTGTTTTAAATGTTGATTGGGGCTGAGGAAGTTTGCTATTGTAGGTTATCTTCTTTAAAGGAAAACTTATCGTTCCCCACGGACGGTGCCAAACTAATTTGTCCAACATCCTGTCTCCAATAAGTAAAACCTGCAAAACAAATGTTTGATTGCCAAAGCCACCTTTTTGGTGGCCGAAGGCACTCCGATGCTTAAGTCAGCAACTCAGTTGGAGATAGAGATAAAACTGTACAAAAACTCAGTTAAAATTGCATATATTTGTTGAATGTTCCCTTCACCTTTTACAATGGTCATTGTTAATTCCCTGCGTGACTCAAGCACGTGAGGCGCAATGAGGGAGGATGTTCTCTATGTCCCTCCTTTATGTAGATATGTCCATGGAGGCATAACTCCCTCCACGACTATTTTTTCTATGTAACGTTTCTCCCCTTGAGGGAGAACTTTATCGGGCCTGGATCTGAGCTTCTGATTATGATCTATTTTGACGGACCCTGTTTGGGCTTTCATGACTAAATTTGTCTTCTTTGGGCTTTATGAATTGGCCTGATCTTGGGATAATTGTTTCTCGTGATAGATGATCTTTGCCCCGTGTATGACCGAGATGTCGGTCTTATTTGATGTATCATCGATGATGATGATTCGTTCAAATGGAGTGGATATTGAAGAAGGAAGAAGATCACAATGGGGTTTTCATTAGAATCCTTAAATTATCATTGAGAATTCTGAGATACATTTTACATACATACACATAATGAGTAATTTAGATATAATGAAAGTAGGAAGGTAATCCACATACATTTTAAATTATCATTGGAAACACGGGGTACTCTAAATCACCCTCAACTTAATGTCTTAATCCACAGTCATTGCTCACGGAAGAGACCTTAAATTTTGAAGTTTAAAATTGAAGGAAAGTTACACAATTTGCTTCTGTAAAAGCTTTTAGTCTTTTACCTTGTAGAGACCTAAATTTATTTGCCAAATAACTCGTAATACCATCAGGCTAAATGGTGTATTACAATACTAAAACAAAAGAAATAAACTTCTTTAATGCCTTACAATGATAATGCCATAATGGCAAAGAGTCTTCTTCCTCAAAACTATAAGTAAGCTTAACTACAATTTCCAGGACCAAACCCCACCCTCTTGTTTTGTAAATCGTAGATTATCTTCATTTTCTGCTGTTGCATGTTACCAATAATTGTTGCCTCACCTGCATCTTGATTACCAGCAAAACCCAAACAAAATTGTGAATAATCACCATCACCCTCAATATTAATCAAGATGCCCTCAGAATCTATCACCTGCATATAGGCATTTCCTTCGAAAACAAAAACTATTCTTGGTACCTTCACTTCCTTAGCTGAAGTAAAGTTGTAACAAGTGTCCAATATCGAAAAAGCAGGAGCCTTCGGGTAAGGTGACATGTACTGTTGGAATGCTGATTTTAATGAAGAATAAGCACTTGGAGGTAAGCGGGTTATTACTGTTCCAGAGTCTATAATCACCCCTGAAGTCTGAAACACTGTAGGTGATATAGGTAATTGTGTGTCACCTACAATTATGGATGTTAAATGGAGAGAATAAAAAGATGGACCTCTGGGATCTGTGACCATTGGGGTGAACTTCACGGATGAATCTGCGCTTTGTTCGGTTCCAAATGATAAGTAACCTGAGCCTGAACTCGAAGGGAGACAATACGAAAACACCCCTCCATACTTCCCAACTGTTTGTGACACAAAAGATAACTTGTCACGCCCAAGTCCAAGCAAACCTGCAGCCTTCCCAAATAGTCCTTCGTTGTTTTGACCACATCCAAATTTGTACTTTGGGAACACATCAGGTGTTACTGTGAGTGTTTCATATGCAAAATTTCCAATGGAGGAGGATGAGTCACCATATTCTATCCCATAGATGCAATTTTTGGTTGCACCACACCCTGGGTTATCACTAGTTCCGGATTTGACCTGCGTGCATTCAGGAGTGTTGCAAGAGACATTGGAATAGGAGGTAGAGGTGGATGGATCGAAAATTGGTTCTCTTTGTTCATAACAGGAGCCGGCGCAAGGTTCACATTGGATCCAAGTGAGATCACTTGCAGTGTCAAAGATAAGAGTCATGGTTTTGGTGGGAGTTCCAATTCCTATTTGAACAATGTAGTTTCCAGTTCCAATTGATGCTCCTGAACTCGCCGGGAGCCTAGTTTTTTGGGTTTGGAAATCAGATTTGCTGGATTTGTTGGAGAGAATCCGGTGAACTGAATTCACACGGTTTTGGTCTTGGCGTAGGATTTCTTGTAATGCATCCAGTGGTTTTACTACGTCACCATTAAGCCATGTTGGCGAGCAAGGTCCATGTCTATGGACTATGTTCAAGGATGGCGTATTGTTTGCGCCTGATGCCAAATGAAATTGATCATCAGTAAATAATGTTATGAACTAGAGTATGTCCCGTATCGTTGGCATTTCATATAATTTTATTTTTACTAAATATTTTGTTATGATCGAACACCTCTTTCACTATCCTCATTTTGACTCCGAATCAGTATTGAAGTGTAAGCTTATTTTAATGTAAAAATATATATTATAAATTTTAGAGTTAGACTCGGTCAAATTTGAATCAGTTGGGAAAAAAATTTAAACGCCAAGAATGAGTTATCCCCCAATCTTTGAATTCGCCAAAATATGAAGTTGAAATGTGGATTAAGATGCCCGACTCATTTTTTCTGGTATGATCGGGTCGTCTCATTGTTTTGAAAAATATTAAAAACGTGAAATACTTTATATGTTTTTTAATTATAAAATATATATATTTTTAAATTTTAACGCTCATGTTGATCATTGATTTTGTTGAAAAGTTTTTAAAAAATGCATCAACGATATATTAACTTTACCAAAATTCGATAACGATGTAGATAATTATGATAATTTTCATTTTGCTAAAAGCAAAATACAATATTTTATCTCTCTGCCACATGTACATTCCACATATTTTTTTCAAAAGTTTTTCATTATTTTTGCCCTTCTACATGTTTTATATTTACAAATATATCATTATGGAAAATGAATCTCAACCCTCAAATTTAATACATTTCTCAACTTTTAATCCTAACCATCTTTTATTTCTAATTCTTTCGATTTGACTTTGCCCTAGTCAGCAATGAATAATAAAACACCACTCTAAATTGTAATATAAATGTATTTCCATTTAACAGTGTATAACTCAACCTATTGTCAAACTTGTTAATGCAGAAAATTGGAAATACAACCAGTTGTGGTGGATTGAGATGCAGAAATTTATTTTCAAAATAATACATTACAATTTGCGAGAGTCTAAAGCAAAATAGAAATTCATGAGCTTTATGAAAGTAGCTTTTTGGCGAGTCTATCAATCGAAAAGTAAAAACCAGAAAGTCTAAAGCTAACGCGATCTTTCCAAAACAACACATTCATGAATTTTCAATCTCTAAAGCTTCTTGACTTTCTGGACATGTACTAACTTGATTTAGTACATATGTTTCATAAGTTATTGTTTAAGTCGACTTAAGAAAAGAAAAAAGGTGAATTAAGTCTTTGACTTAAGTACATTTGCAAAATGCAAAGAATTCTCGTTCACATTTTATCATGGCATGTTTTTGAATTACAGATAATGAAGACTCAATGTGAGCCCAAGATTTATAAGAGCCACTAATACTCTATCAACTAAACATTCATTTCAAATAGTAATCAAATATCCACATAACATTTGAGAAGCTAAGAAATGAGGAAGATCATGGAGAAGGATAAACTTACTTACCTTTATTGGAGGTGGTAGATGGAGAGCAAGTTGTTGCGGGCATCAGTGAACTGACTTCGATAACATGTACACTGTTTCCTCCTTTGTAAAAGTTGCTTTTCTCTGATAAACAGATAGGAGACTGAAGCAGAACAACTTGAGCAATGAAGAGGAAACCGAAGAAGATAAAATTCTTAACACTTGCCATAAGAGCTTAAGTTCTAAACCTGTAATTGATACTCTCCTATTCCCTTCCACCTACATTATATAGCATTCGAAATTAAGGGAATTTGATGACCAGGGTTTCCTCTCAGTGTCTTTGAAGGTGGTCTTCTTGTGGGGTACCTGATGAAGGTAGCAATAAAAGCTTGGTATCTCATCAGATAGTCTTTGAAATGGTCCTTACCATGGATATATTAGATAACAGACAAAATGAAAAAGACCACACAGTAGGCCAACTTGGTCTATTAATCAGCGGAAAGAAAGAACTAAGCGCGTAAATGGTGACATTTTCGGACCAGCTGTACACTATTTTTTGTGGATCTTAAAGCTTCTAGCAATAAGACATGCCATATGCAGGTAGCAAAGTTTCGAGATTGATTGGTATTAAGAGCAGTGATCAACAGGGATATTTATTTATTTGTACTGAAACATAAATCATACAAACACATTTAGGGTTGCAAGAATATACTTTGCGTGCCAGATAGCCGATTTGATAAACTCAGTTGGCATTATTTTGTCCTCTTAGAAGAGACCTTAAATTTGAAATCAGAAGCGACAGATATTCTGATATGTTCCAATTAGGCTAAATAATGTATAATATCGAAAACTTGACAAATGAATATAAATTAATGCATGACAATGAAGATAACATAACCATAATGAGTGCATAATCTGATGTTTTTATTTATTGATATCTAATCCAATTTTATTATAGACTGCTCTTCCAAAACTACAAGCTCAACCACAATTTCCAGGGCCAAATCCAAGCCTCCGGTTTTGTACATCATACACTACCTTCAACTTCTGTTGTTGTGTGTTACCAATAATAGCTACATTACCCGCATCTCTATTTCCAGCAAAAGCCAAACAAACCTGTGAATCACCATTAACTTTAATCAAGATCCCCGCATTAGGATCTAACACCATATTTGCATTCCCCTCGAAGACAAGAACTATTGTCGGTATATTGATTTCCTTAACTGAAGTAAAGTCATAACAAGTGTCCAATATTGAAAAGGCAGGAGCCTTTGGGTACTGTGACATCTGCTGTTGAAATGTTGATTTCAACGAAGAATAAGCATCTGGAGGTAAGCGAGTTATGACAGTTCCAGAGTCTATAATCACCCCTGAAGTCTGAAACACTGTAGGTGATATAGGTAATTGTGTGTCACCTACAATTATGGATGTTAAATGGAGAGAATAAAAAGATGGACCTCTGGGATCTGTGATTATTGGGGTGAACTTCACGGAGGAATCTGCGCATTGTTCGGTTCCAAATGATAAGTAACCTGAGCCTGAACTCGAAGGGAGACAATATGAAAACACCCCTCCATACTTCCCAACTGTTTGAGACACAAAAGATAAATTATCGCGCCCAAGTCCAAGCAAACCTGCAGCTGTTCCAAATAGTCCCTCGTTGTTCTGACCACATCCAAATTTGTACTTTGGGAACACATCAGTTGTTACTGTGAGTGTTTCGTATGCAAAATTTCCAATGGAGTAGGATGAGTCACCATATTCTATTCCATAGATGCAATTTTTGGTTGCACCGCACCCTGGGTTAACACTAGTTCCGGATTTGACCCGAGTGCATTCAGGAGTGTTGCAAGAGATATTTGAATAGGAGGTGGAGGTGGATGGATCGAAAATTGGTTCTCTTTGTTCATAACAGGAGCCGGCGCAAGGTTCACATTGGATCCAAGTGAGATCACTTGCAGTGTCAAAGATAAGAGTCATGGTTTTGGTGGGAGTTCCAATTCCTATTTGAACAATGTAGTTTCCAGTTCCAATTGATGCTCCTGAACTCGCCGGGAGCCTAGTTTTTTGGGTTTGGAAATCAGATTTGCTGGATTTTTTGGAGAGAATCCGGTGAACTGAATTCACACGGTTTTGATCTTGCCGTAGGATTTCTTTTAATGCATCCAGTGGTTTTGCTTTATCCCCATTAAACCATGTTGGCGAGCAAGGTCCATGTCTATGGACTATGTTCAAGGATGTCATATTGTTTGCACCTGATGCCAAATGAAACTGATCATCAGTAGCAATGTTGAATGTATCTCCATTTAACAGTGCATGTATAACTCAATCTAATGTCAAACTTATCAATGCAGAAAATTGCAAATGCAAGAAATTCGCATATGAAATACAACCACTGGTGGTGCATTGAGATGATACATCACAAAGGGTTTGCAGCCAGAAATTAGTCAATCAATTTGCGAAAGACTAAAGCAAAATAGAAACTGGCTTGGACTTCTTGAGCTTTATGAAAGTAGCTTTTTGGCGAGTTTATCAATTGAAAAGTAAAAACCAGAAAGTCTAAAGCTAACGCGTTCTTTCCAAAACAACACATTCATGAGTATTCAATCTCTCAGTTCACAAGTTAGGATTGACTTTCTGAATCATATACTAACTTGATTTAGTACATATGTTTCATAAGTTATTGTTAAAGTCAAATTAAGTCAAAAAAAGAAAGGCAAATTAAGTCAAAAAAAAGAAAGGCAAATTAAGTCTTTGGCCTTCCTAAGTCACTCTCCCATATGCAAAATGCAAAGAATTCTTGTTCACATTTTATCATGGCATATTTTTGAAGACGTATATGGATAACGAAGACCCAATGTGAGCCGAAGATATAATTAGAGCCACTAATACTCTTATCTACTTAACTTTCATTTCAAATAGTAATCAAATATCCACATAACATTTGAGAAGCTAAGAAATGAGGAAGATCATGGATAAGGATAAACTTATTTACCTTTGATGGAGGTGGTAGATGGAGAGCAAGTTGTCGCGGGCATCAGTGAACTGACTCCGATAACATGTACATTGTTTCCTCCTTTGTAAAAGTTGCTTTTCTCTGATAAACAGATAGGAGACTGAAGCAGAACAACATGAGCAATGAAGAGGAAACCGAAGAAGATAAAATTCTTAGCACTTGCCATAAGAGCTTAAATTCTAAACCTGTAATTGATACAATCCTATTCCATTCCACCTACATTATATAGCATTCGAAATTAGCCTAAAATATATGGGACCCTAATGAATTTCATGGCATATGATTCCATGCAACCAAACACACCCTAAGGGAATTTGAAGACCCAGGTTTCCACTGCCCGGTCTTTGAAGGTGGTCTTCTTGTGGGGTACCTGATGGAGATAGCAATAGAAGCTTGGCATCAGATAGTCTGTAAAATGGATACATCAGTAGGCCAACTTGGTGTACTAATCAGCGGAAAGAAACAACTAAACGCGTAAATGGTGACATTTTCAGACCAGCTGTACAGTATTTTTTGTGGATCTTAAAGCTTCTAGCAATGAGACATTCCATGATTAGAATAGCCAAAAAAGTTGCGAGATTGATTGATCATATGACTTGAGTCACGAGATGGTGCCAGTGGATTATACAGTCTCATGTTGAGCTCATCTTGACACCATAAGCTATTTAAATATTCCATCACAATTGATAATTGCAATAGAAAATAATAAATCAAATTATAAACAAGACAATGTAAAATAATGGAAATAAATAAAACACGCACCGCACAATCAATTTAATATGGTTCAACAAGTTTGCATACGTTTACAGGCAAAGAGAATAACTTCACTAGTGAGATTGAAGAGTACAAATGGAGAGAGTTAAATAACATCAACAATGTTAAATACACACGTGTCTAAGCGACGCAACAAATATACGCGAGGAGCATATATCTCTCACAAAGAAAACAAAAGAATTTATTTAGTTTTTCTCCTCACTTTACTCCCTTTCTCTCTCACGTACAAACACAGGAAGGGATTGAAGAACCCTAACTTCCTCATAAGGCTCACAAGGGAAGAACCATTCAAGGAGATCAATGATGAAGAATAGGGGGGGACCTCTTTTTATAGCCACAATTGGCGGTGGAGCGAGGCAGTGATGGAAAATTTATCGTTCCCCATGGACGACGCTAAACTGATTTGTCCAACATCCTGTCTCCAATAAGTAAAACCTGCAAAAACAAATGTTAGATTGCCAAATACCACCTTTTTAGTGATCGAAGAAACTCCGATGCTTAAGTCAATAACTTAGTTTGAGATGGAGATAAAACTGGACAACACTCAGTTAAAATTGCATATCTTTGTCAAATGTTTCTTTCACCTTTCATAATAGTCAATGTTAATTCCCTTCGTGACTCAAGCATGTGAGGCACAAAGAGGGGGGATGTTCTCTATATCCGTCCTTTATGTAGATATGTCCGTGGAGTCATAATTCCCTCCACCACTATTTTTCTATGTAACGTTTCTCCCCTTGAGGGGGAACTTTATCGGGTCTGGATCTGAGCCTCTGATTATGATCTATTTTGATGGGTCATGTTTGAGCTTTCATGACTAAATACGTCTTCTTTGAGCTTTATGAATTGGCCTGGTCTTTGATATTTGTTTCTCGTGATGGATAATCTTTGCCACGTGTACAATCGAAATGTCGGTCTTATTTGATGTATCATCAATGATGATGATTCATTCAAATGGAGTGGATATTGAAAAAGGGTTTGGGGAAGGAGGAAGATGGAACAATGGGGTTTTCATTAGAATCCTTATATTTTCATCGAGAATTCGAGATACATTTTATACACATACACGTAATAAAGCATGAGTAATTTAGATATTATGAAAGTAGGAAAGGAGGCATGTGCAAGGCACATTGGTAACACGGGGGTACTCTAAATCACCCTCAACTTAATGTCTTAATTCATTGCTTACGAAAGAGACCTTAAATTTTAAAGTTTAAAATTGAAAGAAAGTTACACAATTTGCTTCTGTAAAAGCTTTTAGTCTTTTACCTTATAGAGACCTAAATTTGTTCGCCAAATAACTCATAATACCATCAGGCTAAATGGTGTATTACAATACTAACACACAAGAAATAAACTTCTTTAATGCCTTACAATGATAATGCAATAATGGCAAAGTGTCTTCTTCCTCAAAACTACAAGTAAGCTTAACTACAATTTCCAGGACCAAACCCCACCCTCTTGTTTTGTAAATCGTACACTATCTTCATTTTCTTCTGTTGCATGTTACCAATAATTGTTGTATCACCTGCATCTTGATTACCAGCAAAACCCAAACAAAATTGTGAATAATCACCATCACCCTTAATATTAATCAAGATGCCCTCAGAATCTATCACCTGCATATAGGCATTTCCTTCGAAAACAAAAACTATTCTTGGTACCTTCACTTCCTTAGCTGAAGTAAAGTCGTAACAAGTGTCCAATATCGAAAAAGCAGGAGCCTTTGGGTAAGGTGACATGTACTGTTGGAATGCTGATTTTAATGAAGAATAAGCACTTGAAGGTAAGCGGGTTATTACTGTTCCAGAGTCTATAATCACCCCTGAAGTCTGAAACACTGTAGGTGATATAGGTAATTGTGTGTCACCTACAATTATGGATGTTAAATGGAGAGAATAAAAAGATGGACCTCTGGGATCTGTGACCATTGGGGTGAACTTCACGGAGGAATCTGCGCTTTGTTCGGTTCCAAATGATAAGTAACCTGAGCCTGAACTCGAAGGGAGACAATACGAAAACACCCCTCCATACTTCCCAACTGTTTGTGACACAAAAGATAAATTGTCGCGCCCAAGTCCAAGCAAACCTGCAGCCTTCCCAAATAGTCCTTCGTTGTTCTGACCACATCCAAATTTGTACTTTGGGAACACATCAGGTGTTACTGTGAGTGTTTCATATGCAAAATTTCCAATGGAGGAGGATGAGTCACCATATTCTATCCCATAGATGCAATTTTTGGTTGCACCGCACCCTGGGTTATCAGTAGTTCCGGATTTGACCTGCGTGCATTCAGGAGTGTTGCAAGAGACATTGGAATAGGAGGTAGAGGTGGATGGATCGAAAATTGGTTCTCTTTGTTCATAACAGGAGCCGGCACAAGGTTCACATTGGATCAAGAGAAGAGTCGAAGATGCTAAGGCATGCAGATGCTCCTTAAAACAATTGATCCTAAAGTGAGACAAGTTTGGAACTCTATTCAGAACACTCTCAAATAGAGGAAGTGATATAAAAAGTGTAAAAGATAAAAGTCACATGGTTGAGTGGTCTAAAGAGCAATTTCACCATCAAGAGAGAGCTTACTCTAATATGCACAATCCATGGAGCATAGATTAATAGCTTCAATCATTTGGGATTAGTATGGGTCAACATAATTTTCTATTAGGGATATTTATCCACAGTGTGAGCCCTACTCAAAATAACTTGTGCTATAAGAATATCCTTACCACTGTTTTAAAAGGCGATTGATGTGAAGAAGTAAAAGATTGCTTCAGTGCTTATGAGTTGAATGTTGGCTATAATACACATGATGATTGTTCTTATTATTTAACATCTCGACTGTTTTTATACTAGTTTCATGTTATCTCTTTCATTGATGATTGTTTCATATTTTTTAAATTTGTTTATGATTTTTTAAATATTTTTCATCATTTTTCTTTTTCCTCAAAAGTTGAGGTGTACACCTTATTACATATCGATGTGCCGCTTCACATGGATAAAATCGTAATCGCTTCAGTACTGAAAATGCTTTTTAACATATTGATCCTTACAAAATATTATTGTTGCTTGTGTGAGAACCAAGAGAATAGGGATAGATCTTTAGCAACACCAACAGGGCTTCTCTCCAAAGATACATCATAAGATCAATATCGATGAGATTCAAAGGAACCGATTCAACGAAAGACTAATGTCATTCGAATGCAAGAGAAAGATCAGGGACCTGCTATACCACAGTGTCACTGGGATCAGGAACATATATACATTGGAACAGCGACTATGCAGTCAATGGGGTCTTCATCCCATGCTTATCTAGTCTCAAACAACGTATTGTTGGTGGGAACATCTTACTCGAGGCTATTGCAAGCTCAACAATGATGGATTCAAGGAGACAGGGGAATAGGAAGATTATTTAGACATAAGCAGGGCAATGTCTGAGAGCCCACTTCTAATATTCTATCTTCTGAGATTCTATCGAACAACATTGAGATAGTGTATATTATAAGACAAATGTGGCATAGCCCCTGGAAACAAGACTAGATTCCAAAGAAACAACATTGAGACAGTGGTTTTACTTATAAGACAACATTGAGACAGTGGTTTTACTTTGTCCCCATTAAGCCATGTTGGCGAGCAAGGTCCATGTCTATGGACTATGTTCAAGGATGTCATATTGTTTGCACCTGATGCCAAATGAAACTGATCATCAGTGAATGTATCTCCATTTAACAGTGCATGTACAACTCAATCTAATGTCAAACTTATCAATGCAGAAAATTGGAAATGCAAGAAATTCGCATATGAAATACAACCACTGGTGGTGCATTGAGATGATACATTACAAAGGGTTTGCAGCCAGAAATTAGTCAATCATCTAGCAAATGGACCATGATAGTCTCAATTTGCGAAAGACTAAAGCAAAATAGAAACTGGCTTGGACTTCTTGAGCTTTATGAAAGTAGCTTTTTGGCGAGTCTGTCTATCAATTGAAAAGTAAAAACCAGAAAGTCTAAAGCTAACGCGTTCTTTCCAAAACAACGCATTCATGAATTTTTAATCTCTCAGTTCACAGTTTGGCACGACTTTCTGGACATATACTAACTTGATTTAGTACATATGTTATATAAGTTATTTTTAAAGTCAAAAAAAAAAAAAGGCAAATTAAGTCTTTGGCCTGCCTAGCCACTCTCCCATATTCAAAATGCAAAGAATTCTTGTTCACATTTTATCATGGCATATTTTTGAAGACGTATACGGATAATGAAGACCCTATGTGAGCCCAAGATTTATAATTAGAGCCACTAATACTCTTATCAACTTAACTTTCATTTCAAATAGTAATCAAATATCCACATAACATTTGAGAAGCTAAGAAATGAGGAAGATCATGGATAAGGATCAACTTATTTACCTTTGATGGAGGTGGTAGATGGAGAGCAAGTTGTCGCGGGCATCAGTGAATTTCATGGCATATGATTCCATGCAACCAAACACACCCTAAGGGAATTTGAAGACCCAGGTTTCCACTGCCCGGTCTTTGAAGGTGGTCTTCTTGTGGGGTACCTGATGGAGATAGCAATAGAAGCTTGGCATCAGATAGTCTGTAAAATGGATACATCAGTAGGCCAACTTGGTGTACTAATCAGCGGAAAGAAACAACTAAACGCGTAAATGGTGACATTTTCAGACCAGCTGTACAGTATTTTTTGTGGATCTTAAAGCTTCTAGCAATGAGACATTCCATGATTAGAATAGCCAAAAATCTTTGCCACGTCTTCTTTGAGCTTTATGACTAAATACGTCTTCTTTGAGCTTTATGAATTGGCCTGGTCTTTGATATTTGTTTCTCGTGATGGATAATCTTTGCCACGTGTACAATCGAAATGTCGGTCTTATTTGATGTATCATCAATGATGATGATTCATTCAAATGGAGTGGATATTGAAAAAGGGTTTGGTGAAGGAAGAAGATGGAACAATGGGGTTTTCATTAGAATCCTTAAATTATCATCGAGAATTCGAGATACATTTTATATACATACACGTGATAAAGCATGAGTAATTTAGATAATATGAAAGTAGGAAAGGAGGCATGTGCAAGGCACATTGGTAACACGGGGGTACTCTAAATCACCCTCAACTTCATGTCTTAATTCATTGCTTACGAAAGAGACCTTAAATTTTGAAGTTTAAAATTGAAAGAAAGTTACACAATTTGCTTCTGTAAAAGCTTTTAGTCTTTTAGCTTATAGAGATCTAAATTTGTTCGCCAAATAACTCATAATACCATCAGGCTAAATGGTGTATTACAATACTAACACACAAGAAATAAACTTCTTTAATGCCTTACAATGATAATGCAATAATGGCAAAGTGTCTTCTTCCTCAAAACTACAAGTAAGCTTAACTACAATTTCCAGGACCAAACCCCACCCTCTTGTTTTGTAAATCGTACACTATCTTCATTTTCTTCTGTTGCATGTTACCAATAATTGTTGTATCACCTGCATCTTGATTACCAGCAAAACCCAAACAAATTTGTGAATTATCACCATCACCCTTAGTATTAATCAAGATGCTGCTAGATTCTGTCACCTGCATAGAGGCATTTCCTTCGAAAACAAAAACTATTCTTGGTACCTTCACTTCCTTAGCTGAAGTAAAGTCGTAACAAGTGTCTAATATCGAAAAAGCAGGAGCCTTCGGGTAAGGTGACATGTACTGTTGGAATGCTGATTTTAATGAAGAATAAGCACTTGGAGGTAAGCGGGTTATTACTGTTCCAGAGTCTATAATCACCCCTGAAGTCTGAAACACTGTAGGTGATATAGGTAATTGTGTGTCACCTACAATTATGGATGTTAAATGGAGAGAATAAAAAGATGGACCTCTGGGATCTGTGACCATTGGGGTGAACTTCAAGGAGGAATCTGCGCTTTGTTCGGTTCCAAATGATAAGTAACCTGAGCCTGAACTCGAAGGGAGACAATACGAAAACACCCCTCCATACTTCCCAACTGTTTGTGATACAAAAGATAATTTGTCGCGCCCAAGTCCAAGCAAACCTGCAGCCTTCCCAAATAGTCCTTCATTGTTCTGACCACATCCAAATTTGTACTTTGGGAACACATCAGGTGTTACTGTGAGTGTTTCATATGCAAAATTTCCAATGGAGGAGGATGAGTCACCATATTCTATCCCATAGATGCAATTTTTGGTTGCACCGCACCCTGGGTTATCAGTAGTTCCGGATTTGACCTGCGTGCATTCAGGAGTGTTGCAAGAGACATTGGAATAGGAGGTAGAGGTGGATGGATCGAAAATTGGTTCTCTTTGTTCATAACAGGAGCCGGCACAAGGTTTACATTGGATCCAAGTGAGATCACTTGCAGTGTCAAAGATAAGAGTCATGGTTTTGGTGGGAGTTCCAATTCCTATTTGAACAATGTAGTTTCCAGTTCCAATTGATGCTCCTGAACTCGCCGGGAGCCTAGTTTTTTGGGTTTGGAAATCAGATTTGCTGGATTTGTTGGAGAGAATCCAGTGAACTGAATTCACACGGTTTTGGTCTTGCCGTAGGATTTCTTTTAATGCATCCAGTGGTTTTGCTTTGTCCCTATTAAGCCATGTTGGCGAGCAAGGTCCATGTCTATGAACTATATTCAAGGATGGCGTATTGTTTGCACCTGATGCCAAATGAAACTGATCATCAGTAAGCAATGTTATGAATGTATCTCCATTTAACAGTGTATAACTCAATCTAATGTCAAACTTATCAATGCAGAAAATTGCAAATGCAAGAAATTTGCGTATGAAATACAACCACTGTTGGTGCATTGAGATGATACATTACAAAGGGTTTGGAACCAGAAATAAGTCAATCATCTAGCCAGTGGACCATGATAATCTCAATTTGCGCAAGTCTAAGTAAAAAAAAAAAGGCAAATTAAGTCTTTGGCCTGCCTAAGTCACTCTCCCGTATGCAAAATGCAAACAATTCTTGTTCACATTTTATCATGGCATATTTTTGAAGACGAATACGGATAATGAAGACCCTATGTGAGCCCAAGATTTATAATTAGAGCCACTAATGCTCTTATCAACTTAACTTTCATTTCAAATAGTAATCTAATATCCACATAACATTTGAGAAACTAAGAAATGAGGAAGATCATGGAGAAGGATAAACTTACTTACCTTTGATGGTGGTGGCAGATGGAGAGCAAGTTGTCGCGGGCATCAGTGAACTGACTCCGATAACATGTACCCTGTTTCCTCCTTTGTAAAAGTTGCTTTTCTCTGATAAACAGATAGGAGACTGAAGCAGAACAACATGAGCAATGAAGAGGAAACCGAAAAAGATAAAATTCTTAACACTTGCCATAAGAGCTTAAATTCTAAACCTGTAATTGATACTCTCCCGGTCTCTTCCACCTACATTATATAGCACTCGAAATTTAGAATTTCTGTTAAGGGAATTTGATGACCTGGGTTTCCACTCAGTGTCTTTGAAGGGTAGTTTTCTTGTGCTGGCACGGATTCATGTTGGGGCAAGTGGCTCCACTGACTTTTGAGAATTTTTTTATTTTATTTATTTGTTGCTAATTATTTTTTTATTTGCTCTCTATTCTCACCTTTCATTTCAATCAGGATTTCATCCTTCAAATCATGTACATATCAAATCCAAACTCTATTTTTAGAGTTAGAGATAGAGGTTAAATTCCTCAAATCTCTATAAGAAATCAAAATACACAGTTTCTTATTCACACTCCTTCGATTGGATAAGATGAGGAAAACCCCCATATTTCATCATTTTCAAAGATCTATAACTATTGAATTATTTGAACATATCTTCACAAGATTCAGCAGGGTCCAAACCACTTTATTCTTCTTCTTCTAGGTACCAGGTGTCTTCATTCATCACTGTGTTGGTCATCTCCACAAAAAATAGTGAGCAACCCAATCTCCTCCTTTTCTTCATGCAGTAGTAATCAACGATTCAAACCCTTCTCTTGTGTTGTGTTTTTAGAAGTAATAATAATCTTCAATGAATATAGTAGCAATCATCTTCATTGATTGTCTTTGTTGTACTTTCATTTTTTCTTTATTTAAAAAAATAAATTATGTTAAAGTAACTAATTTTTATATTATATTTAATTAATTATGACATTTTCCCCTCAACAAAAATCCTGACTCCATCACGATTCTTGTGGGGTAACTGATGGAGATAGCAATAGAAGCTTGGTATCTCATCAGATAGTCTTTGACATGGTCCTCACCATGGATATATTAGAAAACAGACAAAATGAAAAAGAACCATAGTAGTCCAACTTGGTCTATTAATCAGCGGAAAGAAAGAACTAAGCGCGTAAATGGTGACATTTTCGGACCAGAAGACATGTCATATACAGGTAGCAAAGTTTCGAGATTGATTGGTATTAAGAGCAGTGATCAACAAGGATATTTCTGTAGATGACAGGTGGAGGTGGCGCATGTCACGGTATGACTTTAGTCACGAGAACATTGTACACACTACGTGCATGGTGCCCGTGGAATATAGAGTCTAATTAGGAGAAACCGTGTCTGCTACTGTATCTTAACAAACATCAAAATTTTGGTAGATCTCCTTTGATCTTTGATTCGCTGACTCAGTAGATTGAAGAGCTGCTTCTGAGAAGTTTGGATGATTTGACTGTTCCATTTCATTTCTTTGGACTTTGGCAGGAAAGTTTTTGGGATGGAAATTATCTGTCTTCATTTATTTATTTATTTATTTATTTGTATTGAAGCATAAATCATAAAAACACATTTAGGGTTGCAAGAATATACTTTGCGTGCCAGATAGCCGATTTGATAAACTCAGTTGGCATTATTTTGTCCTCTTAGAAGAGACCTTAAATTTGAAGTCAGAAGCCACAGATATTTTGATATGTTCCAATTAGGCTAAATAATGTATAATATCGAAAACTTGACAAATGAATATAAATTAATGAAGATAATATAACCATAATGAGTGCATAATCTGATGTTTTTATTTATTGATTATAGACTGCTCTTCCAAAACTACAAGCTCAACCACAATTTCCAGGGCCAAATCCAAGCCTCCGGTTTTGTACATCATACACTACCTTCAACTTCTGTTGTTGTGTGTTACCAATAATAGCTACATTACCCGCATCTCTATTTCCAGCAAAAGCCAAACAAACCTGTGAATCACCATTAACTTTAATCAAGATCCCCGCATTAGGATCTAACACCATATTTGCATTCCCCTCAAAGACGAGAACTATTGTCGGTATATTGATTTCCTTAACTGAAGTAAAGTCATAACAAGTGTCCAATATTGAAAAGGCAGGAGCCTTTGGGTACTGTGACATCTGCTGTTGAAATGCTGATTTCAACGAAGAATAAGCATCTGGAGGTAAGCGAGTTATGACAGTTCCAGAGTCTATAATCAACCCGGATGTTTTAAACACTGAAGCTGATATAGGTAACTGAGTGTGACCAACAATTATGGATATTAGAGTAAGGAAATAAAAAGATGGATCATTAGAATTATCGACTATTGGGGTGAACTTTACCAAGCCATCCGCACCTTGTTCGGTTCCAAATGACAAGTAACCTAAGCTTGATTCCGTAGGAAGACAATATGAAAACACCCCTCTGTATTTTCCAAATGTTTGTGACACTAAAGATAACTTATCGCGCCCAAGTCCCATCAAACCTGCAGCCTTTCCAAATAATCCGTCGTTGTTCTGACCACATCCAAATTTGAAATTCGGGAACACGTCAGGTGGTACCGTGAGCGTTTCAGACGCAAAATTTCCAATGGAAAAGGAAGAGTCACCATACTGTATCCCATAGATGCAATTGTTTGTTATACCACATGATGGGGTAGTGCTGGTGGCAGACCTGACCTGCGTGCATTCAGGAGCGTTGCAAGGGACATTGGAATAGGATGTGGACGTGGATGGATCGAAAATTGGATCCTTTTGTTCATAACAGGACACGGCACAGGGTTCACATTGGATCCAAGTAAGGTCACTCCCAGTGTCAAATATGAGAGTCACGGTTTTGGAGGGAGTTCCAATTCCTACTTGAACAACATAGGATGGAGCTCCTGGACTCACTGGGAGGTTAGTTTTTTGGGCTTGGAAATCAGATTTGCTGGATTTGTTTGAGAGGATGGAGTGAAGTGAACTCACTCGGATTTGGTCTTGGTGAAGGATTTCTTGTAACACATCAAGTGGGTTTCCTTTGTTTGCATGAAGCCATGTTGGCGAGCAAGGTCCATGTCTATGGACTATGTTCAGTGATGCTGTTTTACTTGCACCTGATGCCAAATGAAATAGATTATCAGTAAGCTACATAGTATTTAGGTATAACGGTATTCAACTCAACCTAATGTCAAACTTGTAAGATTCCACTCATCAAGTTTGAGTTTTTCAACCCTTAGGATTTCCAAGTTACACAACTACACGAAATACAAATAATTCTAATTCAAATTTTACCATGGTATTGTAAAGATCCCAAGGTAAGTCTGCGTCTAACTAACCCTGAGCTTTGATCCTGATTTCAAATTCTAAAACACCATGGATCAAAGTTTTTTTTTTGCATTTTTGGCGCTGCCATGTTGCCCCACTACATGCATACCCCACCTACTGGATGAACTAGGGATCTTTGTTTCAAATTATAATCAAAGATCCACATAAAAGATAGATGGAAACGACAAAATGAAAAAGATAACGGGGATAGATAAACCATCTACCTTTGGTAGAGGTGGCAGAAGCAGAGCAAGTTGTTCCAGGTAGCAATGAACTGACTTTGATTACATGTACACTGTCTCCTCCCTTGTAAATGTTGCTCTTCTCTGATGAACAGAGAGGTGACTGGTGGAGAACATGAGAAAAAAACAGAAAACTGAAGAAGACAAAACTGTTAACAACTGCCATAAGAGCTTGAGTTCCAATAGATGCTTTATGCAGTAGATACTAAACTATTCTCCTTAACCCATTCAATCTACACTATATAGCATTAGAAATTAATGCCCTGGGATCCCATTCACAGCCTTTGGGTCTTCTTGAGGGGTACCTGATGGTCCTTTTGATGGATATGTGTAACAGACTAATCTTAGGTTATTGGACGGTGTAGGCTTCGTATCAAGAAACTAAAATAAAGGATTGCCGTCCCTACCACAGTCCAAGACTTAAATGGCAGGGTTGTTAAACAAAGACAAAATGAAATAAAGGTGAGGTGATCCTTAAACCCTGCTTGCGAAAATAAAAGCGAGAGGAAATAAACCACAATAGACCAACTTGGTATTAACCATCGGAATGAAAGAACCAAGTGCCTAACCATAACTTATAGCATTTACAAACTAGCTGTGCCTAAAATACTGTTGTGTGAATCTTAGGGCTTCTAGGTAGGAGACATGATTTAACTAACAGGTAGAGTACTCAAGTTTCTTGAATCATTGATATTAAGAGCAGTGATATTCCACGGGGATATTTTTGTAGATGGGTGCAGTGGCAGCGCATGTCATGCACACTTACTCAACTTCAGCTTTTGCATGTTACCAACACCATATTAAAAGTTATACTCAAAATATCATACCTTAATTTAGCTTAGCATATATAAGCTAGTAGGCTTTTCAATAAATAAATAAACCAAAAATAATTTAACAGCACATTAATTGGTGTTTCTGGTATTTAAAACCTATTAAATGAGTGATTTTGATGGAAAACAAGAACAATAAACACATTGAAATAATGCAACCTGTATTGGCGGTTTGTTTTCGTCAAATATATTGGGATGTTTTCGCCAAATATCGCAATCTATTTTTAAGATACCTCACCAGATTTTAAGAGTACAAATTACAATCAGATATTTTTCAGTAGTTCTAGTATATTGGATAGCGAAATTGGAGTAAATTTTCATTGGTTCCGATTCCTTCAAACTTTAATCTCTAATCTCCAATATCCAATTAGGTCACTAATGTCAATCGTGTGTTTCAAATCCAATTACGTGGGAAGCGGACCAGCAAAGGAAACTGAACTACCAGACCTGAAGAACAGAGCGAACCAAACCAAAACAAGCCAGATCAAGAAACAAAGCAATCCGAAAAGCACCTTAGATGAAACCGATCCAGAAAATCGATCTCGTTCTTTAAAATTGCCGAAGAAGTCATTGATGAGGATCTCAATCATCGCGTCCAAAATCTTCTTGGATAGTAGATCAACGTCGGATGAGTTTGAGATCTGAACTCGCGATTCGCGCAGGAAATCCGTTACGATACGCACGTCCAAGTTCGCTGGCTTTGAAGAACTGCTGAACTCGGATACAGTTCCACCAATTTCTAGCGCGTCTTCAATCGTACTCAGTGGAGTAGACAGATCAGAGGTCTCGAATGACGCAGTGAGAGGAGTCAAAACTAGACTCTGCAACAGAGAAATTCAGAAGGAAATTGAGTTCGACAGAAAAAGTTTTGCTACTAAATCTGTGAATCGATTAATCAAAGCACGAGATCGAAATCTAATACAGAAATGTAGAAGAAATTGAGATCGATGAGCGATCTTTGCAACTAAAAATGCGAATCGATGAAACGAATACACGAGATTAAGATCTGCTAAAGAATCAAATCAAAGAAGTTTTGAAAAACTAAATCTGGTGATCGATGAATCGAAAGCACGAGAGTGAAATCTACAACAAAAATGTAGACGAAATCGATCTCTACGACTAAAACAGTTAATCGATGAACCGAAGACATGACGCGATCAAGATCGGCCAAAGAAATCAAGAAATCAAGTTCGAAATTCACCTCAGGAGACTCAGTGAGTTTCTGATCCTCTGGATCCTTCTCGAAATCTACGGATTCCTTCTCATCTCGCGGCGAAGATTCTTCTTCAGAGACAGCTAAGAGATCCGCATTGAGAGATTTCGCGACGATCTGCAAGGAACGAGTGAACGATGGTAAGTGGAGAAACTGAGATGAAATCTGTGAAGAAATGAAGAGGATTTTAATGATCTTACCTTGTGAGATTTCTTGAATTGTTCTATCGAATCGCTTCGCTTTGATAGAGTTCCCTTCGATGATCTTCGAAGAAGAACGAGTTGCTTCTGAGGAGTTGATTTCATGTCTTTGGACTTTGGCGGGAGATTTTTTGGATGGAATTTTTTGGTTTGAATGGTTTGACGAGGCGGGCCGTGTATTTAAAGAGGAGATTGGAGATCACCTGCTACATGAGGTATGAAATACTATGGTCCTTCGGGGAATGAGTATTTGCCACGTAAGACATCTAGAGAGATCGTTTGTTTGGTTGCTATGTGTTACCACAGCTTAATGTCACGAGTCATCCCTAAAAATATTCCTCACCAAGGCAACAAGGCATCCAAGGCATCATATGGGCGCTGGCAGTAGGCTCGTAAAGGCCCGATGGTGCAGCAAGCTTTTCGAGATGCCTCCGGAAGGTTCTAGAGTGCTCTTGGACATTCTAGCTTAGCTTTCTCTAGAGTGTTCTAGCATGGATGAGTCTAGAACACCCTTGTACAGATTTGTATAGTATTTTCTAGAAGCCTCCTTGTATTTTCTGGTTCCTTTGGAGGTGGAAACTTTCTAGATGCATAGAGAATACTCCTTTGAAGGAGGATTGTAGAAGGTTCTAGACTAAAAGCCTCTAGGACTTTAAGGGCCTATAAATAGGCATTGGCATTCATTTGTACAGATCATAGAAACACTTGTACAACTCTCTCAAGCAATACAAAACATTCTTTCAAAAGCCTAAACACTTGTGCCTTAGCATTTTCCCCACTTAAGCTTCCGTAGCATCACTTAGCATTAGCCAAGCATCGAAGTGTCTTGACTAGTTAGTCCGACGGGAGTGTGACGCTAGTGGGCAGCGTGTTAGCCAAGGGAAAAAGGTCAGCACGTGACACGTGGTATCAGAGCAGCGACGATCGTAGGGGCGGTCTTGCTGAAATTGCGTTGTGCTAGCTGATGTGTGTACGAAGGTTAGGTACGGAGCAATCTGATCATGTCGGGAAACAAAGAGAGTGTTGTTGGAGGGTCCGTGATCGAGGAGACTGGAAGAAAGACTAGTCGGACCAGCATGCTTGAGGATCGTATGGCCAAGGTGGAACTGACCGTGGGCGATCTCCAGGACAGCGTCGGGGAGATGGAACAGAAGGTTGAGTCCTTCAATGGGACGTTGGCTAGCGTCACTACGGATATCGAGCAACTAGATAGCCGCGTCCATGACCTTGAGCTTGGCACTGTGGAAGCCAAGGACGAGACTCAACTTCTCGTCAACCAAGTTGCGGATGCTATGCGCAACGAGATGGGCCAGCTCAAGGACACGCTGATGAGGCAGCTCCAAGCCATCCGGGAGTAGGTTGAGTCCTTGCAATCGGACGTCAACCTATGCAAGGCGGCTGTGGCAGGTATTGCTACTGTACGAGAGGGACCAAGGATGAAGGTGCCCGAGCCGCCAAGGTACCATGGGAAGCGCGATGCTAGAGAGCTCGACAACTTCCTATGGAGTGTTGAAAAATATTTCGACGCGATGCGCTTGGACGACGATGAGTCCAAGATCACCACCGTCACCATGTACTTGGGTGATGATGTCATCCTTTGGTGGAGGAGGCGTGAGTCAGATATCAAGAAGGGTTTTTGCTCGCTTAAGACTTGGGACGAGTTCAAGGCGGATTTCAAGCGGCAATTCTACCTGGATAATGCGGAAGAAGTTGCTATGAAGAGGCTGCGTGGACTGAAGCATACGGGGTCGATCAAAGAGTACGTCAAGTAGTTCACTTCTCTTATGCTTAAAGTCTCGGACATGCCGGAGAAGACTCAGCTCGTCTACTTCATGGATGGGCTACAACGATGGGCTGAGCAAGAGTTAAAGAGACTCAACCTTCAATCACTTGCGGAGGCCATCGCAGTTGTTGAATCCTTGTTCGAATACAAGGCTGATTCGAAAAGCCACAAGGGCGGTAGCAAGAGTGGCGGCGGTAACAAGGGAAAAGGTGGGGGAGCAAAACCCACCGAAAGAAGCAGCGGCGGCAAGCAGTTCGAGAGGAAGGACAAAGCCAAGCAGTCCTTTTCAGATAGCAAGGTGAAAACCCGCGTCTGCTTCTTGTGCGGAGGGCCGCACTGGGCTAGGGAGTGCCCACAGCGACGGAAGCTCAATGCGATGATCGCAGGCAAGAGTGGATCGTCGGGGGAATCATCGGGGGACGAGGCGCAAATGGGGACTTTGCGCTTGCTAAGCAGGGTCAAGGCTACGGTGAAGCAAAGCAACGTGGCTAAGGTAAGTACGCTGCCTCGTTCGAAGAAATCCGCTCTTATGTTTGTGGAAGCCAAGGTAAATGGCAAGGCTTCAAAGGCACTCGTCGACACGGGTGCAACGCACAACTTTGTTGCTTTGAAGGAGGCAATAAGGCAGGGCGTGCAGTACACCAAGGAGCCAGGCACCTTGAAGACCGTCAACACAGCACCGGTGCCTATCCATGGTGTAGCACGAGGCGTCTCCCTTCATTTGGGCGAATGGAAGGGGACTGTGGACCTGACTGTCGTCACGATGGACGACTTCTCAATGGTGTTGGGCATGGAGTTCATGGATACGATGAAGCCATGGACATTAGAAAGGGACGGGTCGATGACTATTGCAAAGGATCGAGAAGCATGCTCTGTCCCTGTCACTCGGGAGATCGTGGAGGCCAAGATGTTGTCGGCCATTCAAGTGAAGAAAGGCGTGCAAAAGGGGCAAACAACATTTGTGGCCACGTTGATCGAAGATGGGCCTCAACCCAGCGAGGTTTAGAAGGAGGTAGCTGCGGTTTTGAAAGAGTACAAAGATGTCATGCATCCAGATCTACCCAAGAGACTTCCTCCAAGAAGGGAAGTCGATCATATGATCGAGCTGGAGCCAGGGGCTAGGCCTCTAGCCATGGCGCCTTATCGGATGGCACCGCCAGAGTTGGAAGAGCTACGCAAGCAACTCAAGGAGTTGCTGGACGCGGGGTTCATTCGGCCATCCAAGGCCCCATTCGGTGCACTAGTATTGTTCCAACGCAAGCATGACGGGTCCTTGCGTATGTGCATCGATTACCGAGCACTTAACAAAGTAACCATCAAGAATAAGTATCCAATTCCTTTGATTGCCGATCTTTTCGATAGGCTCGGAAAAGCCATGTACTTTTCTAAACTGGATCTCCGATCAGGGTATTGGCAAGTGCGCATAGCCAAAGAAGATGAGCCAAAAACGGCATGCGTCACTCGCTATGGGTCTTATGAGTTCTTGGTGATGCCTTTTGGTCTCACCAATGCCCCAGCTACTTTCTACACTTTAATGGACAAAATCTTTCAGCCTTTCTTGGATAAATTTGTAGTCGTCTATCTCGACGATATCGTCGTGTATAGCGATAACTTGGAAGAACATGTGCATCACTTGCGACAGGTTTTCCAAGCATTGCGGGAGAACGAGTTGTACGTGAAATTAGAGAAGTGCTCGTTCGCCCTAGACGAGGTGTCTTTCTTGGGGCACCGTATCAAGGCTGGAAAGATCATGATGGAACGGGACAAAGTGCAGGCCATCAAGGAATGGGAGCCACCCAAGAACGTTTCGGAGCTACGTTCTTTCCTTGGGCTAGCCAATTATTATCGGAGATTCATTTTGAGCTACTCGGCGAGAGCAGCCCCACTGACCGACTTGCTGAAGAAGAAGGTGCAGTGGCATTGGAGTGAGAAATGCCAAGAAGCATTCGATGATTTGAAGAAGGCAGTCACCGAGGAACTTGTCTTGGCCTTGCCCGATTATGCTAAGTCATTCGAACTTCACACCGATGCATCAAACTTTGCCATCGGAGGGGTGCTTATGCAAGAGGGGCATCCCATAGCCTATGAGTCTCGCAAGCTCAATGATACCGAGAGACTGTATCTGGTGCATGACAAGGAGATGACAACCATCATTCATTGCTTACGAACTTGGAGGCACTATTTGCTTGGGAGTCGGTTTACCATCATGACCGACAATGTGGCTACGAGTTATTTTCAAAATCAGAAGAAGATCAGCCCCAAGCAAGCTCGGTGGCAAGATTTCTTAGCAGAGTTCGATTATGTCATGGAGTACAAGCCGGGCAAAGTTAATGTTGTTGCTGATGCTCTCAGCCGAAAGGCCATGATCGCTAGCGCAAGCAGCGCCGCTAGCAATCTTCTTGATCGGATCAAGGAGGGGACCTCTCAAGACCCCTTAGCCAAGGGACTCATGGAGATGGCCAAGGAGGGGAAGACTCGACGGTTTTGGGTAGAGGATGGGGTACTCTACACCATCGGTCGTCGCATTTATGTGCCTAAGTGGGATAATCTTAGGCGAGTCATCATGAAGGAGTGCTACGATTCAATGTGGGCTGGCCATCCGGGGAAGCAGCGAACATTGGCACTCTTGGAGGTAGACTACTATTGGCCTCATATGCGGGATAATATCGAGGCCTATGTGAAGACTTGTCTTGTGTGCCAACAAGACAAGATAGAGCAACGTGTACCGGCAGGACTGTTGCAGCCTTTGCCGATTTCGAAAAGGCCATGGGAGAGTGTATCGATGGATTTCATATCAGCCTTGCCCAAGTCTGATGGGTATGGCTCTATTATGGTGGTGGTCGATCGCTTTTCCAAGTATGGAACTTTCATACCTGCCCCACACGATTGCACGGCCGAGCAAGCCGCCAAGTTGTTCTTTCAACATGTGGTGAAGTATTGGGGCTTGCCTCGGAGCATCATAAGTGATCGGGACCCAAGGTTCACAGCAAAATTCTGGACGGAGTTATTCAAGCTCTTGGGTTCGGGTCTACACTTCTCAACAAGCTTTCACCCGCAAAGCGATGGGCAAACAGAAAGGGTGAATTCCTTGTTGGAGTTATACTTGAGGCACTTTGTGGGTGCCAACCAGAAGGATTGGGCCAAGTTGATGGATGTGGCTCAATTCTCATTCAACTTGCAACGGTCCGAATCGACGCAACAAAGTCCGTTCGAGATCATCATTGGCCAGCAGCCCTTGACTCCACAAGCCGTTGCGTCGGGCTACACGGGTAGCAGCCCCGCTGCATACAAGCTTGCACGAGGGTGGCATGAGCAGCTTGATATAACGAAGGCGTACTTGGACAAGCGTCTAAGAAGATGAAGAAGTGGGCAGACAAGCATAGACGCCCTCTCGAGTTCCAAGTGGGCGAGATGGTCATGGTCAAGTTGCTGCCACAACAGTTCAAGGTCTTCCTCTCGGTGCACAAGGGACTAGTGCGGAAGTACGAGGGACCACTTCTCGTCCTACGGAAGGTCGGGAGAGTTTCTTACAAGCTTGAGTTGCCGCCCAAACTCAAGATTCATCCAGTGTTCCATGTGAGCATGCTCAAGCCCTACCATGGTGATAAAGAAGATCCAACAAGGGGCGAGTCACATTGGGCACCAACCGCGGTCGTGGCTTCCTTTGATCGAAAGATCGAGAGCATCGAGGCAAAGAGGCTCATCCGACAGAGGGGTGTGCCAAGCTATAAAGAGTATCTCATTCGATGGAAGGGACTACTGAACAGTGAGGCCTCATGGGAGAAAGAGGACGACCTATGGCAATTCCGGGGCAAGATCGAGGAGTTTGAGGCACGATCTTGACGGGGTCATCAAGGACTTGGGTGGGGGAGAATGTCACGAGCCATCCCTAAAATTATCCCTCACCAAGGCAACAAGGCATCCAAGGCATCATATGGGCGTTGGCAGTAGGCTCGATGGTGCAGCAAGCTTTTCGAGATGCCTCCGGAAGGTTCTAGAGTGCTCTTGGACATTCTAGCTTAGCTTTCTCTAGAGTGTTCTAGCATGGATGAGTCTAGAACACCCTTGTACAGATTTGTATAGTATTTTCTAGAAGTCTCCTTGTATTTTCTGGTTTTTTTGGAGGTGGGAACTTTCTAGATGCATAGAGAATACTCCTTTGAAGGAGGATTGTAGAAGGTTCTAGACTAAAAGCCTCTAGGACTTTAAGGGTCTATAAATAGGCCTTGTCATTCATTTGTACAGATCATAGAAACACTTGTACAACTCTCTCAAGCAATACAAAACATTCTTTCAAAAAGTCTAAACACTTGTGCCTTAGCATTTTCCCCACTTAAGCTTCCGTAGCATCACTTAGCATTAGCCAAGCATCGAAGTGCCTTGACTAGTTAGTCCGACGGGAGTGTGACGCTAGTGGGCAGCGTGTTAGCCAAGGGAAAAAGGTCAGCACGTGACATTAAGCTCTAATAGAAAATTTGTAATGTGATTATGAAGGAATATTGCTAATATACTAGCCTTGATTTTCCAATGCTCCCAACTTTTTGTCACCATCAAATCTCCTTTGCACACCACCAATCTCTAGCACCACCTCGCCCCACCACCTTTACCCACCCCATTTTATTTTTCTCCTATCTTTTTGTTCTTCTGCTCCCCTTCTTCTCTTTTGTCCTTTTTCTCCTTGTTCCTTTTCTTTTCATCTCTTCCCCTTTTACTCCACTACTTCTCCTATCTTCCTCTTATTCTCTTCTCAAGAACATCAACAGGAACGAAGCAGTAGCAACATCCCCCACCGATCGCACCGCACTGTCCCTCCCTTTCTCTGCTTTTATTTTCCCTCATTTGCCATTGCATAGATCTCCGTGATGATGGAACCCATCATTGTGAAGGAAAGGGCAAAAAGAAATTGGCCCTCGCATTGGCATCTGCGAGTGGAGACTCCATCCTCACGGAGTCCTCTGCGGGAACAGGTTCCTCACTCGTAGATGCCAATGCGAGGACCAAATTGTTCCATCCTGGCGGAGGCCTGCATGAGGGAAAAGGAGAAACAAAAGGAGGGGAGGGGCTATGTGGCCAACGATTGGAGGGGCGGGTGGTGCTGCCTCCCGCCCCAGGGAGGGTGCTGCTGCTTTGTCCATGTTGTTATAGTTATTTTTGAGAGAGAATGGAGGAGAGAAAAAAAAGGTGGGGGTGGGATGGTGAGGTCGACGATGGGCAAGGCAAGGCTTTGCGACCAGCTCGGTGAGTGGTGACACCGTTGTTGCTTTGCTGAGAAAAAAGGAGAAGAAGAGGGTGAGAGGATGAAGATAAATTTTTGGGTTTATATTGGTGGTGTTAAAGAGCGGGTGGTGGCGTTAGACAAAAAGATGGTAGTGCTAGACAGAAAAGTGGAGAATGGTGATGTCAAATAGGAGAATTGATAGTGTCAAAAAGTTAGAGCTTGTACTTGCTGTAAGCTGTAGTAGAACTGGTGGAATTCTTGTTTGTGTTGTAACTTGGAGCAGATTAAAAACTTCAAAAGATCTTCTAACAATGCCAAAGCTGTAATGATGCATAACTGTTTTCATAAAATTCAAAGAACACTCGCTGAAGGTCATGTCCAACATTCAAGCCAAGAGTCCATGAATCGAAACGGAGAGACAGAACAAGGTTCAAATTGCCAATTGCCTTGGCGATTATTCTACTCTTAAGGTTATACTTTGAAATGAACTAATTTTGACTACTCATTGAATTCGAGTAGAGGCTTAGCTCAGTTATGCACCTCACGGAATAGGAAACGAGAGTGGGTGAAACGAATGGGGCGGCTCAACAGATACAGCGAGAGTACTTGATCTCGGAACATCCTCGGCAAGTTGCAGGCGAGGTCTCTCCCAGGGACTTCTTCATCTCCTCAGGCGAGGTCTCTCTCCCAGGGATCTCTCGGTGACGTCCAAATCAAGGGGGCGGCGCAGGTTTTCCGACAGCTGCTACTTCAGATCTGGCCGATAACCAGATCTAATCGCGAAACCAGTCGGGATCTGTCCAGCAGATATGTTCTCAGGCGAGGTCTCTCTCCTCAGGCGAGGTCTCTCTCTTAGTTTCCTCAACTCGGTCGTGGTCTCTCTCCCAGTTGACGCTGGATGCAGGGATAGTTGGATGTGATGTCGGCGCCGCCGGCCACCATCCATCCATCCACGGCGGGAGGACCTGGTAACGGGGGAACGGGTAAACCCTCTTTCGCCCAGATTTTGGGTAAAATCTTGGTGGACGAAGTTGCGGAGGATCAGGTAGAAGGAACTCGTTTTCGCAAAAAGGGAGTGCCAGCAATTGGACTTACGGCCACAGATGAAGTACGTGGCGAAGCGTTCATGAAAAAACATGTGCTTGTTCTAAAGTTCTCTAGCTATCGACCAACACTGGACAATATCCGAGATTCGATCCCCAGAATTTGGGGAATCCTAGGAGATTTTTCGCTTAGTTTACTGAATCAATGACACGTGTTAGTTCAACTTCAATCCGAGGTGGAAGCTAAGAAAGTTTTATCGAGAGATTCCTTTTTGATTCCTGGAGTTCGGTTCAAAGCCTTTCGTTGGCATGATGGTTACAGTTTGAAGGAGGACCCGATATCGGTGCCATTGTGGGTAGAGTTTCCTAACTTACCTTTGCATTTATTTCATCCCCCTATTTTAAAAGCAATTGTGAATTATTTTTGTGGTTTCTTGCAGATGGATGATCATACTCGATGCCTATCGCGCCCGGGTTTTGCCGGTGTTTGTGTGGAGATGACTTTGGCGGAGAAATTACCAACTAGAGTTTGGATTGACATGGCTAATAATAGGGGCTTCTAGCAGAAGATAGATTACCCGGGATTCAAATACTGTGATTTTTGCTCCTTGATAGGGCATCAGGAGGACTTTTGTAGAAAAAAGTTGGGCCTAACGGGCGGTGGGAGTGTTTCTGATCAAGGTAAAGCAGCGAAGGCGGTCAAACCAACAGTCGAAACCAATACTGTCAAACAGCTATACATACCAGTTACCAAAAAAGAACAATTGCCCATCCGCGAAGTGGGTACGAGTGGTATAAAAATGACAAGGGTGAGCGGAGATTACCGAGGAAATTGGAGATAAGAGGCCAGTGGCCATTGCTCCGGCAACGGTGGTGTTGTCCAACAAATTTGAATCACTTATAGAGAATATCGATGAAGATGAGGGTGCTCAAGAAGATCAGCAGCTAGTGGGCAAGACAATGGCTCATGACAGTGCCGCGGTTGTACCAGAATCTACGGAGGATTGCCTCTTGGAGGCAGGGTATACAGTTTCGGAGATTGAGAATGTTATTGGTACACACGCACAGTCGTTGCTACAGGAGGATGCTGTCGAGTCGGGGGTCCTTGTGGCAGTGCCGCAAGACGCGGCCAGCGATGTGATGCATGCTGATTCAGGGAGGCCGAGCGATGCAACCTTCACAGCGGGGGCGTTGAGCCGGTCTGATATTCAGCAAGAACCGGTTTTGCAGCAGCTAGTGCTCTACCCTTCAAGAGGGGCCGTGATTTCTCCCCAGCCAGCGATCTGCCTTAAGCCAGAGGCCATGGCCTCGCCCAAGCCAGCGCCCTGCACCAAGGCCGTGGATGTGGCCTGCGCCAATGTCGCGCCATGCACCACACCAGATAATAGAGTCTCGCCTCAGCCAGTGCCCTGCACCAAGGCAGCAGAAGTGGCCTCGCCCCAGCTTGCGCCCTGCATCAAGACAGGGGTCGCGGCTTCGCCTCAGCCAGCGCCCTGCAACCCATTTTTCGGTGCTACTAGCACAGAGCTAGGGGATGCTATACAGGGTCAACAAGTGCAGGAATTCTCGGATGATGATTTGCAGTCTCTGCTTAGGTTAAAGAGACATTTTGACAAATATGCTATCAAAACTTCCCCGGATTATAAAAGAGTCGGAGACAACTTGAATCAGGCTATATCTTTGTTCAAAGAAAATAGGCTACTTCGACCGCCGAAATTGGACCTCAGTACACTCAAAAGTTCTAGTGAGGATAATGATGACATCAACTCTGAATCTGAGCTTGATCCACAGGTAGCGAACAGTGATTTGGCTTTAGGGGCTATGTCAGACGGAAAGATGAATAAGAGGTGTCACACCAAAGATATCAGCATTTGTCCCCGAAAATCCAATAGAACTATGACAGAAAACAAAAGGTACAAAGACTGATTTTGTCTAGGCTTGTATTGGTGCATCCTATCTTTTGTGAGGTTTTGTTTTTGACTTTTTAGTTTAACCCTATTGAGTCAGTCATGTAGCCTTCGGGCGTGGATTTTTATATGAATAAAATGGGTCAACATCCCAATTTTGAAAAGAAAAAAAAAGTTATGCACCTCACTTCCTTGTTAATCCTTAATTACAGAACAACTAATAATATCTGAATCCTACATGAGCCATACAGACAGGATTTGACATGAACCATGATCGAATAAGAAACGATTTAAGTTGTTAATTAAAGCCATGGTACTAATAGCAATAGTCAACTTTAATCTTCCACTTAAACCCCTTAGCTAGTGCTTTTACACTATATCAGTCATAAAACATGATCACGCTTCAGTTTTAGTTGCATAAGCACTCATTAGTGAATCTTAGATGGAAACATAATCGATTTTAATACATTAAATCACCCCAATATCTTCAGACTTTTTCCCTAATGGTTTAATCTTAGTCAATTTGTACTTATACATTGCGTTTGATCCATGAAATATTTCCCAAATGGGGGATGCAGCTTGCGTCATGATTCCTACCAGTTCATAGTTCATACGGTTCAATCCGATACTTTCTTCTATAAATAGAATCATTATTTAGGTACAAATCCAAGTCCAACACGTTATACATGTTTGAGATCAGAAGCCCAGGTAAATATTACATATATACAAGTATACAACCTTGTTTATATGTTTTAATGCCTGAATCTTCGATACTAAAACTTATACTGATTCATGTACAACTTATGTGGTTTGTTTACAGATTAATCATGAAGACCCTACTGATATTTCTCACTATCATGGTATTCGTCATTGCAAATGTACAAGTTGATGCAGGTTCTCGCAAAATTAAATATAGTGATGAAGGTTCAAAGAATGCTAAGGTAAATGGCCTTTCTGAAAAAATGGTCACAAATGAAAAAACTCCTTTGGTAGAAACTGTGGCCAAAGAAGATACACACAGTGAAAGTTCTTCAAACCACGTGAATGATGAAAGTGATGATGACCACAACGAGAGCTATGGAAGTTATGGTCGTCCTTCTGGATCAACTCCTGATACTCACCGTGTCTATCCGGATGATCATAGGCCAGGTGGTCACTAAGACACTTGACAAGAGTTAGAAGAAGAAGCTGTGAAAACATGTACTCAGGTATGGTTTTGGAATAATAATTGTGGAATTTGTGTACTAGTCCATGGAGACATATTGATTCCACACAGTTGAATTATCTTCTTCTGCATAGCTTGTAACTAGTTGTGTTGTATGTGAATATAAAAGTGTTTGAATAAATTTCCATGTACTTGCTTGATTGCATGGAGTTTGTGTGAAGAATCTGTGTAGTTTAGAACTTGTTAAGGCGTGCTTCTTCAAATCTGGTTTTTACGGCCTTATAAACATGATTTGTTCCACAAACCTAGATTAAACCTGCTAGTTCTAACATATAAACTGATGTAGCTAGGAAATGCTGACTTGGTCAATGGAAGAATGGTAAAAGCGCGTTAATTGCCTTAGTTGACATGCTTCTTATCAATCATAATAGACAAATAGAATGTAATTCACCAATTAAATCCAGTCAGTTCTCTTATCAGTCAATTTCTGTTGAAAACTATTGACAAGGCCGTAAGATTCTGGAATAAGCTTATGTGAATTGCAGTCTATACTTCAATTTTTTGGACAAATACAGTTTGGAAGCCTATTCAACTCTATCTAACATGTCATCATTATCTCAAAAAACATATTATTTGCTTCCGAAACAAGTGCTTAAACGATCTTAACTTGGTGTCTAATCCATATTATTGGATGTATAGCACTAAGGACGTCTTCCTTGCCTGTTTCATATGCTTGGAAACATCTGTTTTAGTTTTGGAGGTTTTGAACATGGTGAACAAAGAGTTGCAGTGTTAGAGACGGTTTCTTCCCATTACGAAGGTGTGATGGTGATGGACTCAATAGGTTAAAGTTGCCAACTGTTGTTTAAACTGTCAAATAGTTGGATTCAATCCGATAGAAGAAAATCTCAGCTACTGTATTATATAATGCATTCCACATTTTTGGAAGGTAGTTTCTATCTCATACCAGCCACTTTCTCAAATAAACAAATGGTGGTTTTACATATTTTCAAATAAACAATAATCGATATGAAAATAGAGATTAAGAAACAAAGTGATCAATACACTAACATGACCTAGTCGGAGTAAAATCTAGAAAAATTTATGACTTTCAAATTGCCATCTACTCCAAAAGCACGTATATCAAATATCATGTGGTCGTGGGGCCATAGAAAACCACTGCAAATGGCTATTTTGTTAAGCTAAATAGTTACTTCTTTGTATTACAGAAGAATATGGGAAGAAATTTTACTCTGAAAAATTAGAAGCCAGAACTAAACACCATTTTATCAAGCTTACTGGTTTCAGACATATTGCTTCCAATTTGAAGCACCAAGGAAACCAATGGAGCCATTTTTTACTGAGAAATGAGAACTTTGATTCTAAAGCAAAATCCAAGTGGCGCCTACATCGCTTTGCAAGACACTAGGCCTGATTAACAACCATTGTTTCCAACAATGAATGCTGACCAACTGAATCCTACGGGGCCTTATTTGATCCAACATCATGTGGTTGAATCAATTCTTTCAAATTTAGTAGTGTTAAGAAGATTATAGAAGGAAAATTTGAATATTATACTAGATCAAGAATGCATAAGCAATAAAGTATCACAAAGGAGAATATCTCTTTGGTCCTTTCATAAACTCTCCTTTCAAATTGGCTTAGTATCGACGCTAGGCTAGGCTTCCAAATCATAGGCTGAGCTTTCCATTAATGTGCACAATGTTTCGTACTTTAAACATTAATTCTCCTACTTTGGACAATGATCATCAGCTTCTTATTATTCCACTCAATCAAACATAGAAAACTTTGATCCTCTTAACAAACTTCCCAAACACTCTTTTTTTTGTCGAATGAATCTAGAACTAATTATGTTGAAGAATTCAAATGCCCATAAATTAGATTTTCCAAGAATTCAGTCTTTGACAAGATTCTATGAAGCACCAAGGATACACATATTATGTGTTCCTTGAATTGACAACAGAGCTGTTGATCACAAGCGTTGCACGTGACCCAACCCCCTAGATATGTATCTATAAAAAGAGGTGAAACATAAGGTAGAAGATATGCAACAAATTTTGGTCTTCTTTCTCATCCTTTCTTTTGAAGGTGTATGTATTGTGGTCTGACAGTAGATACATGAGGAGTTTGTGAGTGAATCCAACATTATTGATTTCTTCTGTGAATCACTTACGGTGTTAGATTCACACACAAACTCTTTATGTCTCTTCGTGTGAAGGTTTTCTTTATCAGTAATATTGTATTGTGTGGTAGATTTGGTTCATATATATCTACGTGTCTTTGTGCTTCTGCTGCTACAAAGATGTGTCTCTGGTTTCGAGAAGAAAGGTTAGTATGAATGAATGAATGATGGGCTTATTGATAATAAAACTTTTCATATAGATTGATTGATTAATTGATTAATTGTTTAGATCTGATGTTATCTGTTTGTTTGTGTTGTGTTCTGGTGTGAAACCCCTGCAACCACGATGTGGTTGGGACTTGGGACACCCCACTGCCTTCTTTTCTCTTCTAGTGAGATTTATGTTTCATCCATTATTGACTCTGACAATGAATTGACATGACTCTTTGTCTGTGCCCCTTGTGACTATCTTGGCCGCTAAAACTTAGCCACATCTTAATTAGGCGAAATGGCGAATCAGCCAGTATATATGAGCAAAATATGTGGCAAGAATCAATGTACCAGTTGCAATACAATAGAGTTGTAATTTACTAGTTATTTCAATCACATACATTAGCGTATCAGTTTAGTGCTTTGTTTGTGACGGATGAAATCACAAGTTCAAAATTTATCGATAACATTGGAGTGGAAGGGGTTAAGGGATTAAAAAAAATTAACTGTCATAGTTGAGTTGTTCTTAAGAGAGCTCCTCAATTCATTGCATTTTGTCATAAAATTTGCCTTAACGATAGTGTTTTCAGTTTTACATTAAAAGTAGTGATTTGTAAGTTTTGCATAAAGGGTTGTGGGTGCAAATTCACATGGATTATATAGGAATTTCTTGTAGAATTGGTGTTTTATGAATGTCAATGTAATATTTAGTACTTAACATGATTGGCATTAAGGATTTTACACCAAATGATATCATTTTGGATGATAGTGTTGAAAAATATGAGAGAAAGCGATAGAATATGGCAGAAGCTTTTACCATCTCCGCAAGTGATTTGAAGTTTGTAAAAGTTTCTAGAGCACAAAATAATTAGGATAAATATCAAGTTGAAGCTTAAAAAAATCAAAATTTTGTGAACATAATAAGATCTTACTACAATTTCAAAGAAAAAAAATCGTTTATGAGCTTCAAATTTTGTATGAGTTGGCTAATGGCATATATTTTCATTGAATTATATAGTTATTATTTTAGATATTGATTTCAAATACTTTTTGTTGGAGGTTTTATACCACTTGTGAATGAACAATTCATTTATTTAATGTTTGCAATTACATATAAAATTGCATTGAAAACAAATAAGTAGAGGGCATGTCACAATGAGGCGAACTCCAAGAGTATCGAATTTGAGTCGTTTATTAAAAATGCTAAACTTTAAACCACTATACCAACATAAACATGTATAAATAGTTGAATGAACATTTGCCATATTTTATTATAAATTATATAATCAGTTTTTTTGCAAGACGGCGTATTTACTAAAAATATTTTGAAAGTTTACGAGGGGCAGCTGCCCCCCTTAGTAGATTTGCCTCTGTCACCAACCCAAGCCAAAGATCAAACAACAATTCGCCAACCTCTAATGTACTTAAGCTCAAGAATCGAATAAATTTTTGAGAGTTTCTAAATCTTCCCCAATAAATACTCAATTCATCCCACTTTGATCGATTTATGAGAAAATTATTTTGGCCCCCATTAACTTAGGGTATGTTTTGTTAGCCATTTTCCTTGGAAAATGGAATTTATTTTCATTGTTATGTAGATTTTCATTGTTTGGTTATCTGTTTACTTTATACTACACGATGCACTTTGATTTATCTTATGAAACACAAGTCTGACAAACGCACACTCTTAATGTCATTCATTAATTATGTTGAAAACTAATTTTCTTCCAAAATTCAAACCATTCGCAGTGATAATGGACTTGAATTTTTTCTCACTGATTTTTATGCTTCAAAAAGCATTACCCATCAAACTTCTTGTGTCTCTACGCCCTAACAAAATGGGGTGGCGAAATGCAAACATAGATATCTTTTGAATGTCGCTCGTTCTCTTTTGTTCCAAGCACATCTTCCTAAACATTTTTTGGGAGAAACAATTCTTACCGCTGCATATATCTCATTAATCGCACACCGTCCTTTGTTCTTAAAGGCAAAACACATTTTGAATTTTTCTATAACAAACCACCCACCTACTCTCACCTTCGAGTATTTGGTTGTCCATGTTTCGCTACCACACATACCCAACATCCTAGCAAATTTGATATTTGTTCTAGTCAATGTGTCTTTCTTGGATACCTTCACGGGCAAAAAGATACAAAGTCTATGATCTCACCCATAAAAAGGTATTTTTTTTCTCATGATGTCATCTTTCATGAGGAGACTTTTCGTTATTTTTCTGACAAAATGCACAATCACCTCATTGACCAGTTCGACACACTTCCCCGACCGGTCGCTCATGCTCATTTTTTTATCTTTCAACAATGCTTTTATCCGACCGGTCGGACCACTCCCACCGATCGGTCGCTCAATCCGACGCCTTCGTCACCGACTAATCAGAAACCCAACCCCAAGTCGTCGCCCTACTAATCAACTTTGAACGTTGGGCCTTCTACATGTATTATTCACCCCATTTCTGATTTTCTTTCCTATGACCATTTATCCACCTCTTGCAAAGCTTACACCACTTTTCTTTATTTAGTCAAAGAACCCACCAGTTTTATGCAGGCTATGCAAGATCCAAAATGGCATCAAGCCATGAGAAGTGAGGTTGATACTCTAGAAACAAATAACACTTGGACTTTACAACCTCTTCTTCTTGGCAAACATCCAGTTGGTTATAAATGGGTCTATAAGATCAAACTTGATCTAGACGATAGTATTGAGCACTATAAAGCCCATTTTGTGGCTAAAACATACAATCAAGTAGAATGTATTGATTAGAAAGAGATATTTGCTGCTGTTGCTAAATTGACTACTGTTCGTTTTCTCCTTGCTTTTGCAGCCACACAATGTTGGCATTTATGTCAACTTGATATCAACAATGCTTTTCTTTATGGTGATTTTTTAAAGGATGTGTAAATGAGTCTTCCTCCTGCATTCGGCCGAAAGGGGAAGACGCGAGTATGCAAGTTGAACAAGTCCTTATATGGTCTCAAACAAGCCTCGAAACAATGGTTTCTTAAGTTATCATCTGCCCTCGTATCAGCAGGCTACAATCAATCTAAGGCCAATTACTCATTATTCATCTGATCCAAAGGTAATAGTTTTACTGCAATTATCTTATATGTTGATGATATAATATTGACAGGTAATGATCTCCAATACATTGAAGAAACAAAACAATTTTTGGCTACAAAGTTCAAACTCAAAGATTTAGGAAAATTGAAATATTTCTTTGGCATTGAAGTCGCGAGGTCATCCAAAGGGATTGTTTTATCTCAACGAAAATATGCACTTGAAATATTGGAAGACACATAGTATCTTGGAGCAAAGCCTTCACGTTATCCTATAGATCAAAACTTGATGCTCACAGAAGATGATGGAGACCAGATTTGGTTTATTTTGAACATGTCCTAAGTCAATTTATAGACAAGCCTAAAATACCACATTTGGATGTTGCACACAAGGACTTGAGGTATATCAAGCCTTCACCAGGACAAATTATTTTTTTCTTTCCACCAACTCATTACAATTGAAAGCTTATTGTGATGCAGATTGGGTTAGATGTAGAGATATTAGGAGATCCATTACATGTTATTGTGTCATACTTAGCGATTTCCAATTTCTTGGAAAGCTAAGAAGCATACTACAGTGGCAAGATCTACAGCTGAGGCATAATATAGGGTCATGGCTTCCACATGTTGTGAGTTAACCTGGTTGGGGCACATTCTCAATGATTCACACATTAATCATCCTTAGACAGCCCTTTTATTTTGTGTCAACAATGTTACACTCCATATTGCATCTAATTCGATTTTTCATGAGCGAATGAAACATATCGAAATTGATTGTCATTTTATTAGAAAGAAGATACAAGAGGGTACTATTCAGACTGAGCATGTTGGAACACTACATTAATTGGCAGATTTATACACTAAAGCTTTGAGCACTTATCAATTTGATAAATTTTTCGCAAGTTGGGTGTTACAAACTACGCTCCAACTTGAAGGGGAGTGGTAAAGAAAGAAAGTCTATGCATGTTACAGAATAGAAAAGTCATTATAGAATATGTTAAGAAACTCATAATAGAATAAGAAATTTTAAGTTTTTTATTTTCATAAGGTTAGGTCAGAATAGTGACCTTCTACTTCAAAAGAACGTATATCATATATCATGTGGTCGGGGTCATTGAAAACAGCTGCCAACGGCTATTATGTTGATCTAAATGGTTACTTCTTTGTGTTACAGAAGAACATGGGAAGAAATTTTACTCTAAACAATTGGAAGTCAGAACTAAACACCATTTTTATCAAAGCTTACTGGTTTCATACCTATTGCTTCCAATTTGAAGCACCAAGGACTAAACCAATGGAGCCACTTTTGACTGAGAAGTGAGAACTTTGATTCTAAAGCAAAATCCAAGTGGCGCCTACATCGCTTTGTAAGACACTAGGTCTGATTAACAACCATTGCTTCCCACAATGAGGGCCGATCAACTGAATCCTACGGGGCCTTATTTGATCCAACATCATGTGGTTGAATCAATTCTTTCAAATTTAGTAGTGTTAAGAAGATTATAGAAGGAAAATTTGAATGTTATACTAGATCAAGAATGCATAAGCAATAAAGTATCACAAAGGAGAATATCTCTTTGGTCTTTTCATCAACTCTCCTTTCAAATTGGCTTAGTATCGACGCTAGGCTAGCTAGGGGAGCTTCCAAATCATAGGCTGAGCTTTCTACTTTGGACAACAATCATCAGCTTCTTATTATTCCACTCAATCAAATATAGAAAACTTTGATCCTCTTTACAAACTTCCCAAACACTCTTTTTTTTGTCGAATGAATCTGGAACTAATTATATATGTTGAAGAATTCAAATGCCCATAAATTGGAAAGATTCTATGAAGCACCAAGGATACACATATTATGTGTTCCTTGAATTGACAACAGAGCTGTTGATCACAAGCGTTGCACGTGACCCAACCCCTAGATATATATATCTATAAAAAGAGGTGAAACATAAGGTAGAAGATATGCAACAAATTTTGGTCTTCTTTCTCATCCTTTCTTTTGAAGGTGTATGTATTGTGGTCTGACAGTAGATACATGAGGAGTTTGTGAGTGAATCCAACATTATTGATTTCTTCTGTGAATCACTTACGGTGTTAGATTCACACACAAACTCTTTATGTCTCTTCGTGTGAAGGTTTTCTTTATCAGTAATATTGTATTGTGGTCTGACAGTAGATACATGAAGAGTTTGTGAATGAATCCAACATTATTGATTTCTTCTGTGAATCACTTGCGATGTTAGATTCACGCACAAACTCTTTATGTCTCTTCGTGTGAAGTTTTTCATTCTTAGTATTCATATTGTGTGATAGATTTGGTTCATATATATCTACGTGTCTTTGTGCTTCTGCTGCTACAAAGATGTGTCTGGTTTCGAGAAGAAAGGTTAGTATGAATGAATGAGCTTATTGATAAGAAATTTTTCATATAGATTGATTGATTAATTGTTTAGATCTGATGTTATCTGTTTGTGTTTGTGTTTGTGTTGTGTTCTGGTGTGAAACAGCAAACCCCTGCAACCAGTATGTGGTTGGGACACCCCACCACCTTCTTTATTGACTCTGACAATTGACATGTCTCTTCGTCCTGTGCCCCTTGTGAGTATCTTGGCCGCTTAAACTTAGCCACATCTTAATTAAGCGAAATGGGGTAAAAATGTAAAAATGCCATCCAAACTGCAAACTCAGACTCCCTAGAATCACTCATACAATAAATCGTAGTTCACTTTAAGCCACGTCTTAATTAGGCAAAATGGGGTAAAAGTGTAAAAATGCCACCCAAACTGCAAACTCGGGCTCCCTAAAATCACTCATACAATAAAGTCGTAATTCACCAGTTATTACGGCATTAAGTGGATATGTTACTAATGGTGTATCAGATCAGTGGTATATATATGGATGGAATCCAGAGTTTGAACCCTACTAACGGCATTTAGGATGAGAGGAGTTAAGGGATTAAAAAAAAAAAAAAATTCATATGTCGTTGAATTATTCTTGGGAGAGCTACTCAATTCGTTGCATTTTGTCATAAAAATTTGCCTTAACAACAGTGTTGTCAGTTTTACATTAAAAGTAGCGATTTGTAAGTTTTGCATAAAGACTAGTGGGTGCAAATTCACATGGATTATACAGGAATTTCTTGTAGAATTGGTGTTTTATGAATTTAAATGTAATATTTAGTACTTAACATGATTGGCGTTAAGGATTTTACACCAAACGATATAATTTTGGATGATAGTTCATCTCATTCTTTACTCTTATTGTTGAAGTGATGCAGGAACCGCCAGCACCAATCACCAACCTCAAGCACTGACCACATTAAATGACCAGCGTATTTCACTGCATGAATGTGTGTAAAAAAAAATCAATGAATCGTGTCATTTTCATGTATAAATAGATAACCTTATGAGTTTTGTGATCATCAAGTTTGAAAATCAATGAATCTTTACTCTGTTTTTTTGATGACTCTGAAATCCACTATTCCTGTTTTTTCGCATGGAGTATCTGATTCAAAGCTAGACATTGAATGATCAACACTTGTTTCCAATTCGGGTATCAGATTCAAAGCTTGAAGACAATAAGAATTGCATTAGACTGGATCATTCGTAGAAGAATATGAGCATAATGCTTAGAAATTCAGCTGAATTAATGGAGTTCGTCGATTCAAGAATTTGTATATAGTTTATACTTTATACTATACCAATGTAGCAAACTTTATTTATTCTTTTTATTCTACATATCCTTTTCACGTTATTAGATTTTTAAACTCTTGGAATAAAGACATAAACAACTACGCCGCAAGAAAGTGCCTGAGAATCTTTTAATCAACATCAAGGTCAATTGCAATGCTGAATATTTATTTCTAAGTTATATGGCATCAGCCACAAAGATATTTAATTGTATTCAAAGAAACATCTCAATTTTTTCTCTTAAAATCATGAGCTGATGATGTTACGTCCCAACTAGGGGCGGATCTACTAAGGGACCAGGAGGGCAGTTGCTTATCTTTATCTTTATCGAGATTAGAGAATATTTGTAGAGTTTGGGTTCGGTTTGTAATTTATTTAGAGATTTAGGTTTTGACACTTTCATGATGTCTTGGTAGTCCTTGATATAAAAATGTTTCTCTTTGTTTTTTGTTTCCTTTGCTTTCATTAATAAACATCTTCGTGTTTGAATTTTTTTTAAAAAAAATAAGAGGGCAGTTGCTTTCCCTCAACTTTTAAAATATTTTCAGTATATATTAGTCTTACAAAAATAATTTAATTATATAATATAAAATACAATATCAAAATTGTTTATTCAACAATTTGAACATATCTTTACTGGTGTAGTGATTGGAAGTGTATTAGTTTTAGTAAATGATAGTTTAATACAAACTTATTTTCGATCCACTCAATGTGTATGATTTCTTTACGGCTATTCATAATTACTACTCTTGTCATTGTAACTTGCCTCTACTTTTTTTTGCTTTCAACACAATTTTATGTAATTACAAATAGTAAAGAAATGTATTGTTTGTTCACAAGTGGCATAAAACCTCCAACAAAAAAAATATTTGAAATTAATATCTAAAATAAAAAACTATAGAATTCAATGAAAATATATACCATTAGCAAACTCGTACAAAATTTGAGCCTTATATAAACCATTTTTTCTATGAAATTGTATTAGAATCATATTATGTTCGCAAATTTTAGATTTTTATTTTAACTTCAACTAGATACTTATCTTGATTATTTTCTGATTTTAGTTATATATTCTCGTTATTACACTCGTTTGCCCATTGCTAAGGTTATCGATATTGTGACCCTATTTTAGCTTAAAACTGGACTACATTAAATTCAATTTGGTATATGCAATAAATTTTGATAGATATATATTTTATTAGTTACTAGCTCATATAGTAAAAAAAATTCTCCATCTTTGACAACTAATATTATCAACTAATAATTATTTATCACTTCGTCCCCCTCTTGACTAAATTCCTTGGTTCGCGAGCATTTTTCTTGAAACATATTTTTTTCTTGATTTTACAATAAGAATCGGGATATATGGCAACCATTCGAACCGACCTAATGAGACACAGATTAGACTAATAAACTCAACCAAACCACTGAAATAAATCGATCAAAAAACCAAACATTCAAACAAAACATTCACCAAACAGTCAAACACTTGCATCTCAACCATCAGTCATTCTGAATTCTAAACCAAACATTCCTTCATTTATTTCCCATTCAATCTCTTTAAATCAGGAACAAACAATCTAATCAAAGTTGCTAAAAAAAAATGTACTAAAAAATTCCAAAAACAAGGTTGTCATCATCATCATCATCATAATAACTTCGAGTACATAACAAGCTTGATTGACATCAAAACTAATCAAGATTCAAGAGCCAATATTTTGATCAACCCTTCATAACCCACACCATCTTTCCCTCCACTGCCTAATTCAATCATGTCTTTCACATCTTCATCACTAACAGGAAACCCAGCCCAATTCATGTACCATTTCAAGTCTTCAAATCCGACCTTTCCATCTCCATCTCTGTCCATCACCTTGAACACTTCCTCCATCACTCTCGATGATTTGTGAATGTCATTGCACTCAAGAACTTGCTTGAACTCCTCGAACTCCACCACCCCATTCTTGTTCTTGTCTGCCACTGATATCATTGAACCAATGTCATCTGTGTTGGTGATGTCTGTCTTGGTTATGTCTATGTAGAATGTCATGAGGTCGTCCTGGCTGATCTTCCCGTCCCGGTCCGTGTCAAGAACATCAAATGCTTGGCGAAAATCCGGTGCTGATGCACTAACTGTAGTTGTTGTACCTGAAGGACACATTTTTTTTTTTTTTTTTTTGATTGCTTGAGATCTACAGAGGACTATAAGATTTATGGAGGGTGGGATTTATAAGGTTTATAGAAAGAGGAGTATTGACATACACGTTTTGAGTGATATCAAGGAAGGATAGATGATTTCTGTGCTTGGCCTAAAGGCTTCAACGAGTCAAAAAAAAAATGGGCGAAAAAAAAACTTACTTGTTGTCTCTTAGTACTCTGTTTTGTGTTGACCACGAATCTTCCTAGAGAGTCTAGAGTAGTATCCGTGTGGTTCACTGAATTTTTGGTCCCTATTTTCTTGGAAAAAAAATTTGTTGACCTCAGCCTATAAATTTCAAAATTTTTGGTAGGGTTGAAAATCGAAACGACCTAGTTGGTTTCAAAAATTTTGGACCAAAATCGATTTAACTTATGTAAATCGTAAAAACTAACCGACTGACTAAAACCGATCAATGAATTAAATATATTATATTATTTTTACATAAAAAATATATTATTTATTATATATATTCGGTTTTGTAGTTAAAATCACGTAAAAACTGAACAGACCATAATGATATCATTATAATTTCTAAAACTGAAACCGAAACTAAACCAAATCGATTGAATATATGTCCCTATGCAGTAACGGAGCCAGAATTTTTGTTGAATGGGGGCGGAGTGATGTCATAATTAATTAAATATAATATAAAAATTAGTTACTTTAACATGAATTTTTTTTTAAAATACAACACAAAGGGGAGTACAACAAAGACAGTCATTGAAGATTATGACTACTTCTAGAAACACAACACAAGATAATGAATTGAATTGTTGATTACTACTACATGAAGAAAATGAGGAGGAGATTGGTTTGCTTACGATTTTTTTTTTATGGAGATGACCAACACAGTGATTAATGAAGGCACCTGTACCTAGAAGAAGAAATATAAAGTGGTTTGGACCCTACTGGATCTTGTGGAGATGAGCTCAAATAACTCAATAGTTATAGATCTTTGAAGATGATGAAATATGGGGGTTTCCCTCATCTTATCCAATCGATGGAGTGTGAAAAATAAAAATTGTGGATTTTGGTTTCTTGAAGAGATCTGAGGGATTTAACCTCTATCTCTAACTCTAAAAATAGAGTTTGGATTTGATATGTACATGATTTGAAGGATGAAGTCCTGGTTGAAGTGAAAAGTGAGAATAGAGAGGCAAATAAAAAAATTATTTGGGGACAAATATAAAAAAAAAAAAATTCTCAAAAGGTAGTGGGGGCACTGGCCCCACTTGCCTCCACGTGAATCCGTACCTGTCCCTATGAAGTCATCATGTACCTTTTTGAAATTAATGATTTTCTTGATTTCCACCAATTCTCAATAACTTACAAAAATCTTTAATTTTAGCTAAATTCTATTAGTCCCTATGAAATCATTATGGAGATATGTAGTCCCTCCTGAATTTCATTTCTTGTAGTCTTCATTTTTTTGTTCTCCATCAAAAATGCTTCATGGGAGGTACTACCATTTCATCCTCACAAAGGAAGAAGAGAAATTTATTCGAAAACCTAAGTTCCCTATCTACACATGCCTACTTGATCTGGTGGACATCCGAAATGAATCATCGGTCCTGATAAATATGCTTAGCCCATGGGAATTCAAGAAAGTCCTCAACTATGGTGTTGGGAGTCTCATGGGGAACGTTAGTGGACTCGTGTTGAGTCGCGAACATGTTCAAGCTCATTGGCAATTGGATTGTCATGCAATCTATCATTTTCATATGGTATTAGTTGTTTCGGATGAAAGCATATTGGGTAATGGGTTGAAGGAAGTCATAGAGGTGTTTAGAAATTTATTCAGAAACGGATACTGATCACATCAAAAAATTTCAACAAGATGTATATATTGAATACTCAGTTACCAACATCTAGCAAAAACTCTCAGTTGCTTTAGCACCTCGCCTTGTTATCTGAAAAGAATGAATGAACATCCATTTACATAGCAATCGAGAAATACAAATATCAACTCTAATGTAAGATCTAAACAAATACACTAAATGTTCTATTGCTCAGATTGGTGCCATTTCATCACAAAAAACGATACATGAAAATTAGCTTCCAACTTATCTGATGGTCTATGGAGAGCTTCTACATTCATGTAGCTGCAGCCTTACTATGTATTCCTGCTGGGGAAACTGTCCCATTGGCATTCTTATCATTCTCTTCAGAATCTTCTATGCTGTATTCCTTTCCAAACCCAAGCTCGGACATGTCTTGCTTAAAGAGACAAATTTAATCGTTGCAATCATATGAAAGACAAACCTGAATCAAGCAAAACACAAACATAACGCAAAGTAAATTATAGATGGAATTTGCTAAATTAGTTTCACCCTTGAAGGTTAATTAATTAAGACCGAGTTTCTCACATGTACAAAAGTTCTATCAGCTCTGGGAAGGCATTTGTCATAGGATTGCTCTTTACTTCTTTCACCCTTTAATCCCTTCATTGCTTATGCACAAAAATGGGTGAAGAAAGTTTGCTAAAGTTACACCTATGATGCAGTGTTTAACAGTGGTAAACAACTTCTTTCTTATTAACTGAACTTCAAATTCACTCTCGCGCCATTGATTATCTGAGGCATGAGACCTTTAACTAATCAGCTATACAAAAGCAATCTATGTAAACTAGCTGTGAAAATAATACCAACCAGCTGAGGTCTTGCTCCTCTGTTCCCACCAAATGCAACACCTGCCGAGCCCAAAACACATAAAGAAAAGCAAAGCTCGTGACTTCTAATTTTCATACAAGCTTATACAAAAAAACCCTCGAGTAAGATAAGAGTAGAGGTGTTAGAAACCACTAACCTGCACTCATTCTTGTCTAATCTTTGTTCTTTGATATCTACCAATCTAATTTTGGCTTTGGATCCGGTTTGGTGAATCCGAATATCAGATTTTTGCCTGTTATCAAGGTTGAAGTTAGGGAGTTAGGATTGCAAAATAAAGAACACAACTACGATCTCTCTGAGCCATTTCATCAAAGAGCTAGACAGTATCCTCTAATTTCTACCAGGTTTACCCAACCCACCAATTAAAATTAGAGGGGACTGTACATTTTAAGTTAAATTGATATATCACTTCACATTCATCGTTTGACTATGATTTGATTTTGTGATCAATGGTGAAAATGAAAGTCTCATTGATAACAAAATCAAATAGCGTATGTAAAATCATATATCAAATTAGTCTAAAATATAGGGGTCCCTTCATGAATTCCCATAACAAAGAATTTTATACAACCAAACACACCCTAAGATCCACCAAACCAAAATTTATAAATCACAAGGGAGGGTTTGGTGAGATCACGAGTTGAACAACAACGGTCTTTGATCATACAACGGAAACAAAACTACTCAAATTAGTAGGTTCAGCTTGGTTCCGACAGTTAAACCAATTCGTTCAGTTTTTTTTTTCAACCCTATTCTAAAGTTTAAATTGATACTACACGTTATTTCGTGGTTGATAATACTCTTCGAGGTTGCCAAATCATCCATCTCGTGATTTAAAAGTTTAGGATCCAGGATTCGTAACTAATTTTAGACCAAAATTTTATTTCACCTTAACTTGAAAATTTCAGGAGGTAATCTCCTTACCATGTAGAATGTAGTTAATTGGGGGTTTAAAGTTTACGGGATTTTGAGATTCAATGGATGTTAATTTTCATCCTTGAGCAGCAGGAATCTCCGGATAAGTTACATTTATCAAAACAAATATATTCATAATGAGGAATTGAGTAAGAAACTTGCTGAAACAAACACGTCAAGACTGTAACCCTAGTACAAGGAAATCCACCCCGTTGAGTTCCAATTTATCACTCATTATAGCTGCAACAGCATATATAAAGGGCATTGCACAGACCTGTCAATCTGAAGTAGTTCTGTCGAGCTCACAACAAGTCTACAATGATCAATTATGATTCAACTTGGGAGTTCATGTGCTGTAATTGGTATTTCGCATTGGATTCCATCTCAAGAGCAAAAGAATATACAGTGTTGTTATCCTGTGTAAACAAATTTTTTTTGCACATTACTTGATCCATCATTACATTAGCGAACTGGGTTAGAAAAGAAAATAACAATGAAGTACACAAAGAACCCGGCCATCAGTATGCCTCCGTAGATAAATGCTTGGGATGACTGCACAGGGTACTTGTATTGAATTTCACAGCAACTCATCTTCTCCCTCTCAGTTGCCAAAATGTGATCCACATACCTGTCACAGAGACCATTCATTACCAATTCAAACAAGTAAAAACCTATCTATAAATCAGGTGCCTAGTCCACAAATAAATCATGAAGATTTAATGCCGGACAACGTACTGTTGAGTATACATTGCACTTTGGAAGATTTCAGAACTGTTCACATGCGCATCTGCTAAGCGGTGATCATATAACAAAGAAGATAGATCGACAAGCTGTTCCTCAAGGTCCTGTTCAACCAGTATACAAATGTTGGTCATGCTGTCAGTTAATAATTATCTTTGAAATTTCCCAATTTGAGAATGTGACATGGCCACCAGGAAATTAAGACCCACTTACATCCAAGTATTTCTCCAAACGTTCGACTAACTCATGTGGAAATGGTTCTGGTAAATTGGTTGTTTTCTTGTAAAACTTCTCCAACCATAGATCTGTGGTTGTCTTGTTCTTTTTACCTTTTACTGGTTCACCAAGAGGTGTTTTCAGGTATTCATTAGCAAAATTTTGGACCGCCTGCAGAAACATGGTGGCTTTCTGTTAGTGACAAATTCAATTAAAAAAAAAAAAAAAAAAAGAGTGAATGACAATCTGAATTAGATATTACCTCTGAAGCCTCTCGAATTTTATGAAGTGCAGCATCTACTCGTGCATATATTGTGCTTCTCTGCAAAGCACACAATGATGTCAGATACATGCAAATGGATCTTTATCATGTGTAAAATGCAGGAAGTGGAGTTGTATGAAAATCAATAAATTGCTCCAGTTTGCTTTGAAAACAACAAATATGAGACAACAATGAGATTAGTCTTACCAACGCAACATCTTGAAGCATTTGACTGATTTTAGAAGTATTTGAGAATGGTCCAAATGGATGACAGCCAGATGCCCAAAGCCAATTCACCACTGGCCGCTCATGAACATGTGAGGCTTTCTCATACGGTGCACTCAATCCACCCACTGCAGAAGCCAGGCCTGCCAAGATGTGACGTTGAGCTTGAGATGGAATTGCATACCTTCTTTCTGTTTCTGAAACGTAACTGTCCAAGATGGAGAATCAGATACTGTCAATGAACATCATGAGAAATACTATGTATGCTACATACTTCGAGAACAGGAAAAATAAAGTATTTTACAATTGAATATGAGACTACCACTGAACAACTAGAGAAGTTAGTCTGAAATGATGGAACAAATTCATCTATGCTAGGAAAATGATCCTGGGCATAAAAAGTATGCCCTTCTAATCTCCATTTGGAGTTCATCGAGAGGTGCCAAAAGAAGGCTGCACATTCATCTGGTAAACAATTGTCCTGTTATACATTGGTTGATACATCATGGACATATTCATGAAAAAACAATTGTCTCAACGATTTCCTCTTCAGCATTGAGAAACAGAAATGGCACACTCATGAGACTCACTTGGATGATTTTTTTTTTTGAAGATTTTATCAAGCATAAGAAAGCTTTACTAGACTTGACCAAGCATAAGAAAGCTTCAAAGTTTAAGAACTAGTAACTAAGAAAAAGCATTTGGTATTAATACAGCTAAATGTCTAGAATAGTTTTCATCCAGGAAAAACATTGTACTATACCCATAAAACCTAGACCAAGTTCAAAAGTGCAATCAACAGAAACCTTCCACAAGAAATAAACGAAGAAAATGAAGGTATTTCATGATACACTTACCTCAGAGGTATCTTTTCATTTTCATGCTGAAGAACAATAACAACATCCTTACTCGGCCAAACAAGACTTTCGTCCTCCATCAGAAGCTTCGCATCAACATCAGCCAATGACAGCACAAAACTGAAAAGAGACAGATGAGCATTTTAAATGTAGTAATTTATATTATCATACTAGGTACGCTGAAACATCTTTTCAACTTATCTAGAACAATATGGTGTTAAATAATTAGCATCAGTTATAGTTATTTAAAAGTTCCATTGTATACTGTTTGCAATGATAAATTATCTGTTTTTCCTTGATTGTAGAATGACGTACAAATGAAATAGATGGACTAAAGTCCCCTAAGAGCATGTATGATGCAAGGAGAAAGGCACTGGGTTCCAAGGAAAATAGGACTTACGTCACGATTTTTTGTGCAAGGCAGCATGGATTTCACACATACATAGCACAACCACTAACTTTTTCTGCCCAATTTCAAATAATAAGAAACAAACGTAGACATAGAAAATATGATATGGAGCTGATGCAAGGTAATGATGTACTTACACTGGAATTACTCTGGTTCCATAAGTCCTGTACAGATTCCCTCTTTTCTTTTCCATCTTCTTTCCCTTATCTTTAGCACGCTTAGGGCTGTAAGTTGCCCAAAGAGGCTTGTGCTTTATTACAGAATCACTTTCTCCATCAGATTCTTCCATCCAGTGCTGGCATCACAAATAAACTTTACACCAGTGGATGGGAACTCTAAACCATGAGGCATAACATAAGCTCATAAACAAACAAATAGGTGAAACTTAATGCTCATACTATACAGGTAAGAAATTGAACTAACCTGTTTGAGGAAAAATTTACTTGAGAGAGACGGATCAGAAACTTCAAGTAAACCTGCAGCAAGCACATCGGCAGAACGTTCCATTTCCTGCAACAACAATTATTTTGTATTAGAATAACAATATGAATTTAAAAAAAAAAAAAGATATAGTCCAGGCTTCCGATTGACGGTTAGAGATACCAATAATATATCTCATCTCCAGAAGGTATCAACTTTTTTGAAAACCAGACTGCTATATAGTGAATATACACAAGTCAATAACAAGATGGTAATGCCTAACATGTCAGTTTCCCAAAAATAAAATGATAATTTTCAGAAATGCATATGTTAAGATGGATGTGTGGTAAAACCAGTAAGGATAAAATTATAAATGAAAGAATTAGGAGATACTTAAGTATAGTACCCATAGAGGACAAAATTAGAGAAAGGCGTTTAACGTGGTTTGGTCATGTGCGGAGGAGACCAAGCACGACACCAATTAGAAAATGTTTAGATTGGCAAGTTGATGGAGGGTGTAGACGGAGGGGACGACCGTTGAAAACTTGGATGAAGGCGGTGAAGGAAGACATCATTGAGCTTGGATTAGGCGAGGATATGTGGGATGCCGCATTGCTTGGAAAACCAAAATCCGTGTAGGTGTAGCCGACCCCGAGAGTATCGGGAATGGGCTTTGATGATGATGAATTTTTAGTGGACCACACATTATGAGACAAAATTTGATGCTTCTAATGGATCAGGAAAATGACAGCTATCAAGTAAGATTTGCCCTATTATTACACGACATGTAGATTTATCAAGACTAGCAGAAGTAACAAGTCAATCAAAATAAAAATAAGTTCATGGACTGACTTCTTTAAGAATAGCCCCATCCAAATATGTTTTGGTGTGGACATGGAAACGTCCATCCTGCTTTGTCTCATGTAAGGAATGCCCACGCATTGCCTTTGAGACAGCAATTGCTAGCTTTTCATGACGGTGTAACCCATGTGAACCTCCAATAATTACTACTTCTTGGCCAGCATGAACCATCTTTTTTACCTGAAAATGGAAAAGTAACATTTCAAATTCATTAAATTCCATAATATCATAAGTATAACCATGAAGTAAATGTCAATATTCAAAGAATGGCTAACAACAAATTTTAATAAAATGCAAAATAAAAACCACCCAAAAAATACCTTTGTGGCAAAGTTTGTATGACAACATACAAAGCTGGGAAATAAGTTCTAATAAAAACCAAGGAAATATTTATTTTTCTGGCATGCTGGTTTACTAACCATTTAAATACAGAAAAACATCTCAGAAAACCCTCTCGCATAACTGAAGTATCAGAAAACATTGAAATTGTTTTGGTCTGGGAATATCCAGCTTTCAATTCGGACTCGATGCATAAACAGATAAATTTCAGAATGGAAGTAACAAACCTCTGTTTCGATCGCTTGAATATCTATACTGTAATTATGGCCTTTGTCCATTATATTATACCGATTATGATTATGAAGGACAATAATGGGTATAAGCAACCTAGTTGTTAAATCAACAGTCTCAAACCTGTGGGGGAAAAAAAAAAGATAAATAACTAAATGAACTATAGAGGTTGAAGATAGCTTAAGAAAGATTGTATTAGAAAGAAATTTGGGATCAGCAACATTTCTATTTATTATGCCTCACTTCATGAATTATGGTGTACCTAACATCTGGTGCTATAACATGCACAATTGTTGTTGAAATAAGAGCTGCAAGCTGTCCGGTGAAAATATCATGCGTAGAGGATACACTAGCACCTGCTGAACCTCTAGGAAGATTAAATTCCATAATCGGGGGAGTGTTCTATAACTGACACTTCCTTCCTCAGTTTCTATCTTTCCATACGTGCAAGGGCCTGCAGATAGGTCGATGACAACAAATCTGAATAAAACAGACAGAATTAGATCATATAGGGAAAAAGAGTGCTGAAAAGAAACATAAATGACATGAATATACTGATTATCTCTTTTACAAAGAAAATGTGAATGTCAATGGGACTTTTGTTTACGACAAAAAATAAAATTGAAGACAAGACAAAGAAAGGTAAATACTTAAAAAGTTATGTGTTAATTTAAAGCTCAAAAGAAATTAAGAGCATCTCCACCCATGCGGTGGAAATCATTCCACCCCTAAAAGCCATCTCCAGCAGTGGGTGAGAAAAGGAAATTATCCCCTTCACACACTTGTATCTCGTGGAGAAGTCCAAGCGCTGAAACCTGTTTAGCTTCTTATCTCCCCCCCCACCCCCCACCCCCCACCCCCCAAATGAATCCGGAGCTTAATAATAAGAATTTCCTACCCCATTAACAATGTTTCCATTTCAAAGTGGACTCCATGGAGAGTGTGATGGTAGTCCATAATCCTCATAAACAAAAGGCTCGAAATCCAACCTTAGCTCTTGAAAATTAGGTCATTTAACCCCGGATTCCAATAGCATATATAGGGTAAGACGATACATATTTTTGTTTAACTCCCATGAAATGAAGGCATTTCCAACTATGAAGTAAAAAACATTGGAGTCATTCAATTAGAGATATAAGTTATAATGAATAATCCAGAAAGCTCGCTAAGTAGTAGCTTTCTACTAATTAACCTTCTAATATGCTTATAAGTAATACATGACTTCTCTGGAGTAAATCTTATAAATACCTGCCAGAGCCCAGCCAAACTTGAGATGCCCCACCTCCATCATAACGATAATGATAGATATAGTTCCCCTCCTGTTTCTTCATTTCTTCCTCACTAAGTTCGCTAATTTTACTATACATTAAACTGTCAAGATCAAGTTCGTCATTTTCAGGATTCATTCTGACCTGGCAAAAGAAAAGGATGACCACGAGGCAGTCACAGTAGTACAATAACTAGTGGATACACTACAACAGTGAAACAGTGAAAGTGTAACAGGATAAGCATATTGCAGGATTAGGATTCTGAAGTGAGATGAAACACAAACGAAGCACTTTTAGTTATTATTATTTAATGATTAGTGCACATAAAATGAAGAGAAGTAGGCATACCTTGTCAAAATTGACGACAAATATAGCAACAGGTGAAAGCCTATCCATCTCTATCTCTGCTGCAGAATATCCACCATTTTCCATGTCAAATATGTAGGAATATAGCATCTCAAATACAGGCTCTACAACTGCTGCATTCACCTCAAAAAGTGGGACCTCCCTTCCATATTCATGCTAAAAGTTGCAAGTGAGAGATTGCACATCATTTAAAGAGGATGATATTTCTAACATTTTGAAAAGAATAACAAAACAAGGGAAGTTGGAAACTGTAGTAGTAGATACCTCTCTAGAATGCCCAGCAGGAACCATTGCCTCCTTCAGTGCCTTCTCAAGTGCTATCAGCTCTGGTTGACCAGCCTATAATTTGGAGAAATATGTGACATTTCAATTGTATTAGGGAAAAGAAGTAGTAACAGGGTTAAAATCGATTAGCTTCTCTTATTGAAAAAGCTCCCATTGATAAAGCTTCATCCAGATTGCAGGAATATGCTTTGGAGCACATGCAGGCAACCCAATTCAGTTGATTGACCAATGACCATTAATTAAGAATATCAATTGTAAAAAACAACAGAACGGTGAAAAAAGGAACAATTCATGGATTGCACAGATAGGTAGGTACAAGCTTGCCCACTAAATCGTCCATCAAGTCCGCAAATGTTTTGGGTCCCTTGACGCAAGCTAAAGAGAGGTGCACTAGTTAGGATCGTGCAACTCTCTTTAGCGCATGTCGAAACTATAAGACAAAAACAAAAAATTTTAGGGGCAAGAGCTGAAAAGGCTCTACATATCTAAGGTTAGGGACTCCCGTTGGAGTAGAGATCGCTGCGCCCTATTCTTTTGGTAGCAGGGTTTAGGTTTTCCTATTGGAAATGCTCTACTTTCCTTCTGAACTTGACATATGGTATGTTGAAAACACAGTATCACACTCTTGGGAACATGCTTAGAAAGTTCAAACATCTCAGATTTGGAACCAGTCATCCGTCTCGAGATACAGTATAGACAAGTAATACCACATATTAATGGTTTTACCATCAACAAAATAACAAGATGGCATAAATAGGTCAAGGCTAATTATATTATATATACAATACCATATGGGTACCAATAACAAAAGAAACTGATAAAGAACTTTGGTGAAATAGAAACTATAAATAAATTATAGGTTATATGCTAAGTAAAACTTTCCTTGATACGTGGGTTAAGAGTAGCTTACCGGAAATAAATTATAGATCATATGATGCTCGATATCAATTGGCTCCCCTGTCTCAAAACATGCAGGCCTGTGTGTTGGGAAGCTTGTTTTCAAAAATGTTTCCAACCTATGTGGATCTAATGTGTACCGATAGGCCCCATCACCATTGAGACCAACAAGAACAACATTAATTTCAAGAGGAACCTGGAACGGAACCTGCAACACACAATAGAAATCATCAAATTTTGAACAGACAACAAATTGGTTAGGACAGAAGAGAAGGGCTTCAGGTGTACTCATTTTTTCAACATTGTTTACTTGAACACGTTCAGTAACTTCCTGATGAAGTTGGTTTTTGGAAGAAGGGTGTTCCTTCTAATGTGACTTTCTTTATGTCAAAGTTGGTCAAGATAAATTCCTTCTATGGTAGAAGTCTTATCCCTTAGAGGGATGGACATTAATGTGAATTGTCCCATATGTTCTCTAATCTCCGGAAAGCTCTCATCATAAATTCCTCCATTTTCATTGGGTTGAAATTAGGCGACATTTTTTGGTCTCTTTGGCATAGTTTGAAAATTCTACTCCACCCATTTTTTCTCACAGGGACAAGCGTCTTGGAAGATTGGCCCATTTCTTTATTTGATGGGTTGTTTAAACCATTTTTCTCACAGAGACAACTTAAGACAGGTTGAACCATGTCTGTGCAAATTATTACCTTATCGGTTTTTCACAATTGTAGAGCTCCTCAATGACTTGTTTCTTTTTAGGTAAAAAATTTATTATTGAAAAGTGATTTGCGATACTACAGGCGCCTTAAGAGCATTAAGGCCCCAAAATCAAAGTTCTCTAATTAGCATAAAAATATCAGATTTAGAAAACACCCCTCTAAACTCATGGTAATGTGATACCCAACTCCAATACGCGATTAGGATCTCCATTGCCACCTCATCAATTCTGGATGGGGTTTTTCACAGTTGTAGAACTCCTCACTTCACCAGAATCATATAAAGTTCTTCGATAACCACTAAATTTAAAGTGTTGTAATCACATGTAATTGAGTAGATAAACACAAGTTTATGTTCGTAAAGCAAGTAAGCTGAACTAAAAAATCCAGTTTAACAAAGCGAATACAATTTCATTATAATCAAAACCACTGAAATTGAACTAATGCACTATCCTTAAAATTGGAACTAAAATCTGTAAATCTTGAAATTGTAAACAAGTCTACAGTGACATCAAGAAATCATTACCTCAGCGCGAGAGTGGAGCATTTGACGAACGTTGGATCGGACGTTCTCTTTGATATCGTGAAAGGCTCCATGGTGCCACTGTGGATGTCCGGGATCTCGTCTGAAAGCCTGTTGTGCTGAGTCGGAATGGAGGAGGATCAGAGCGAGAGAGATCACTAACACGGAAAGATTGACGAAGCGCTTCATTGCTTATAGTGAAAGATTCAATAAGGAATGAACAAAACCCTAGATTTGGGGGAATCTGCCATGGAAGGTGGTGAAGTAAGTCGCGCCATTGAGTGTATCTAATCTCAGGTTCCAACTCGAACCGTTTCAATTGAATGGATCCAGTTTAGTCCGGTCCGGATTTCCTCATTTTGCAACTTGTAATCGAAGTTAACTCGAACCATTTAGAACGCTTTGGTTTTTAGAGTTCCACTTAAAATTTTTGTAATTATTATTTTTAGTTAATTATTTATTTTAATTGAAACAAATAAAATGCAACAACTAGTAATTCATGACACGGCTGAGAGACACAACAGTAGCAATAATAGATCGATCGATTCAACAAAGCATTTTGGTTTTTCAGGGTTCGTGATTTGGTGTGGCTGATCACACAATAAAACTTTGTAACCTCCATGCGTGTATAATGTTATAGAAAACGGATTGGAATCGGACCATTTCACTTGTATAATGGATTTTTTTTTTAAATATAAAAACGTACATGCTAAAATGTGTGCTCGAAAGGAAATATTTTAGAAGAACAAGCTTACCTGTAAATAACTCATAATCTTTTCTTACATAGTTTAGGTTGTATTGTTTTCGCACACTGATTCAATCAACCTATTCAAACCGACTATTTTCAATTAAAAAAAATTTAGAGAGTTAGGCCAGCCCAATACCATCCATTATTTTAGAGATGTTGAAAATGACTCAATCTCTAGAATGATGAATGGTATTGAGATGGGCTGGCGCAAGACCTGACTCTCTAGAAAATTTGTTTTTAATTTGATGACTAGCAAGTGATATATACAATCAATCTTATGATGTGTTGTTTTTATTGGAAAATTTGATGACATGGGTGATGGTGGTATTATGGAACACACATTTGGATGGTTCATGGGTTCAAATTAAAAACCTATTACTAGTGTGCCAATTTAGAGAAAATGGATTTTGCAAGACTCTTGAAATACATGACTTAAATGCTTAATTAGAAAAAAAAAAAAAAAAAAAAAAAAGATTGAAGTAAGGAGATCGATTGATATTTAGGAAATATTCAATTTAGATTTCATTTACTCATGTTCAGTGACCACATTCAAACATGGCATATTTAAGAATCATATACATGAATCTTATGATGCTCCACATTACTAAATCATCATGCCAATTTGCAAAACAAATATGGTGTTACACAACTTGCTACTAATCAAATTGTATTGTTGCCGAAATTGCCTTTTTTTTCTTCAGGACGGACCTCGATCGGTACCATACAATACAGTACCAACTTCGCACTGAAATAACTATAGGGGAACGGTACCAGCACCGCCACAGTATCGAACCATGCCCACCCTTACAAACAAGCATCAATAAATCTTTTATATATTGACGCGGACATCTAATAGGCATAACGAAAGTACTGAAAGACCTCAAGTTTAGTTGGAAGCCTTACTTGTTCATGGTCAATCACAAAGTTGAACCATCAGTTCTAAAAAATTGCATTGGAAAAACATAGATTACAACACTAGTTCATACATCTCAGTTGAAATAAATATGGTCTTCCAGTTGGTGGATGAGATCAAGGTGCTGGGTTTCATAAGCTATTTGTGTTGCAGAGTACTTCGAATAGATAATGGAGGTCCTTGCACTGAGTCTTTGGAGACAAAATTGTGATTTAGAAACAATACGATAACAGTTATATCATCATGAAAATGGCGCCGGACCGTCTTGTCAATTCTTTTTAGATCAGAGTATCGCATCTCACGCTTTTTAGCTGCTTCCTGTAAAGCAGCCTTGATTAGCCTTTTCGCACTCCCCTGTAACAACAGAAGTTTGTGAGCTCAAAGTTACACAGAGACACACCTCACTCCGACCAGTTCACTTTGAAAAAGAAAGAACAGCTACAATATATCATTCCAGATGAACATATCAAGCAATCACATTGTTTAAAGACGGTTTTAGTTATATAAAATACGTAAGAAAAATGAACCACGTTCAAGCTGAAAGAAAGTACAATATAAAAATGTAAACCCGAGACAACAAAATCCAAAGTGGTGAAATGAAGTCAATAAGAACAAGTAGTATGCAAAAACTTACAGCGCATGGATGGTTATGAACAATTTCTACAGCCTTTTCATTGCTCAAGTGTTCCCATAAACCATCAGAAGCAAATATAAGAAAGGAATCGTTTTGTTGAAGAGGAAGAGAGACAATAGATGGATCGGCACTCAAGATAGGCATGTTCAATGGTTCAGAAAGTTTGAATTTCCCATTGATAGGTTCCTTGTTGAACCGAGCATGCTTCATATAAACGTCACCTATAGATCTAGAAACCTGCATCAAGAACAATAAAGGAATTGGTGGTGCACACGTCTCTGATAAGGAAGGCCAACAGAACTTGAAAAATCAGAATATAAATTTCAATAGAACTGATAAATAGAATAAAGGGAAAAAATTAGGAGACAAGATATCTATGTTCCAAAACAATTAGAGCTGAAAATATATACAAATTTTCTTATATCGTTGTAGCTACATTTGCATCATTCTTTTCCCTTATCGATTGAATGTAAATGAGTAGTGCATTTTCTAAGATTTTGGAAACTCTTGGTATCCGTACCTGATAAACGGATACTCTCTATTACTCTACTAAAACTTGATAACATACTTAGCAAACTGTAATCTCCACACACAAAAGAAATCCATCTCAAGGTCTGTGCAGTAGAATCAGAATTCCACATCTAGTTGAAAAGTTGATTGTTATCAACCCTTATTCACTTAATGCGTAACTTGCCGGATCCTTCTCTTCTACTGCCAACTAAAACATCCCATCTATGATTTCACTAGACTACCTCAAAAAAAACCATCAAATAAAATGAGTAAGTTTTAATGGGAATGAAGGAACATAAATAGTTTACCTGAATTATGCCTTTCACTCTCCAGACTCCATGTTTGAGGACAACTATCTGAGGATCCCGTGGGTGTAGATCTTTAAGCTCACGCCTCACATCCTCTATGTTAGCATTGTGCTCAGTTGATAATTGTATGGCACCGATTCCTCCAGTCCGCCCGAATCTTTTCCCCAGTACTACACGGGAATCTCCAAGATTTGCTATAAAAAGAGTTCTCTGATAGATAAGTCCAACAAGACAGCATGATCCAACAGTCGCTAAATCTGGCCGAGTATTCCATTCCTTGGAAACAAGAGCAGTAAAACCTTCTTCTGTCCTGAGAAAGGCTCTCCGAATGATCTCGGATGTGTCACTGTGTCCCTCTTTTGAAATCTCTGTACAAGAAATAAAAATAAAATAAATGAAAATCTTGAAGGCATGAACTCTTAGCTACATCCTAACAACTATTCCAAATTCAGCTAACTCAACGTCCAAAGAAACTATGTAACTGCGAAGCTCAATAACTTCAGCTAGTTCTAATCGCTTTAAGGAAACATGTTCATCTGTAATAAAGGAAAAACTACATTTTTTATAATCATACAAAACAAAAAGGATCTCACAACATTTAAGGTAAATATCTTCTCATGCCAGAATCCATTTGAATAATTTCAGGATAATATTGGAAATCATACTAAATTTGAAATTATTTTCCAAACAGCATAAGATGTCTTGTGAGAAGAAGAAATTATTCAAACAAATGAATTAAAGTCTTACACAACCAACAAGTAATTTGAACCAAAGTCAACAAGTTGACTATTCGGAAAAATTAATGAGTACTAATTGATTCCAAAATATAAATGAACAATAAGGAATCAGAATACCCAATAATCAAATTGAACTCAATCAATCAAAAGTTAAGCACAAACCTTGAAAATTTCTGAAGAGATTGTCACAGACATATCGAGCTGCCTCCGGTCCTCCATGCCCATCATAGACACCAACAAAGGTCCCAAAGGGTCCAGACTCAATCTGGCTCTGGTCCTCAATAACCTGATTACCTTGCACAACAGCCATAGAGAACTTCCCAAAGGCATACTTACCAATATCTCTGAACCAAAGCAACCCATCTCTTCCAACCCCATCATCATTTTTCACTCCAAATGGGTTCCAGCAACAAAGGGTAGAAGAAAAAGATAGTTTTTTCATTAAAGGTGCAAGCATCCCACATATCTCTCTGTTTCTCAGATACCCAAACCCCTTTTTTGATGGGGGGAGGGAAGGAAGGAGAGGGTGTCTGTGTTGTGGGGTTGTGCTTTTCAATTTCTCTACCAAACGACAGAAGTCATGTTTGATGGAATTTTTTTATTTTTTTTGCCTCTATCGTTGTTGTTGTTTGTGTTATTTGTTTTGTTCTTTTTATCTCACTTTTTGAGAGTTGAGAGAGACAAAGTCAGTGCTCTGTTTTGCTTCAATCATGCTGTTCTTTTGCCACTTCGCTGTATATTTGGTTAGTTTTTTGAAATGGAATCAATTCTCCTTGTATTTTTCTTGTTGAATTGTACGTAACACTGTTTTTCCAATACTCATGAAAATCCAAGTCTGGGGAGAGGTCTTAAAATCGAATTCATAAAAACAGTTTCAATTTTCATATCTATTTTCAATACAACCAAAAAGACCCTTCAAGTAATTTGGGTCCATCAAGGACTCGGATATTGGATAAGGTTGTATTGGGTTCGCATCGGTTTGATTTGGTGTTTCATTGGGTCGACTGGGGTTGGGTATGGTTCACACCTCGACTTGTGCTCGGTTTCACCCAATTTCATCGAAATATATTTCCTCTCCACAATCTCAATCTCAATCTCAATTATCTAGTTTTTAACCATGGAGTTGATCAGTGCATCTATAACTCCAAGACTCCCAACACCTACTACGAGGTAGGTTATGAAAAGGCATTGGATAATCCAACTTACACAAGCATTTGGCTTCAAACGCTTTTATGTGTTGCATTTGGGAAGGTGTTGTGACTTGTGAGGCATTTTAGAACAAACTAAAGGAAATCATAATCCCACTTCGAGTTATGCTCTTTTACCTCAAGGAAAGATTAAGGTTAAAACTTAAAACCTATCAAGACTCAAGTTGAACTCGTGGAACTCATCTAAAGACCACCCACATGAAAAGGTGGGGCTATATAACGTAGGTTCTCGACAATGCTTCCTGTATGTTTGTCACTGTTATGCATTGATATTCATCCTTTATGTTTGTCACTGTTATGCATTAACATTCATCAACTAATTACATGTCTCCAGTTAGGACACGAACAGTCAACAACGCTGTGCATATATCGTCGTTACGCAAACCAGCTGTCGCGACATCAGTGCGTAATGGTGTGGACAAGAGCTTTGTACTAATTCCACCCTGGTAGTAAACATGTAGGGCTATGAAATAGATCTTTGCTCATTACCCACAAACCAGAATGGATGGTTTTAGGTTCCCTACCATCATCTATTGTCATCCTGTTTGTGTACATTTGAGTTCAAAACTCAAAAGAGTCTAGAAGTTGTTGCCCTCTCATTGTTGATATAAAACAGGATGGATGGAAACATTTGCGTAGTGATACATCACAATTGCAACCAAGTGTTTAGAGAACATTATTAGGAAAAAAACAAAAAAAACAGGCTGATTCAGTTCATGTCATCGCTGACTGCTTTCAGTTCATAGAAGCAGCTGCATTACAAACATAATTGATTTCCAGATTTCGCGTTAGGTAATCTACGCAAATGAAAACACTACCTACTAACTTCACATCCCAAAACATAATGCAAGCGATCACATGAACACGACCACAAGAATGAAATAAACTAACTTTCCATAATTCAAGTCTCCGAACTTTTTTTCTAGAAACTGAATTCTAATCAGTAAACCTTAGCTTCCCTTGTCAACAAAAGATGCTCAAATTTCTCTAACATCTGCTCCAAGTTCTTCAACTTAGTTTTCATAGGCACTCCCATCCTCAAAATCCTACCAATATGGAAGGACAGAAAAGCATCTGCACAAGCATATTGAACCTGCTCTAAAGAGAGACACAGCCGCATCCCACCTATTCAATGTAACCTTCATTGGCTTCTCGATTTCCTTTTCAAGAACCTCTCTCGCCAAACTCGTCAAACTAGCATACTTAAGCTCCTCCCTACCCAACTTTTCCATAGCCAGAAACCGAAGATCTACAGCGTTTGGCTACATATAAGTTGTAATGTAATAACAGCTTCTCAACATCTTAATTGATTGCAACTCCAACTAAGGTAAATTCAAGTTTCTGAGAAAATCAAACAGGGAGTGAGGAATATAAGGCACCTATTCACGACACAAGTTGTAATGTTGCTACTGGGTTTTGAACACCTCGCTGGAAGCTTGGACGCCATTCAATATTTCAATGTCAAGACCAATCAAAATTTTGAACTGAATACGGCCGAGAATTTTGGAGATTCAATTGTCAACTATGTCAGGATTCTGGGTAACAATAGTTCAATCACCTATTAAGATCGGCATTATGCATTTTAGAAAAGAAATAAATTCTATAAAAGATCAAGAACGTCTCACCTTAACCCTGGTTGCCTTGTACAAAAGCGGACTGATGAAAACTTAAATGATCCACGCAATTACTCAAGTTCTCAAGCCAAGTATCAATAGGCTCATCCATCCTCAGCAAAGTCCTAGTGATCTTGAACGGGGAAAAAACATCAGCACAAGCAAATGCAATCTCACCATAAGCATCAGCCTAAGCATATTGAATCAGACCGTATTTAAGCCACTCCATATCCACATCCCACCATGGCATACTAAACTCCACCGGCTTCTTGACCTCCTTCTCAAGAACCTTCCTCACCAATTCCATCAACTTAGCATTCTTAATCTCCATCCAACCAAACTTCTCCGAAGCCAAACCTTGAACACCCACCGCATTAGCCACCCTCAAGTTATAATCCAATAGCTTCTGAACAACTTCATTGATTCCGATTCCAGTAAAAGTGAAGTCAGGCTTTTGAAGATAGTTGAAGAGGGAATGAGGCTTGGTGTGTAAGTACATGGGCTGGATTACAAGGCACCAACTACCAACACAGTTTTAACCTTGCCGCAGAGGGTGCAATGTGGTCAATGTCAAGACCACAATGGGGCTATTGTTGAGTTAGGGGGTTTCGAGATCCATTGGTTGATTAAGGTGGAATAGTTGGTGGCTATGGTGGTGATTTGGTCATCAAAGATGTATACTCTGTAGAGATGATGAAAGATTGAAGGAGATTGGAGAATTTAAATGCTTATAGGCATTGTTGATTCAAAGAGTTTCAAAAGAGGAGAAAAATAAGAAGAAGAAGAGATGTTGAGTTTAGTTTTTATGGACTTCACTCTGTTTTAAAATGAACTAAACAAGATTAAAACGCATAAAAGATAAGAATGACGCATGAAATGAAACAGCCCAATCCACTGTTATATCCAAACCTTCCAATCAAACAGAAAACACTAAGGATTTCCTGCGATCATCTCATGTAATTTGCTCAAACAGAAATCATGAAAATACTATTTACTCCCAAGTTGACATCCTCAAAAGGTAATTAGATAAGCCACATATTAAAAGCAAAATCACCTTATCAACCATCAATGATCAAACCAGGGGGGGGTGCAAAATTGTGACATCGATTATAAGGTTTATGAATACAGAGATCAAAACATGGAGCCAATATTACATAGTGACGTCTATATCAAGGATCTAGTTCATACAATTTTCTGGCGATCTTGGAAGACAAAAATGCATCAACACAGGGATAATACTGAATCAGGTCAATAGTTAACTCACCCTGCCACATGATCAATTTATTCGTTTTGGAGTCATCGAGTTCCTTTTCAAGAATCTTTTTGGCCAAATCCTTCAACCCAACCTCCTCGGGCCTTGTCAAACCTATCTTCTCTGCAGCCAAATGCCTAATATCGACGACAATCACCAGACTCACAATACAATATGTAAGGAGCTTCCGAGCATCTCGTTTTATCCCAGCCCCAACAAAAGTGATCTTGGAGTTGTTCTGAAAGTTGGTGAGTGATGATGGCATACACAGCATGTGTGCAACATGAAAGATGAGACACCAATGGCCAATACAGATTTGTAATACAATGACCCTGGACGATGATAATCTTAGATTTCTGGGATCGTGTGCTTTACCTCCACTGTAGTGCCATTTTGTATTAGGGCTGAACAAAAAATCGATCAAATCGACCGAACCGATTGGTTCGATTTAAATTCGGTTCGGATCGGTTTCGATTTTAAAAAATTTAAAACCGAAGTGGTCGGTTCGGTTTTCGGTTTCTATGTTATTTTAACCGACCAAACCGAACCGGCCGAATATATATAATAAATAATATATATTTATATATAAATAATACAATATGTTTAAAATAGTCGGTCGGTTCGGTTTTATTTCGATTTTAGTCGATTCGGTTTGATTCGGTTACGGTTTGTATAAATTAGAATCGGTTCGGTTTCGGATCGGTTTTGTTAATGGTCGATTCGATTTCAGTTTGAAAATTTTAAAACCGACGGTTTAGGTGAAAAACCGAACCGACCCTAATCCGTATCCAAACCAACAATCAATCTCGACAGGTTGTCATGTAGGATACAAGAGATCTAGTTGTCAACAGCTTCTGGAGATTGGGTAACTAAGGTGTCAAACTGCTCATTAAAAATGGTGACACAAAAGGATTGATAGGTGTCTGGCACTCTGGGGAACTATGTAGATCTCTAATAGTGACAGACATGTTTTGTGTATTGTGGAGAAACTACTTGTGTAGAAACAGAAGCCAAGAAGAATAGAGTATTTGAGCATAAGAAAATGTAAATAAAAGTGGATTAACATGGTAAGCTATTGACGACAGAAAATATTTCTTATATAGATGAAATATTTGCACACTAATTAAAATTCACAACAATGGAGATCACTTGCACTTGGGGTTAGGATTCTCAACTCCCTCACCCTAAAAGAACTCTGGTATGGAATTCTTTTAATTACACACATCAATCATCTTCGGGCTTTACCGATTAACCTATAAAGAGTGGATGCGACTGCTATTTAAAATTTGTATGAATATCAAGAAAAATCAAAGTTGTATGAATATCAAGAAAAAATCGCATTACTGTAGAAACCAATAATTCATAAGATATCAAATACATAGTTTCCACTCTCATTGAATGCAGAATTTAAAATCGAATATGTATTTTAAATATGTTACTAGATATCCAGTTATAACATACCAGGTGACAACAAATAAGCAATGTAATTGAAAAGTTGCATATAACCCTAGTTCTCAGAAAGCTCATATCGATGAGTAACTAAGAGAACTTTGTGGCTCTAACAGCTACATTACTACCATAGCATAACTAGGCCAAAGGCTCAGTTCATTAAAGAAACCTATCTGGCTCTGCTCAGTGATGAACTATTACATACTGTGGATATCAATCCTACTAATTCTACCTCCTTGACATAAAAGGGCACACTAGAGTATATTGCAGAAAAAGACTTTCAAGTTGTGGGAAGGTAGATTTTAGTATGATCGACTTGTTTCTGGTACATGGACTTAACGAAATGACTTTGTGATGAAACTTAGTTATATCATATGTTTATTGTATAATCTTGATGCTGTTTTACATAGGGAGGTCAGATTCAGAGGATTAGCTCTGCTGCCAAACCTAATGAATACGGGTAGATGACCTGAAGTTTCTTTGCTACCTAATAGAATCAACTTTAATTTTAGAGTAAAAAAAAAACCTTAAAAATTTAGAGAATCAATTGTTACTAGAGAAAGAGACATCAAGAATGTAAATGCACAAATATTCTCTGATTACAATTTTAAATAGTGAAACACTCGCGCTGCTTATCAAGAAAGAGTTGAATCTAAAAATATTCCTCCATTCAAGAGAAAAACTAATGACGTATAATATATCTACATGTAAAAGGACATAATAACCTGCTCCAATGCTACACATTACAATATATACTGAATACTGTCCAGAAATTTGAGTATAAGCATCACAAATTTGGCCTGAAAGTGAGAACTTATCTCAAGAAACTTCTAATTTTACTCTTGTGAAAGAATCAGAACAACAAGAACCTCACGTTCTAGATGTTTAGCACTATTTCTTAAACCTAAAAAACAGGATGAAAAATAAATCAATAACCTCACATTGTCAACATCAGATGCTCCAAAATTTTCAGTATCTGTCCCATATTCTCCAATGGAGTCTTCAAAGGCACTTCCATCTCCCTCAAAGTCCTACCAATCTCGAACAACACAAAAGCATCTGTACAAGGCTACAAGCATATTGAACCTGATCATAAGTGAGAAGTGGAGCATCCCACTTACTCAACCTAACCTCCTTCGGCTTCAACATTTCCTTCCCGAGAACCTCTCTCACCATGTTCTTCAAACCAGTATTCTTAAGATCCTTCCTACCCCACTTCTCCACAGCCAAAGACCGAACATCTACAACATTGGTCGCATACAAGTTGTAATGTGATAACAGCTTCTTCACATCATCACCAACATCAACCCCAACAAAGGTATTATTGGGGTTTCCGAGAAAATTAACCTGGGAGCAAAGAATGCTGGGTGAGTGAAGGATTTGGAATATGAGACACCTACTCCCAACACAAAGTTGCAGTACTGCAACTGGGTTTTGAATTTCGCGCTTGAAATTTGGACGCCATTCAGTGTCCAGACCAACAATCAGATTGCTGTATTGATTGACACAGAGTTTCTGATATCCATAGGTTGACAATGGAGGGAGTGTGGGTAACAAGTAACAACAGTGGTAACTCGATCATCAAATATGGTTATTGTGTATTGTTCAGGAGTGTATGTAGGGCACTGGAAATTGTTGCTGTATAATTCATTCATTTGCTTAGATTGCACTCAGTAAATTTCAAACAAGATAATAGAATTTGCTTAATAAAAAATGCATATCTAAAGGTATCATTGAAATCGAATACTAATCATTCAAACATACAAAACCGGAAGAAACTAAGTGATAAAGAATATTTCACCTTATATACTTCATTTCCTCCACCTGATAAGCCAATTTCCGCATTAAAGCCTCCGTAGAAATTTCTTCCTTCCTCATCAAACTCCGACCGATCTCACACAACAGAAAAGCATCAGTACAACAATATGCAATGCTACCATAAGCATAAGAAGAAGCATAATGAACCAAACCATACTTCAACCACTCCGCATCCACATCCCACCTCCGCGCCCCAAACTCCGGTGGCTTCTCCACCTCCTTCTCAAGAACCACCCTCACCAAGTCAACCAACCCAGCATTCTCAATCTCCTCCCACCCAAACTTCTCTGAGGCCAAATATCAAACATCTACCGCGTTCTCGCACTCACGCAATAAAACTCCCATAGCTTTCCCAACACCTCGTCCACCTCGATTCCGACGAAAGTAAAGTTAGGGTTTTGGAGAAGGGCCAAAAGGGTGTGTGGAATGGTGGGTAAGAGTGTGAATTGGTAGATGAGGCACCGGTTTCCGACGCAGAGGATAACACCACTTCTGCTATCCCACATCTACTATGCCAAGTTGAATAGTAACCTTGGGAGGTCCGGATCCATCTTGTTGGACTTTTTTTTAATTGAAAACCAATTTTTCTTCCTGGGAGCCGTAGCCTAGCCATCTATAGTAGGAGTAGGCATCACATCTCGCGATTCTTATATAATCCCTTTATTTTTTATCTAAAGTGGAATGAGATTGGATAAAATCTCACCCATCCCTTTATATCCAAATTTATTTATTTAATATTTATTATTATTAAATTTAATATTTTAATTAAATCTGACTTGATTATGATCATGTACTTATATTATTAGTGATGTAATTGATGTGTAAGACTTGAAACATATAGTATTATATTGTTGGAAAAAAAAAAAAAACTTGAATAAATTTGTTGCTGAGGAAATTTATTTAGTATCATTTTGTTCTGAACTTATTTGGGATGAAGCGAGATCTATTCCATCCTAATGATAAAACAATGGGATGGGATCGAGATAAAGTCCATATCCCATCCCAGCAACCCCTACATATTGAATAGTTTTCAATCTTAAAATAATGTGAAATTCTAGGGAGCTAGGGAGGCCCCCACAGCCCACTCTCCTCGGGATGAGCAAGATAATTGAAAAAACACAACACTGTTTCTAAATGACTAGAAAACGGGTGGAAAAGGGAGTGTGACCCTTCATCCCCCGCCCGTTTCCTCGCCGCCTAAAAGGGCTAAAAAACAATGCACTTAACTACACTTTCCTAAGCGTCAATTTTCAAACTGGGCCTCTCATACATGTGTCAATTCAATTCATGAATGATGTTTGCCAATAAACAGTGTTCCAAAGAGGAACAATTGAAAGGCTTTTGCTCGTTCTACCTCATAAATCCCCAAGAAACCAAAGGGTGTGCAGCCAACTCTTCAAGTTCTGCAAAGGGAATAGTAGCCTTCTTGGAAATCAAATACATTCAATAAATCAAGCACTATATATGTGCATGCATTCATCTTCATCTCCATCTCCATCACTTGGAAAGTAGTCATAAATCAAGCACTATATATGTGCATGCATTCATCTTCATCTCCATCACCATCACTTGCAAAACATGACTACTTGCACTGTGAATGTCAATGGAATGGCAGTGAAGACCACAGTAACAGATGGAGAGTCCTTCAAAGATTCATACATCACAGAGCTAATATTGTCATGCAACTACAACAACAATGGTGGCCCCATTATTGTAGGGGTCAATGTAAATTTGAAGCAGCCTATCAATAAATTGGACATTGCTACACTACAACTGAGTTCCAAATTATACTGTCTTGTAATACAACTTCACAACATGAAAAGTGCACCTCAGTACCTCAAAGACTTCCTAATGTCTCCCCTGTTTGGTTTTGTTGGTGTTGGGACTGATGTGATTAATGCAGAGCTCCAAAGGCGCTATGGCCTTGCATTTAGAAATGCTATGGACTTGGGGCCACTTATGGAGTTGGGTATGCACATTGGAGTTGTTAAACTTGTGCCAAAAGCTTTGGGTGATTTTGGAGCTAAAAGGCTTACTAATGAGCAAATTGAGAGTGCAGTGAAGGGAGCTCATATAATCTCTTTACTTGGAGATCCTTTGCTTTGAGATTTTGATTTGCTTGTAGGCAGCAATATTAGAATGGTTTGCATCAGGTTGAACTTAACATGTATCGCAAGTTTTTGTTAGACATGGTGGTCCTATGTTTTTCATTTCTATGTTACATGTTTTGTGTTTAATATAAATCACTTTTTTTTAAGTAAAATATTACCATAAGATATTAAGATGTCATTGATTGGAAAGTGAGAATAAAAATGCTAGAGGAAAGCTATTCCATTGAGAGTTAGAACTTAGATCTTAGCATGTGCATATAAACAAAGCAAAAACATGCCTGACATAGAGACGCATGCAGGATTTTGTTGCTGCAACCTAAAGCTAAGAAGAGTGACGTTCAACGACGTACACACTTGCTTTACAACAAAACATGCCGTGTAGAAACCTACAAAAGAGAGAACATGGAAAGGGTTTGCGCAAATTTACATACCAAGGATTTGGTGTCAAGGAACTGAAAGAAACTCATCATCCAACCCTATCTGCATTGTGTCGTCAAGTTTTCTTGCATTTTCCATCAACTCAGCAGCAAAATCTATCATAAATCCTCCAGGTTTGGAAAGCCTATCGTTCTCTTCCAATTGCAACTTGACATGGTAATCATCATGGGAAGGACCCTCTGGTATAGAAACCTTGAACTCAGTCTCCTGAGGAAGTACAAACTTATGCTCCATGTAGTAAATCATTTCTCTGTCATACCGTTCCCTGTCTTTCTGGCCTTCCTCTATATATGGCTGCATGATAAAACCCAGAATGATCAAAATTATATGCATCATGAATAAAGACTTCCAATTTGACGAAAGGAGTAGCTTGAATGAATCATGCACTCTTCCTAACACCTCTTAGAAAAGGCATAACAAATTGATCAGTGAGTAGTTACCTGTCTATCAATGTCAGAGAGAGCCTTCCAATTATCTATGACCATTTGACGCACATTTCGAGCTTTTTTATTCATCCTCTTTATCCTTTCACACTCCTGGCATAAGAAAATCTGATACGGGCTTCTTGGTTTCCGCGGACCTTCTTGCTCTTTCTTCACCTCTTTCTTTGGGGTTGCTCCTGTATTTGGTTTCAGGGCATTGTTGTCCTTCACCTTTTTCTTCAATGCTGATTCCACATTTGCTACTCTTTTCGATCCATCTTTTGACGAGGATCCCACTTTTGGATCTGGTTTAGTACATCCCATTACTTCAGTTACCCTCTTGACTTTCTTCTTTGATGGTGATTCTTGTTTTACTTCAGATGCACTTTTGGTTGAGGATCCTACTTTTGGTTCCTGTGGAGCCAATCCAACTCGAACTTGTAAACCCACTGGCACGGAATCGGACTCGTTCAAGCCCACACCATCCATTAGACTCGGGACAGTGGCAAACTGCTTAACGGAAGGGTCTTCATTTTGATAAAGCACGCCATTGAGATTCTCTGAACCAACTGTAACCTTGATCAAATAACCACAGTCAAATTCAGTTTCAATCAAACCAACAACCTTGTTGCCTACTTGGGTTCCAGATTCAAAGGAAACTGTGATAGAGGGCACAGAAAAACATCTATCAGCAATAAGTAGAGACTTAGAGCGAGAAATGATCCTCCCTGGTTCAACTTATCATTAACATAGGAGTTATAACTAAAGAGAATTTACAGATAAAAACAACTAACTCAGACCTTCGGAAGATTCACCAGGGCTGTTATGGGGCTTCCTCTTTGCAGTGATGCAGTCTTCAGCCGTGGTAAGATGATCTGCAGAAGTTTTCTTGATGTTGTCCAAAGCCAGTACATATCCTGCACGTAAATTCTATTTGTTTATGAGATACGACAGTACAAATGCAGACACATGCAACACAAACATCCACATACGGTTAGCAGATTTGACTATACAAATTCATATACCTGGTGGTTCAGACGCCTTTTCTTGTATCCCAAAAAAGTAGATTACCTCAAACCGGTGAAGAAGATTGCCATAGAGGTCTTTCAGAAGAAGAGAAGGCCTTGAAGAACTGTTTGTGAAATCTAATGCACATGCAACTTCAGACCATCTTTCATCTTTGGTCACCTGCAAGTGCACCGACACATATTTAAATGATGGTAATAACCAATAAAAAATCCTTCACTGCATTGGAATCCGTCAATGACATCTTAGATAAATAATCTGCTCATATGAATGTTATCTATACTAATTGCCCAAATGAACGGTTATATCTATACTAGATAGATAAACATTTCTTGAACACCTTAACAAAGAGAAGCTAATATATGATGGTACAGCCAACTTTCAGCATGTTTGGTAATCACCAAATTGCATTTACACTACACTCGTATGTCTCAAAATTATTAAGTTTTACATCAATATATCACCACTAAATACTAATCTCACATCTCTTTTTAAAAATATTTCCAGCAGATATTCCAAAATTCCCATTATAAATTTTTAAACAAAGTTATAATGTACAAATGCAATGACCTCGCCTCTCCATGAACCAAGCTTTAACTTCTAGAAGAGATTGATGACAGGATACATTAGTTTGCAAGTTTGAAGCTTCAGTTTTATGGGAGTGCATTATTGCTTATGGCCATCTCACGAGATGGTTGACAACTGACCGATTGTTGATTTTCCACCTAGACGATTTAAATCAGGTTTTTTACATGAACCTATACACCCACCACAGATACTGCCACAATTCTTTTTAATTAAGTGACAATATTACACCCAATCTAAAACCTAAAAAGATGTACCCTGACCATGGGACAACAGTGGTCCACCCCATATCATCACCTTCACCACCACCCTGTCCCCATTCCCTCTGAACCCTGCCTGCATCTATCCTATTCCTACCTGCCACCACCTCTTGGGTTTATCACAACCACCACCAAAACCTAACAAAATTCCATTTGACCACTGCAACCCTATTCACCCTATTATACCCCTGCACACCGTGTTGCTAGAACTGCCATCACCACCTTGTTCCTATTGCCTTGTTTTGAACCAACCACACTGATCATTGTGCGTCCATCAAACCCCTTTCACCACCATCATACAAACCAATCACTCACCGACCAACCACCACTCCTGACACCTGCAAACCCCACCCCCAAGCACAATACTTATGATTCTCACCCTTTTCCTCTATACCCTCATTACACCAGGCATAATATCCCGAATACCCTTTCTTATTTTGTACATTTTGTACAAGCTAAATGTAGATCCCAAATCCTACTCATTTTATCACATATTGAGGCATTGTCTCATAACCATTTGCTGGGTTTTCAGGATCCCATAACCTATCAAAGACCAAAACTGGTCAACACACCATAAACTGATAAATATGTCACCGGTTGAGTTCGAATCCATAACCTAGCGGTGTTATCCGCCAAGCTCTAACCATTAAATTGTCATGCCATTGATGAGTCCCATGAGGTTAATCTCATTGAATCACGACTCTTTTAAAAAAATTACCATTTTTCTGTATAGATAATATAGGCACTAAGAAGAAACTATCAATAGATTTTAACATTTCCTAGGGCTTTTAAAATTTATTTGAAGGCGACTGATCCAAACCTTATAAAATTTTCTAATTGTCACTCCTAATCTCATTTTCCATTTTTTATTTGAAAACCATATCGAAGACTACCATTCAAACAAATAAATAAGGCCACATGCAATCTTATAAAACTATTGGAAATGAGAAGAGCGAATTAATTACCTGCTCAAAGCCTCCCCTCGTTGTCACCTCTGTGTAAAGCTTAAACATATCCAGCACTGTTTTCGCATAGCTCGAACTGTTGTCATTCATCACATTTAAGTCATTTCAATTCCATGATTATTGCATCACACCCACACAAAACAACTCAAGCACTTAACCAACAACAAATTTAGCTAAACATTAGAACTGTCATTCTGTCGCATTTTCATCATTCCAATTCCATGGTCTTTGCATCACACCCACACAAAACAAAGTACAAACAATCATTTTAACCAAACAACAAATTTAGCAAAACAGTGTGCATTTTTCATTAGTTCCTGTTGGGTACCGGGGGTGAAGGTTGCGAAGCCACCGGCACCACCACTAAACTACATGTATCAACCAACGATATTGCTATTGAGACATTCTCAGCGACTAGGTTGAGCAAACATCTTTTAACAGTTTCCACATACACATTTTAGCTTTCACCAGTGTATACATCAACCATAAGAACAGAACATCAACTCAAGTACACTACACTACACTACACAAGTGAAAATGTGGATCGGTGACTCACACAAGACTCAGACCGGCCGATTCATGAAACTCGCCGAGTCTCTGGTAGAACATAGTCTGCTTCTGCTCCTCCATAGGAAGGACCTCGAGATTTCCATTTTTGCAATCTGGGTCAGCACCACCAGTGATCTGGGTCTCTGGTTCCTTCTTCACTTCTTCTTGCATTTTTTCCACCTCTTCTATAGGGAATGGAGAAGGCACAATGTGGTGGGAAGAAACCTCCACTGTATATAAATGTGTGGTTTTTTTCACCTTTTTCATGATGATGTGATGGAAGACACAAAAAGCTTGAAATAAGTGAAGAAATTAAAAAAAAAAATGGTGTTGGAAGTGTAAGGTGTTGGACATGCACCTAGTGTTGGGTTCCATCTGGGTGCCTTACCAAGGTGCACTTGGTTACATGTTCATTGGTCACATACCCCATTATCATTTCTCTGTTTTTTCTCTTTTTCTTTTTCTTTTTCTTTTTTTAAATAATACTAATATTATAATTATTATTTCATAATAAAGAAAAGTGGAATTTATTGATAACATGAGAAGTTACATGCTTTATAACTATATTGCTTTAAGAATCAAAATCCGTGTAGTCGACTTTAAAAATATTTTGAATGAATTTTGATGATGATGATTAAAAGTTACATAGTTTGGTATACTGGGGATATAAATTTAACATAAAGAATAAACCTATAATGATAAATTCAACAATGGTGATGAGTATGAAAAAATGGTATCATCCTTGTGATTTGGAATAGTCAAGACTAGAGTAAGGCGATGCGGGTTGTTCAGAGTTGCCTCAGTTTTCGCAGATTCATCGGAAATGCATCTTCAGGACCACCATCTAGCATTTGCTTGGCAATCAGCTTATTTGCTGCTTCAGTAGGATGAAATGGATCCCAGAAAAAGTATATATCTCTGTCTGGGCAGTATATTGACTTGATCATGCCACATGGGATTATTCTGTTCACTATTGGACCATTAACTCTACAACACCCAGAGTCTATAACCTCAAAGCCTATCAAAACAACAAAATCAGAATCAAATTTCAATGGTGGTGATTGAAAGAAATGAGATTGATTTCAGTAATACAAATTTTTTGAATGGAAGTTAAAACCTACCGTAATTTATAGCATTCTGAAGTAGGCTAGAAACAATGTGGTAGGAATCTAAGTAAACGAATATAGCTTCCGGGTTGAGTTTAGAGTTTAGATCAATAATGAGATGTCTTAGCTCTGAATTGAAGTACATTACTAGTTCATTTGTATCAGCAACACAGTCTTGTCCAGCCAATGGATTCGTTTCTCGTTGAAATGGAACACATCCAAGGGGTCCTACGTTTGCCACAGCAATCTTTCTAGCACCTAATCTGTGCATTCTCTGTAAAATTCACAGCGAACAGCACCGGGTTAGTGGAATAATTTCCATGTCTGCATTGAGTTTACTTCAGCTTACAATCTTTTGGATTCCAAGGGGTGGTCATATGGCCTATGTGCGCTATTTTGATTCAAAACAGAAATTATGACACCGAAATAAGGTGGCAATGCAAGAGAAATTTCTCTTCGAAGTTGTAACATTGGTAACTAACTATAGTACTAAATTAGGAAACTAGAGTACCTCAAGTTGAGGTCTGAATCTTGCGATAACCAGCTTTACAAACATTCTGGGAGGGATCAACACCCGTGTGCCTTTCTCAACTATGGGTATCAGGTAGTCTGCAAGGAAGTCATTGGACCCTATTACGATACTAAACATAGAACTTCTGATCAACTCCGTTGCCATGTCCATTCCAAGGACTGAGATTATGTGTTGACGAGTGTTTGCAAAGTAATCAAGCTGTTCATCCATATTTATTCTACCAATCTGAAGAGCAATATGAACATGCATAAGTATTCATGTTGCAGGCAGCAAATAATACAGCTACAGTTTATTACATTTCGCCGTCAATTTAAACATTAAACATGCTTACAAATACAGCACCAGTTTTGTTAAGAATTCCAGCTCCACCAGATGCATAATTCACCCCACACGTTGCAGCAAACTCATTTGAATTGTAAGCCAAGTAAGGCAGAGGATAACAGTTGCTCCCCAGTTCATCACCTAATGAGATAGAGTTGAAGAAAGCAAAATTAATCACATTTTTTCTCATGGACATAAACATAGCCAAAGAACTATTGTATCATATTGCAAAGATAAGTTCCATGCCTGTCAAATCCAGAACTGTTTTCCCATTAGTAAAACGACCAGTAGGCTGTCGATGTGTCGGAACAAAATCAATCCCATTTGGTGGCTTATCAGCTTTTGCTAGTGACACAAGGTAATTGTTGTTTCCAACATCAACCAAGGAGTCACCAAATATGAAGTTAGGAGGATTTTGTTCTGCATTTGAAACCAATGTAATAACACATAACTGCACAAACACACACAGAACTGCGAAACCACTGATCACCATAATGAGCTAAATTCGCGCTTACAATCTAGTTTATAGTACATTTTATACCAGTTCGAGATCATATGTAGTTGTGATAAATTATACAAATTGTGAGACTCAAAGGACATTATACAGTTATGTATTCCCCTATAACATGTGATGTGAATTTAAGAATTGCAGAGTGTTACCTACTTTTCCTCATCTAAAAGTAAATGTGTGGAGAAAATAGACTCGAACAAGTTTGCATTGAAGATACTCAGAAAGGCTAACTCCACTTATTGGGAAGATATTGAATTTAGTCCATTTTTGAAGAGTATATGTTATTAGTGCCAAAATAATGTAATCAATCCATGGCCAAATCTAGATCTGTTAAGAACCACAACATTTCAATGTTCCAGATATGTATTCGAGGTATTGAGATTTGTATCTTAAAATCAAGTGAGAATATGGTTTTGTGCATTGAGATGTGTGAAATCATGAATCTCAATGCAAATCAACGGCTGACAGTCCAGGCATGTAAATCCCTCCGTCTCATCTTTTTTTTTTTTTTTTTTTGAAAAGGCGAGTTGCTGAGTTTTTAAGGATCCCAAAACTTATCAACAAGGTGCGACATATAGGTGAAGAACCATAAAAAAAAGGTGGATCTCGAACCTAGGACGTGAAAGACAAACCCACACAGCCATAATCACTAAACCATAACACCATTGTCATCCATCTCATCTTAATCAACTTCTTGTGCATAAAATTACTAAAATGGCATTATTTTTCAAAAATCTAAAAGAAAAAAATTTAACTAAATAATTCTTCAAAAATCTTTGCGCTTGAGGCAATGATACAGTCAGTGAGATTATAACTGAAGCGTGTTAATTGTCAGTTGAAAACTATTTGCAAACCCTAACCTTAGCTTGGAAGTGTCCTTTAACTTAGAGAATAATTGGAGTAAAATTGAGATGACTTGCAAGTGAGTAATTCTAGGTGTCGAGGAAACCAGCGAGGGGAGAGAGGTGGCGGGGTGGGAACTGTTCATTTTCCTTGAGATGCGTGCACCAAAAAGATGGCACACATCCCGAGGGAGGCGAACGATTCCCACCCCGCCACCTCCCTTTCCTCGCTGGTTTCCTCGACACCTAGAATTTTGATGTAAAGAAAATTTTAAATTTTATGGTACACTATACACGCGATTCCAGGGTCAAAAATCAACATAACATGAAGATCACAGGGACCTTTAACTCAAGATTGGTTTTAGTTTCTTATTTCCTTAAAAATTTCATGGAAGATTTTTCTTAATTATTTAAATGTTTGAACTGATCCACTAATGGACATCTAACCTATAGTTTATTCTTTTATCATATTAATCCTTTGTTATATTGTGTTTATACAATCTTGAGTGATCTGATCACATTCTTTTCAAAGATTATGTAAATATATTACATCAACGTGCCCTCAATATATTAATTGGCGGATTTAAGTTTTCGAATATAATTATGAGCCCACTCTCCATGTTGCGATTGGAGGCTACATAGTCGGGTCTATGAGCATCCTTTATATTTACGATTTTTTTTTTCTCGTATCACAAAGTTTGAGAAAAAATAAGGGAAGAAAGAAGGTAATGGGGTTTGACAAATTATTAGCCTCCTTATAAGTCAGTACTTTTAAATTCTATCCAACTTGGCTTTGTCTTGGCGTGGCTTGACTCCATCATTAATTAGTTATTAGATGACACTAATTCTAAATCTAATAGTTGAATTATATATTATCGTTGTCCCCAAATCTCACCCTATATATATATTTATATCGATAATGCACCTCGAGATCCACAACAAGAATGGTTTTTTCCCTTCAATGTCGAAGAAGATAAGTCGAACAACGGGAGAAAGCATGAAATATCGCATTTTTTTTTCTTTGTAAATGATTTGAATTAAAAAAAAATTTTACCATAAACACTTCAAGCGAAAGTATTAAAGCTAAGTAAATAACAAATAAAACCGAATAAACAAACCTTTAGATGCACTCATTAATGAGTCAACCAATTACAATTAGTCAGCCCTCTTTAATCAAGTCAAGTCAACCCTACATATTGTTTACATTCATTGTTGTGAGTCAATTAATTAACTAAATATAATCATACATGAACTTTGATGTTTCATATTTGTATATATTTTCAACCTACCAATACATGTTTATACAACCATTAATAAATTAGTTATGAGAGATGCTAAATGTCGAGGAAACCAGCGAGGGGAGTGAGGGGGAGGGATGGGGAGCCATTCACTCTCCTCGAGATGCGTGTGTTGACTTTTTTTTACATGCATTTCGAGGAAAGTGAATGACTCCCCTCACTCCACCTCGCTGATTTCCTCGCCCATTTCCTCGACATTTAGAATTCCCCATTAGTTATTGAAAAAAAAATATTATTGTTACACTGACATAATTTTGACCACAGATGCATATTAGTGGTTAAAATTTGTCTGTGGTCAAAATTTGTAAATGTAGTTACTAAAGTTTTGTAATTATTGGTTGTTTTTAAGGCTTTGTTAAAAAAAATTAATGATGTTTTAAAAAAAATCTTAAATATACAAATTAATTTGAAATCTTTTTATTCATGTCTGCAATTACCTGTATTTGCATATAAATTTGAAATATCGACTATTTGGTAATTTTAAATTTGTCTGTGGTCGACTTAGTTATTAGTTTTGAGTTGTTGTGTCCCCTTTTTTTTATCAAAAAAAATAAAATAAAATAAAATAAAATAAAATGTTATTTTTTGTTAATGGCTCGGTACGTAAGTTGAAGCAATGCGACACCATGCGAATTAGGAGTCGTTCCATTAGAATCCCCATAAATTCAACAATTTTTTGGACCTATGTTTTTATTTATTTATTTTTTAGAAATTTTAATGTTTAGACTTTTTAGATTCTAAAATTCATTAAAATAATAATTTAGAATCAATCTAAGTTATCTAATTTAAGTTGTAATCTTTCTAAGATTAAACATCAGAATATCAAAATATGACACATACATTATTTATCAGTCAATATACTTACCTTTGTCATTGTGAAGTTCAAGAATGACTTTTTTTTACGAAGATGTTTATTAAGGAAAGAGAAAGAAAACAAATTACAAAGAAAAACATTCCTATATCAAAGAATGCCAAGACACAATGAAGGTGTCAAAACCCAAATCTCTAAACAAATTACAAGCCGAACTCATCCTCCACAACAATTCTCTAATCTCGATAAAGATAGAGTGTTATAATCTGTTGAGCCCTTCAAATACCCTCTTAGTTCAAGAATGACTTGTATTCGTCCAACTTCAACCCAAAAACAATACCTTCCTCTGGCATATTCTTGTCAACCACTTTGTTTTGAAAAGGAACCCATCAATTATGTATTCATCGAATATTTACACTAATTTACACTACATTATCAGTAGCTAGCTCTAGATGATCATTCGGTTTCATGAATGATGCTAATCAGTTTACTTTTATTCTAACGCCAACTTTATACAACTTCGGCTAATTTGTATTCGCATCCTCAAGAAAAACTTATTATTGCAACTAGACACTTTGTCTTCTTTAACAATTTTAAATTGAAAAAAGATAGTCAATGGAGTAACAACTTAGACTTGTGACGGATGAAATCACAAATTTAAAATTCAAACCCTGCCGACATACTTTTATAACCAAGAGAGATGACAAGAGGAAGGAATATTTGTGGAATGAAGAGAAGTGAGCTTGATGAAAAACAAAGAGGCGAGAATAAAGTTTATATATAAGGCTTGTCATGCGGCTATTTGGTAATTGTTGTATGACTATATTATTGCATTTACAGTCGTAAGCGAGCGATACAAGTAAGAATAAATGATTATTAATTTTATTTAAATTGGAGATGTAATTATTTCCGTCAAATGGAGAGTAATGTGTTGGTTTATCTTGGAAAATTTTATAGTCCAACAGTTTGAATCGTGAAACAATTTACTGACCAGTAGGTTAATTCATTCTAGGCTACTCCAAGACGAGTATCTGAGTATTTGGTAAATAAATTATGTCAAAAGCTGAAAACCAATGAATAACGAGTGTGAAAATTGAGTGTTGGGTCTCACGACTTTGTTCGAATACTTTTTGTTGTTAAGTAAAGCTTAAAAAAATCTTAAATATACAAATTAATTTGAAATCTTTTTTATTCTTGTTTGCAATTACCTGTATTTGCATATAAATTTTATTCCATCTAAAACTTAATTACAATGATTAACCTACACCCTCGTATCATAACTTCTAAAGCAAACTCTAAATTAATAGGAAACATTGTCCTAATATTACTAGAATCATTAATATACCTAAATACTACTATTTTTAATAATATTACTATCATAATTATATCAATCTCCTCGGATTGAAAAAGTTTGTACTCAAGCTTGAAGTCAAGGATGTCAGATGAGCACAAGCAACAACAGAATGTGAAGTGTCCAAACAAATGTGAGATGTCAATCGATAGGGTTGGTGTTTGGTCTGGTCGATCGACGTGGGCAGGTGAAGGAGGATGTCGAACGATCGATGGGAGCAGCTAGGTCTACTGAGTTATCTCTTGATGAAGTGGAAGGTGTCGATCGAGTAATGACGACTGAATAGTGGGATGGATTGATTAAAGGAAGACAAAAGGGGTGTTGGGTCGATTGGTCAAGGGAAGGTGGCAAGCGATTGAGTGTGTAACAAGTTGATCGACCTAGAGGGCGGATTGTCCTAAGGTTGAACAAAAAATCGAATAAACCGACCGAACCGATCAAAATCGAACTGTTTGGTTCGGTTTAAGTTCGGTTTGGTTTCGCTTTTAAAACAAATTCAAAATCAATATTGTCGGTTCGGTTTTTCGATTTTTCAGATTTTATGTGAATTTAACCGACAAACAGAACCGACCAAATATATATAATAAATAGTATTTTTATATAAAATAATATAATATGTTTAAAATAATCGGTCTGTTGGGTTTACATTTTACATAAACTAAAATCGATTCGGTTTTGGTCTGAAAATTTTCAAACCAACCACAGTCGTTTGAGTTCTCGGTTTGGGTAAAAAACTGAATCATCGGTTCAGTTTTCAACCCTAGATTGTCTAGTAACTGCACCGCTTATCTATGCAGCGGTGGAGGTTGAAGGTGCGGTGATCGAACAATTGGTGGGTGGTGTCGACTGGATTGGGATCGACTGAGGCTTTTGATATTTTGTGGAGGAGATCGATGGCTCCTACAGCAACGTTGCTAGTGACAGTGGTGCTGCTTAGGTCTGCCCCACGGCTTTTGTGTTGCGTGAAAGGTATTTCTCGAACTTTATCTCGTTATTTTCATTGCTTTATTTAGCTACAAGAGTTTTATTACTTCACAATCATTTTCCTTCGAACTTTTTTTTTCAAATCGACAAAACAATAAAAACCGTTTGACTTTGATACCAATTGATATAATTTGAAAGAACAATAATCAAAATAAGCTTAACAGGAATTGAAATAACGAATGATACGAAATAACGACAATAAAATAAATATAAATAACTAATAAACAAAATAAACTTTTATTCTCTCAAAATTAAATTACAATGATCAACCTATGTTCGTTATAACTAACCTAATTACTTCTAAAACAAACCCTAAACCTAATAGAAAACATTGTCCTAATATAATTATTGGTATGACGATCGTTGTTGACTATTGTTGAATCACTACCCTCGCCTTCTAATACAATATACAGCTTATCTTTTGAAATTTCAACTTGTTCCCTGCACATATAAACAATTAAAATAAAAAGGTCAATCCAACCAGAAAACTACTGCAATTAGAGTCAATATCATACTAATTGAAAATGGTAATATTTACTCATATATGCCATGATCCACGAAAATACGGAACCATTGAGAGTTATATCGAGGTGCATCTTGTTCAATAGCACTAATTCTTAATATGACTCGGTAGGTTTTAATTAAGTCACTATTTAAAAATAATAATAAAATTATTTACGTATAACAAATTAGTATTATTACGTACATTTCGATATATAAAACAATACACATTTGTATTACAAACAATAATAAATATTTCACAAACAATATAATATATATACAAACTATTTAATCAATGTTGAGATTAGCAAAACCAACTTGATTGGTGTTTTAAGAATTCTCTAGAGAAATGGAGAACATGGAGAAGAATAGAAGATGGAGGAAGAATTCTCTAGGAGAAGAATAGAGAATGCTGGAGAAATTTGGAGAGTCAAATATTGAGGCTATCTCGAGCCTTCCTCCACCTCCATTGTGAGATTATAAATAGGGGAATGATTGTTGAGGTTGAGGCAACCGGACTTGTGAACCTTGGATCATTGTGAGGAAAAGCTCAGTGATGAGCTTTCTGTGTGTAAGAAATTTGTGTTTATGTGTTGTATTGTTGTAATATTATCATTGTAATGTAAAATTAGTGTTTGTAATTGATCCTGGGAGCTGGAATACTCAACAATCAATACATCCAACTATAGTCATAATTATTTCATAAACTCTTCAAATTGTTAACTTTATTTTCTCAAAGATAAAATATAGTCAAAGAACAAAGATGAATGAATAGTCACATGACAAACCTCATATATAGACAACATTTCTTCATTGGATCGACATCAATTTATGTTATTGTACTACTTCTCACATTTATCTTTCTCAATTTCAAATTTCTCAATAGCTTCCTCTATTTCAACGTGCGTTGAATTACACCACTACTTGTAGTTTAATGTTGCCAAGGAAGAAAAAGAGCCGAGAAAAGAAAGTGAAATTGTTGCAATAAGAAACAATTTTCCCAATGATAAATCAGTGAAGCTATGCTTGCCTGGTTTAAAGGACTGATGTAGAACCCTACTTATAGTTACTAATTGACGTCGGGTGATATTCACATAATTATTACATAATATATCTATTAATTTATACATGTTAGTGTTTCGATTATTATATTTTATAGTAATTATTTCGTTTTTATGTCTTTGTAGGAATTTGAGCGTGAACGATGAGATCGTATTAAGGCGACAATTTAAGGAATGACAATTGGTCGATTTTAGCGGTGGTACAAAGCAGATGGTCACAAACCTAAACCAAAACCTACCCATAACCCAAAACCCAATCCTACTCCTAAAGAATATTCTTTCATTTATACCTTGATGAATGTTCCCTTTATCTCATCCCTATTCACTTTGATCTTTCTCTATAAATAGAAGAGAATAGGGTGAGAAAAGGGGAGGAAGAGAAGGGAAAAGAAGGATTACACAAAAATCAAAACCTCTTTCTCACAAGTGATTCTTATCACCATCACCACTCCATCTCTCACTCACTCAGCAATCACTGCCACCACCACGAAACAGGGGCGTGACAACCCTGTTTCGCGTCAGCGCCACCTCCATCACCGTCCATGTTCCTCTTTTTTTTTTAGTTTTCTCGTTGTTTCCTCACCTTCTCTCTTCTTTTGCAGGTTCTGGAGACATTAGGAGGACGAGGACCCTCGCGAGGAGCACAGAGGAAGGCGGAGCAGCGCCGCTACTCGCTGGAGACGAAGGCGGAGCGCGGAGGCACTGTTTTGAAGGTGGGAGGACCGAGTCAAACTGTTTTTGGCTATTCACACCCCTGGTTCTGCTCTGTACCACCACAAAGAGGTTTGAAAACATTTTCTCGGGATCTGTGTTCGAACTACCTGCTGATCTGCTGAGTACAACTACATCGAGTTTGCGTCAAACCAAAGGGATTGCATAATTCATTTTGATTTATTTGACTGAATTGTGTGCTTAATTGTTAATTACAATTTATTTCTGAATTTTTGATAAATTGTTTTCACCCTTCATTTTCGAGAAATTAAACTTGATATGTTTGGTAGTTAGAATTACCTTTTATCAATATTCAAAGCATGTGTTAGAAATATAAAGCTTAAACTTTGATTAAGTGTGCCCTAAAAAGACACTTAATACTTGGTAAGAGCGTATTTGCTTGAAATAATTTGCTAATATTTGATAGAAACATGATATAATTTGAATTGGATTTTAACGATCACATATTCGGTGTAAGCAAGGGATTCTCATCCCTAAAGCTTCTCGTTTAAATTTTCAGTAATTTAGATTTAAATAATTTTGCTAACTCATTGGTGAGTCCAAGCCCACAAAATCCATCTCATTTATCTTTTATTTTTATTTTTTTTCTTATTTTTAATTTATTGTTAGTTTAGTTTTAAAAACACTGTAACCCCATTTTTATTTAAATTAGTTTAATTAAATTATTAAATTCAATTGCACCCACTTTCCTCGTGGGACCGACCTATACTTGCCGTTGTCTACCAGTTAGGCACCGTGCATTTGCGGTTATTACAAGTGGGTTAAATTAATCTATTATTTTAGGTTAGTTAAACTCGCATCATCGGGCAGAATATCGATTATTCTGTAGGCTAGTTCAACAAATAATTCACAAGGAAAATGTTGAAGCTCTGATACCAACTGACGCCGGCTGAATAGTGATTATCCTAAGGGCTAGTTCAACAGAAAATTCAAAAGAAATGATACAAGAGATTCGTCAAAAACCTAGAGAAATAACTCTAATATTCAATTAAAATTATTCAAATAAAATGCATCTCTAAAATCAGCCGACAAACCGGACTTTATAGCTAAAACTCGTGATTATTAGAATTTTACCAAAAATAGAAAAACCCCAATAATCATGCTAAAACAAAGTACGTAATAAAAGAAATAAACTGCTAGAAATCTGGCCCAAATTGGGTTCAAAATAACTTCTTAAACAATAATTGAAATATTACTATAAATGAGAAAAATTACTAAATTTGCGGATTCGGAAGGGAAAATGGTGGATTTTGGCCTTGAAAAGATGTGCAGCGAGCATAGTTCTATGACATGCGCGCCGAAAAAAACTTTTCAAATTGGGGTCGTATGTACGATTCTGATACTCGTAGCCAAAGTTATGGCCAAAATACTAAAACGCACCCAAAAGTGCCAAATTAGAAAAGAAAAAAAAAAATACTATGATTTCCTACCATCCTTGCGTTAATTTGCTAATTCAAGATATTTTAGTGCTAACAACGTGCTATCTAACAGCTCAACATCATCTGACTCGGATCTTCCTACATCAGTCACCCCGGGTTGGAAAAAACTCGTCCTCGAGTTCACAATAGCATCATCGTAATCTGCAAAACAATGACTCAGGTATTTTACATTAAAGGCATCAAAAGTCCTCAAATGACTGGGGAGGCGCAGTCTGTAGGCATTATCATTGATCTTCTACAAGATCTCATAGGGTCCAATCTTCCGCTCCTTAAGCTTATTATACTCTCCAACAGGAAAACGATCACGGGTTAATACTGCCCAAACAAAATCACCAACATCAAAAAGTACCCAACGACGGTGACTGTCGGCTTGAACCTTGTACTTGGAATTACTCTAGTGAATGGCCAGCTTCACCTGCTCATGGATACCCCGAAGATGCTCTGCCATCGCATCTGCCTTGGGACTCAAACGACCCACACGTGGAATAGGGGCTAAGTCAAGCACCCCGGATGGATTCTGGACATAGACAATCTCAAATGGGCTCATTTCTGTGGTTCTGTTCTTCGACCTGTTATAGGCAAATTCTGCCTGAGGTAACGCCAAATCCCACTATTTTGTTTTAGTGCCTGCCAAACTCCTCAAAAGATTCCCCAAACTGCGGTTCACCACCTCGGTCTGTCCATCCGTCTGCTAAAATTCAAGTTCGTCACCAGTTTCTCCCATAAACTCCGTCAGAAAATGACTCATGACTTGGTATCATGATCTGAAGTAATGGATCAGGGAACACCATGTAAACGCACAGTCTCCCTGAAATAAAAATGGGCGATCCGGACAACATCCATTGTTTTTCTGTAAGCTACAAAATGGGTCATCTTGGAAAACCTGTCAACCACAACCAAAATAAAATCCCAAACCCGTTGGGTACGGGGTAAGCCCAACACAAAGTCCATACTGACATCAAACCAAGGGGCCTCAGGTACAGGTAAATGTGTGTACCGACCCGCATTAGTGAAAACTCCTTTGGACCGCTGACACACATAACAACGCTCCACATAATGAGCCACATCACTGGTCAATTTGGGCCAATAATAGGAAGAAGAGATCAAAGCCAACGTCTTATCTTGTCCAAAGTGACATTCATTATGAAGTTCACGAATAATCTGCTGCCTTAGTGAATAATCTGGAATGCACAACTGTAATCCACAAACAGATAACCATTATGCAAAATAAAGTCATGTCGTTGACCATCAGTTACCTCCTAAATTATCCTCCCGAAGGAAGGATCTGCAGCATACATATCAGAGAAAGCCTAAAATCCTGCAACTCTAGTGCTCATGGTGGTGAGGAGTAATGTACGACAACTCAGTGCATCTGCGACACGGTTCAGATTCACTGTTTGGTGACTCAGCGCAAACGTGAACTCTTGCAAGTACGCCACCCACTTGGCATGCCGTCGACTCAGCTTGTGTTGGTCATTGATGTACTTCAAGGCCTCATGACCAGTGACAAGAATGAATTTCCTCTGTACTAGATAGTCATGCCAATGCTTTAGAAACTGAACTATGGCATAAAACTTCAGATCATAGGTGGAATAATTCTTCTTTGATCTTGATAGCTTCTCACTGAAAAAGCTATTGGGCGCCCTTCCTAACTCAGAACACCACCAATGCCAACCCCAAATGCATCACAATTTACCTCAAACACCTTTTCAAAATCAGGAAGTGCCAAAACTGGTGCTTCTGTCATCTTCTGCTTGACCAGTTGAAAACTGGCTTCCGCCTCCTTGGGCCACTGGAAATCACGTCCCTTGAGGCACTCTATGATAGGACCAATCAAAGTACTGAAGTTTCTGATGAACCTCCGGTAGAAGGACGTCAATCCATGGAAACTTCTAACATCGTGTAAGGTATTTGGTTTGGGCCAATCTAAGACCGCATCTATTTTCGACTGATCTGCATGAACACCATCAGTAGACACAACAAAACCAAGAAAAATAACAGAAGTAGTGAAGAAATAACACTTCTTCTTATTGACGAACATGCGCTCCATCCTCAACTTATCAAAAACGCACGAAGATGATCAAAATGTGACGCCCATGTCAAACTATAAATGAGGATGTCGTTGAAGTAAACTACAACGAATTTCCCCATGAAAGGCCATAAAACCATATGCATGAATCTCATAAATGTACTGGGCGCATTGGACAGGCCAAAAGGCATGACCATCCACTCATACAACCCATGATGCGTCTTAAACACTGTCTTCCACTCATCTCCAGGCCTTATTATGATATGGTGGTATCCACTTTTAAGGTCAATTTTTTATAAGACCTTAGATCCGGACAGCTGGTCTAACATGTCATCTAGGCGGGGAATTGAAAACATGTATTTCACTGTAATTCTGTTGATTGCCCTGCTATCAACACACGTATGCCAAGAGCCATCTTTTTTTGGCACTAGCAGAGCAGGTATTGCACATGGGCTCATACTCTCACGGATGTAGCCCCTCTCCAATAACTCTACTACCTGTCGTTGTAACTCTTCAGATTCCTTAGGACTGAGGCGATAAGATGGTCTATTAGGCAAACTGGACCCCGGAACAAGGTCGATCTGATGATGAATATCCCGCATAGGTGGTAGCCTAGGAGGAAGATCCTCTGGCATCAGGTCAGAAAACTCTGCAAGAAGTTGATGCACATCCGCTGGCAAATCTGAATTCACATTGGATGCATTATTCCCACAAGGTAACAAAACATAGACCATATCTCCATGATCTAGCTCAACTAAAAACTTGAACCTAGAAAGCAGGTTAGTATTATTGGCTACCGGGGTAGGAGTGGTTCCTTCCCGACGAGGTGCCAACACAATCTTCTTCCCTTTAATGCTAAGGGAATATGTATTTTTCCGCCCATCATGAATAACACTGTGATCATACTGCCAAGGTCTGCCTAACAATATATGACAAACATCTATAGATACAACATCACAGCAAACATTATCAAAATATTTTCTGCCAATCAAAAAAGACACTAGGCATCACCTATCTATTGTTACCTCACTGCCTTTATTCAGCCATGATAATTTGTACGGCTTGGGATGACGATCTGTCTTCAACTGCAATTTCTGGACAGCTTCTTCAGACACAACGTTCTCACAACTGCCACTGTCAATGATCATCTTACAGACTTTATCTGCAACTGTGCAGGTCGTGTGAAAAATATTAGTTCTTAACCAATCGTCTCCTGAATCATCATTGGGAGTCAGTAGACTCTTACGAACGATCAGAGTCTCATGACCATCTCCATACAACACATCTCCATCGTCATACATAGGCTCTCCAAGTTCCTGTTTCGTCTACCACATCTTCCTCAATCAAGAGATTGTTGCCCTTCTGAATAGCAGACATCCTACACTTAGCCGCTCGATGTCCTTGTTTTTTTTTTTTTTTTTTAAGAACATCCATTTTATTCATATAAAAATCCACGCCCGAAGACTACATGACTGACCCAATAGGGTTTAACAAAAAAGCCGAAACAAAGCCTCACAAAAGATAGGATGCACCAATCAATCTTTGTACCTTTTGGTTTCTGTCCTCGTTCTATTGGATTTACGGGGACAAATGCTGATATCTTTGGTGTGGCGCCTCTTATTCATCTTTCCGTCTGACATAGCCCCTAAAGCCAAATCACTGTTCGCTACCTGTGGATCAAGCTCAGGTTCTGAATTGACGTCATCACTATCCTCACTAGAACTTTTGAGTATACTAAGGTCATAAGTCGGCGGTCGAAGTAACCTATTTTCTCTGAACAAAGATATGGCCTGATTCAAATTGTCTCCGACTCTTTTATAATCCGGGGAGGATTTGATAGCATATTTGTCAAAATGTCTCTTTAACCTGAGCAGAGACTGCAAATCATCTTCCGAATATTCCTGCACTTGCTGACCCTGTATAGCATCCCCTAGCTCTGTGCTAGTAGCACCGATAAATGGGTTGCAGGGCGCTGGCTGAGGCGAAGCCTCGACCCCTGTCTTGGTACAGGGCGTAGTCTGGGGCGAGGCCACTTCCACTGCCTTGGTGTGGGGCGCTGGCTGAGGCGAGACGCTGTTCTCTGGTGTGGTGCATGGCGCGGCAATGGCGCAGGTCACGTCCACAGTCTTGGTGGATGGCGCTGGCTTGGGCGAGACCATGGCCTCTGGCTGAGGAGAAATCATGGCCCCTCTTGAAAGGTAGAGCACTGGCTGCTGCGACCTTGAAACAGTCTGCCCAATCTGAGTTTCACATGTGAAATCATTCGTCACAGTTTGCGACGCTGCACTTTGAATAGAAGGATTGTTCTTTGTTTCCGGATTTATCTCATTTTCGTGTGAGGGTAACATTTTTGTTGTCCAAGAACATTATCAATTTCTGAAGTTGTATACCCCGCCTCTAGTAGGCATTCCTCCGTAGACTCATGCTGGACCCCGGTTTTAGCATGCTCTAATTTGTGACCCGCTATTTGTAATTCCGCTGGAGGACCTTCAACTTTTTCAATATTCTCCATCAATGCCTCAAATGTGTTCGACAAATCCACCTTTACCGGATCAATGGCCACCTGCTTTCTATCCCCGACTCCCTCCGAAATCTCCTCGCCTGTGCTATTTTTTGTGCCACTCACACCCACTTCCGAGTTCGAAGAATTTCCTTTTCTGATCACTGGAACATATTGTTGCCTGGTATTGTTACTTTCAGTCTTTGATTTGGCTAACTTCTCAACATTACCTAGTTCCGAAACCCGGCCACCGCCCTTAATGCCTAGCTTCTTGTGACAAACACTTTCCTGATGCCCGAGCAAGGAACAAAAATCACAATATTTGAAACCTGGGTACTCAATCTTCTGCCAAAAACCTCTATTATTGGCCCTATCAATCCATACTCTGTTTGGTAATTTGTCCGCCAAAGTCATCTCAACACACACACGGGCAAAGCCCCGGCGCGATAAACATCTAGTATGGTCATCCATTCTCAAAAAAACACCAAAAGAATTGACAATTGCTTTTAAAATAGGGGGATGAAAAAGATGTAAAGGTAAGTTAGGCAACTCTACCCACAGTGGCACCGATATCGGGTCCTCCTTCAGACTGAAACCATCATGCCAGCGGAAAGCTTTGAACCGCACGCCACGAATCAAAAAAGAATCTCGCAACAATACTTTTTTGCTTCCTCCTCCGATTGAAGACGAACCAAAACATGCCGTTGATTAAGTAAGCTAAGCGAAAAATCGCCCATAATTCCCCAAGTTCTGTGAATCGAGTCCCGAATGTCTTCCAATGTAGGGCGGTAGCTAGAAAATTTTAAGACGATAACATGTCGTTCCATAAACTCCTCCCCGCGGACTTCATCCGTTGCCGTAATACTAATAGCTGGAGCGCCCTCTTTACGGAATCTAGTGCCTTCAACCGGAGTTTCCACGACGTCAGCCACCAAAATTTTTCCCAAAATTTGTGCGAAAGAGGGCTTAGCCGCGCCTTCGACGGGACCCCCATTAGCAGATCTCCCCATCAGGGGAGGAGGGATAACGGCAGGAGGCGCCGACATCACATCCAGTTCGGTGCCAGTGTCGAAAAATCAGGGAAATAAGAAACGGTACAAAACCTGTCACTGAGTCGTACCAGAAACCGATACCTGAATCGTATCGGCAGCCGAAACGAAACAACTCTGCAGCCGAAACGCGGGCACCAGATCTGTGCCTCGGCAAGAAAGGGTCGGAAAATCAAAGCAAACAAAACGGAACCCTGTCTCTGTACCGTAACGGTTCACAACTCTGAATCGTATCGGCGGCGTGACAAAGATAGCACTGCAACCGAAACTTGAGCACTGCAACCGAAACTTGAAACCAGATGAATGGATCAGCCAGATTCAGTGCTGTGAGACCTTGAAAAACATCCAGAAGCGACCCGTAACGACCAATATTGGCCAGTATCGACCAATATCGGACCGTAACGGCCTAAATCGCGTGTCGCGACCCGAGATATGCCGGTAAAAGAATGGCTGAGCCGCCTAGGGTTGTCGCAGCAGCTACCCTAGCCGCCACCAGCGAAGGCTGGGATGCAATCTTACAGAAGAAGGACGGCTGAGATTAGATTTCAGTCAAAGACCGAAATACCCCCGTATCGCCCGAAATCGCTCCTTCCGAAATTTCAGCCCTATCTACATGCTCCTCCACTCGATGTCCTTGTTCACCACATCTAAAACATTTAATAGTAGAGTTACTCTGCGGCGGTTGTTGGGTAGGACAAGATTCTTGAGGGCAAACTGGCCGACTACCTTGATTACTTCTGATCATAAAGGCCTCTTGTTCTGCCTTGATTAAAGCTGACTCAATAATGTGGCGATGTTTCCTTTCAGCAACGCCATTTTGCTTATGAGTAGTTGGGCAAGCAATACGATGGCATATACCATGTTGACTAAGAAACTTTGAAAACGACCTATATTCCCCTCCCCAATCAGACTGAACTAATTTTATAGGAATGCCAAATTCTAATTCAACCTGAGCCTTGAATTTAAGAAAAGTGAGGTAGGCATCCGACTTGTTTTGCAAAAGGAAAACCCAAGTGAAATGACTATAAGCATCTATGAAATGGATGTAATACTTGAAACCACAAGAAGATATAGTGGATGTAAGTCCCCATAGATCAGTGTGAATGAGTTCCAAAGGCTTAGTATACACAGTAGTGGAACTAGAAAATGGAAGCTTATGGATTTTGCCCAAGCAACAAGCAGAACATACATCCTTATTGATAGTTTTAGGAACAACAATGTTACAACTAGTAAGGATCTTTTGTACAATAGAAAATGAGGGGTGACCTAACCTAGCATGCCAAAGGGACAAAGAAAAACATGACTTAGACAAAGTAGCATTTACACAAGCATTATTATACACTGGAAAGCTGTGAGAACTACTGTCTGAAACACTGTCTGGAATGCTGGCTGGACTAGACTCTGTGCTGGAAGATCTGCTGACAAGAACCCAGTTACTGAAGTAATGAGATGTTGATTTTGAATTAGCAATGGAATACATAGACTTTGAATCAGGAAGAATCATTGATGGAAACACATATAGACCTCTCTTAAGCTTCCCTTCCAAGAGAGTTTGATGTGTGACCTGATCCTTGACAAAACAGAGATCAGGGTGAAATTCAAAGAAAACATTATTGTCCCTTGCAAACCTAAACACACTTAATAAGTTCTTGGTTAATTTAGGTACTTGAAGAACATTTCTAAGATGCAACACTCTTGAGAAGTTAAGCGAAAGGAGAGTAGACTGACCAACGTTTTCAATTGGTAATGCAGTTCCATCTCCAACAAATAGTTGCTCATGGCCATGATAAGGCATAGTATTCATCAAGTTCTGGGAATATGGTGTGCAATGATCAGTAGCTCCTGAATCTGGATACCACCTACTATTAGGAGGCATAGAAACAACACTTGACTACATCTGAAAATGTGAATCAGCTTTCCAAGAAGGATGATTATACTGACTTGTGGATGCAGAGAAAGCATGTCTTGGAATTGATGATTGAGATGGTTGAGATGAGTTGCCATATCCAGAATAAGAGAACTGTGAATTGGAGTTCCATGGATTTGAGACAGTACTATCAAACCGATTATAGCATTTGAAAGCAAGGTGACCAACTTTGCCACATATCTGACATTGAGGACGAATTGAGTAAGAACCAGATCCAGATGGCCGAAAACCTCTCCCAGATCTTCCACCCCTGGGATTGTAAGAAGCTTTGGACTGAGGTCTATATGCTTGTGAATTTGACACAAATGACCTAGGTGAGGGTTTGTATGATTTCTGAGCCACATTTAAAGAACCAGAGATATCAAGGTCTTTTATGTGTCTTTCAATTCTTGCTTCTTGAGCAAGCAGAAGAGACTCTACTTCTGCAACACTCTACTCATCAGATCTTGAACTCACTGAGACTATAAACGTATCATATAATTGTGGTAAACCATCAAAATTTCATTGACATGATCTCTTGGAGACAACTGATGTCCTACAGATGCCAATTTATCAATGATGAACTTGAGTTTCAGGAGATAGTCATTGATAGACAGATCTCCTTTCTTGAAATTTTGTAGTTGATTTCTAAACTGAGAGATCTTGGCGAGTGTTTGTGAATTGAAAAAGATCTCAAGAGTATGCCAAATATGTGTTGATGTTTCACATCCTACTAACCTTATAAGTAGTGATTCTGTCATAGAGGAAAGAAGCCATGAAAACAACAATTGATCTTGTTGTTCCCAGGTGATAAAGTCTGGATTGACATTATTTCTGGCTTGATCTTCAGTGGAGAGAAATTGTGCTGAAGATGAATATTTCTCAATGAACTTTTGAAGCTTGTGTCCTCTGATTGTTGCCAACACTTGTTGTTTCCACAACAAGTGGTTGTGCTCATTCAACTTCACAGACAATGCATGAGTAAACATTATCGGTTTTGACTTTGCTATGGCAGAGTTAGTAAGTGGCGTAGCATTGGAAGATGTTGAATCTGCCATTAGAGCTACTAAGAGAAATTAAAATGGAGAAGATGAAGAAGAGAGAAGCAAATGAGCTCTGATACCATGTTAGCTTCTACAAGAAGTTATAGAGAAAGTTGTATTGAATCTCTTCAATGAAATGTACATCTTACATGAGTTATATAGACAATGCTAGTAGTCAAAACAGACTAACAGCCTAACTGATTACAGAACATATTAACAGAAGACAGAAGTACTAACAGCTAGCTAAACTACCCATATGAGATTACAGATTACAAACCATAGCTAATTACTCTTGACACTTCTGTATGACTTGCAAAATGCTGACTTGGCATAGGAAAGCACTGCATATTCAAAACCTTGGACAGGTGAAAGATCGAAGAAATTGTAATGGATATAAAAGAAATTAAGTGATTCAAGGTACAAGTTCTTAGTAACTGCAGATGTTGGAGTCCTTTCATGTATAGCAAGACCATCAAAATCAGTTAAAATTTTTGGATAATCTCCTTGAGGTAAAAATTTCGATGTGGCCACCCCTGTTAAAATGAATTTTACCTTCTTTAAACAATAAGCTCTGTTTCATCATGATCTTTAAAACTTTGTAGAAAAAACTTATAACTTGTATAAACTATGGAGTTCATAATTTTAAATAACTCATTGTTCCGCGCCAAACTAATATGCCATGTTTAACGGTATCATGTCAATAAGATGTTCTTGATCCGAACTTCTTGAAGTTCATGGAATTAACTTATTATTCTGAGTTGGCCTTGAACATGATTCTGATTTGGGATTCTAAGAATAGGTTTGTTCCATGTTTTCATGCCACTAGATCTTAAGCAATGGTTCACATGATCATGATGGTTGGGGATGCAATGGTTCCAATTGAATGATGCATTCAATTATACTGAAAGGGGAAAAAAAGGAATAGGATGGTGAAGACAACACACTCATTGATGGAGGGATGGATGGAGAGAATGGAATCAAAATGAAAAGGTTGGAGTTGGTGATTGATGATGGAGGGCGCGCCAAGTGACCTAGTTAGATACATCGACCCATCTTCCTCTCGATACACTCTCTTGCAGAAATTGGTAAATGAAACCATAAATTTGCAGTGGGAGAATGTGTTGATTGAGATAAAAAAAATGTTGGGTTTTTTTAGGGAATTAGTTTAGAACATAGAAGGCAGAGAGTTGTTAAAAATTTTCCTCCTTTTTTTTTTTTTTGGCAAAATTGAGTTGTTAAGATTGAGAAGCATAAAGAAGGTTAAAAAAAACTCAAAGATTTGAGAAGGTTGTTCTCTCTGAATTCTGTATGATTTTGATAGGTTAATTTGGTTTTGGATGCCAGAAAGGAAATAAAAACATTCATAGTTCTATAATAACCACAAGGCCTCACTTTTTTCATGAGATGTAAAAGAACTCAGCAAGCTGTTTTGATTTTTCAATGAAGCTAACGAAGATAATAGAAAACATGGAAGGAGTTCCACTGAATAAGTGATGATGGGGTGTTTGTTTTTTCTTTTAAATTTAGTTCTGATTTCTGTCAAACATTCTATGTTTAGCAAAAACAAAAACCCCCGGAAATCTGAATTCTAAATTAGTAAAGCATTGTGGATACATTGATATGGCAACCAACCATTTTTTTGTCAGGGCTAGTAGCCATTTTTTTGCCAGGGTCGAGGCTCTTTACACTTTTACACTTTCTATAATTGATGTTTGTGGTTGTATTTTAAAGAGAATTGATAAAAATGTAAAAAAGCCCAACCCTAAGAATTTATCTCACTTATATTTGTATCATAAATGTGCATAAACAAGAGATTAAAGGCAGGGGAGAATGCCCTCCTCTGATCCAACCAAAAAATCGGAGGTTTGTGAATTCTCTTGCATTTTTGTTACCTTTGGTTTTCATATTAAATGTGATTGTTGGATATCCTTTTAAGTTTATATTGAAACAAAAAAAAAAAACTCTTTAAAAGGATGTTAGCCCGGTTAGTAAACTTGTGATAGATAGTATCATAAGTGAATTTCTAATGATTATAGAATTCAATAAAAACCCCACTCACCTTTAAAAATGAAAAAAGATTTTCTATTTGAAAAGAAAATATGAACAAAAGTTTCATTACTATATGATTGTATCATAATGTATAACTTGTGAAAGAACATGTAAGTGGAAATTACCTTGAGAATTAGATATAGCCAATTTGGAAAGACAGATTTATTCCAACATCTTCTCAATTACATAATTATCTCTTTATTCTTAGTATATTATCATGCATGTGCATGGCCTTACAGCAAATTGCCAAATTACATTGTTTGAAACTTGTTTAAAGTCCACCACCACTGCCTCCACCACCTCCGAAGCCGCCGCCGCCACCACCACCTTCTCCTCCTCCTGACCCAACACCCCCGTCATTGCCTCCGCCTGATCCTTCACCAGCACCTGAGCCTTCACCACCTCCTTGGCCATCTCCAAAGCCAGCACCACTACCTGATCCTCTTTCAGCACCACCACCAAGTCCGCTCCCTTCACCACCCCCTGCTCCTCCTCCAGCACCTTCACCAACTCCTCCACCATTACCATATCCGCCACCATTTCCTGCACCACCATCTTGCCCTGACCCTGCACCAGAACCACCACCAAATCCTCCTCCGGAATCACCACCACTACCTGCCCCACCACCTAATCCATTCCCATTACCACCACCTTCGCCTCCACCAAAACCACCCCCAGACCCAGCACCAGCACCAGCACCCTCACCTAACCCTCCACCCGTACCAATGCCATGTCCAAAGCCTCCACCAATTCCAGCACCTCCACCACCACCTAAGTTATTTTTCTCAATTGGACGCCCATCTGCAATACTTGCCAACAACACAACCAATACTACGAACATGGTACTCGACACTCCAACATTACTGAAAAACCTCCCCATCTTTCACTCAAAACTGAACAACACAGAAATTAGAGAAACTCTAGCTACTTGCATGGTATAGAGGACTGGAGAACCCTTCTTATAGTTACTGATTGTATGTGAATGAGGAGAGGCCACTAAATGCATGTAGTTAGATAGGCAACTCTTTCGCACTCTCACTGATACACAAAATCGACATATTAATGCAGTTTACTAATTTTTATCCAGACATAACCTGCGAAAGTTGTAGTTAGGTTTGACACGGCAATACTTGCAGTAACCTTTATAAATTTTCCTCAGGGACTAGATGTCCAAAGCCCCCTTTTCATTTCTCCAAAAGAGCTAAACATTCAATCTCTTGACAGTTTTATCTAGACAAATTTGGCAATCGACCAAAGTAAGAAATATGATGCTCAAACACGTTTACAGTAGATGAGGAAATTTAAATATACCGACTTCACTAAGTCATAGATTAGGACCTTCGTGTGTAAGCAGCCCTACCTAACTGTGGCCATAAACTTCATTAAGCTAGCTCATTGACTAGAGTTCCTCTACCGTAGTCACTATTGAATCACCATTAATTAGAAAGCTATGAAACTCTTTCAATGTTGAATCACCTATACATTGTATCCATATTTATACATAGATTGGATAACTCATGGGGACTCTACTCATTTTGGGCCTCCTAACTATTTGATTAGATGTTAGATTAAGTTTGGGTAAGAATCATTAAGCTAGCATAGGGGAGACTTTCTTGCATTCAAGTTTTTTTCTTTTCGATACAAGTTTCTAATCATGTTTGTTTATGCTTGTGAATGCTTTCAGGAAATGTGGCAGAGAAGCTTGGAGAGAATGGTACTTGTAAAATTTGAGGACAAGAGCTAATATTTGGAGAATGAAAGCTTAGTGAAATGTTTTATGAAATACAAATTGCCGATCAACTGCAGAAGAGCCATGTTTTGTGCCTGTAAAATTAGAGAGATCAGTCTGTAAAATTAGAAATTTTGGATTTCTGACCTCATCTGGTGCTTTATTTATGGAATTTGGGTTATTTGCTTTATTTATTGAATTTGGGCTATACTCATTTTGATGATCATAATTGTGAGTCCGCAGTTTTTCATTAAGCTACTTATCTAACTTGAGCACGAGGTTATGAATTGATGGCTTAATAGAAAATCTAATGACAGGATAACTAAAATTTCATAACTTTTTACGTAAAAAGGTTTGCATCAGACCTGGTCAGTCTTAGATCTCTATGTGGCTTCCCCTGTCTCCCTTTGTTTCACTAAGCTTGGCATGGAATTGGATCAATCATATATTTGAGCCGTAACTCATAGGGACATCATATTGCCTTTGTTTCATCTAAGAAGATACAAAAGCATGAGCCATGCCTGCTCTAGAGACTCGTAACTGCATTACAAAGATTGAAGAATTGCGTGAATTAACTTAATTTTTATTTATTTATTATTATTATTATTATTTTAATCCCTAAACTCTTCCTGTCTCAAATGCTGCCCGTAAGGTTCAAATCCTGGACGTGTTTTACCATTCGCTGCAAGCCTACCAACTTAATCACTCCCTCTTCAACGATCATTATACAATGTACTCCCTTATTAGATTAGCAGGATAACTGGTCTATAGAGACAAATAACTTAGGGTGTATTTGGTTGCATGAAATTCTATGTCATAGGAATTCATGAGGAGGGGATCCCACATTTTAGGCTAAAATGATGTATCACTCACATAAATCATTTGATTTTGTGATCAATAGTGTGAATGAAAGTTCCATGAAGTTGTTGCTCTATGATGTCTCCTCAATGAGAGCTTAATGTCACGTGCTGACCTTTTTCCCTTAGCTAACACGCTGCCTACTAGTGTCACACTCCCGTCGGACTAACTAGTCAAGGCACTTCGATGCTTGGCTAATGCTAAGTGATGCTACGAAAGCTTAAGTGAGGAAAATGCTAAGGCACAAGTGTTTAGGCCTTTGAAAGAATGCTTTGTATTGCTTGAGAGAGTTGTACAAGTGTTTGATGATCTCTACAAATGAATGCCAAGGCCTATTTATAGGCCCTTAAAGTCCTAGAGGCTTCTAGTCTAGAACTTTCCACAATCCTCCTTCAAAGGAGTATTCCCTATGCATCTAGAAAGTTCCCACCTCCAAAGGAACCATAAATTACAAGGAGGCTTCTAGAAAATGCTACATAATTATGTACAAGGGTGTTCTAGATTCATCCATGCTAGAACACTCTAGAGAAAGCAAATTTAGAATGTCCAAGAGCACTCTAGAACCTTCCGGAGGCATCTAGAGAAAGCTATGCTAGATGGCTTGTGACATTCTCCCCCACCCAAGTCCTTGACGACCCCGTCAAGACTGTGCCTCGAACTCCGCGATCTTGCCCTGGAATTGCCATAGGTCACCTTCTTTTTCCCATGAGGCCTCACTGTTCGGTAGTCCCTTCCATCGAGTGAGATACTCATTATAGCTTGGCACACCCCTCCGTCGGATGAGCCTCTTTGCCTCGATGCTCTCGATATCTCGATCAAAGGAAGTCACGACCGCGGTTGGTGCCCGATGTGACTCGCCCCTCGTTGGATCTTCTTTATCACCATGGTAGGGTTTGAGCATGCTCACATGGAACACCGGATGAATCTTGAGTTTGGGCGGCAACTCAAGCTTATAAGAAACTCTCCCGACCTTCCGTAGGACGGGAAATGGCCCCTCATACTTCCGCACTAGTCCCTTGTGCACTGAGCGGAAGACCTTGAACTGTTGTGGCAGCAACTTGACCATGACCATGTCGCCCACTTGGAACTCGAGAGGGCGTCTATGCTTGTCTGCCCACTTCTTCATCTTTTTAGATGCCTTGTCCAAGTATGCCTTCGTTATATCAAGCTGCTCATGCCACCCTCGTGCAAGTTTGTACGCAGCGGGGCTGCTACCCGTGTAGCCCGACGCAACGGCTTGTGGAGTCAAGGGCTGCTGGCCCATGACGATCTCGAACGGACTTTGTTGCGTTGATTCAGACCGCTGCAAGTTGAATGAGAATTGAGCCACATCCATCAACTTGGCCCAATCCTTCTGGTTGGCACCTACAAAGTGCCTCAAGTATAGCTCCAACAAGGCATTCACCCTCTCTGTTTGCCCATCGCTTTGCGGGTGAAAGCTTGTTGAGAAGTGTAGACCCGAACCCAAGAGCTTGAATAACTCCGTCCAGAACTTTGCTGTGAACCTTGGGTCCCGATCACTTATAATGCTCCGAGGCAAGCCCCAATACTTCACCACATGCTGAAAGAACAACTTGGCTGCTTGCTCGGCCGTGCAATCGCGTGGGGCAGGTATGAAAGTCCCATACTTGGAAAAGCGATCGACCACGACCATAATAGAGCCATACCCATCAGACTTGGGCAAGGTCGATATGAAGTCCATTGATACACTTTCCCATGGCCTTTCCGGAATTGGCAAAGGCTGTAATAGTCCTGCCGGTACACGCTGCTCTATCTTGTCTTGTTGGCACACAAGACAAGTCTTCACATAGGCCTCTATATCATCCCGCATATGAGGCCAATAGTAGTCTACCTCCAAGAGTGCCAATGTCCGCTGCATCCCCGGATGGCCAGCCCACATTGAGTCGTGGCACTCCTTCATGATGTCTCGCCTAAGATTATCCCACTTAGGCACATAAATGCGACGACCGACGGTGTAGAGCACCCCATTCTCTACCCAAAACCGTCGAGTCTTCCCCTCCTTGGCCATCTCCATGAGTCCCTTGGCCAAGGGGTCTTGAGAAGTCCCCTCCTTGATCCGATCAAGAAGGTTGCTAGCGGCGCTGCTTGCGCTAGCGAGCATGGCCTTTCGGCTGAGAGCATCAGCAACAACATTAACTTTGCCCGGCTTGTACTCCATGACATAGTCGAACTCTGCTAAGAAATCTTGCCACCGAGCTTGCTTGGGGCTGATCTTCTTCTGATTTTGAAAATAACTCGTAGCCACATTGTCGGTCATAATGGTAAACCGACTCCCAAGCAAATAGTGCCTCCAAGTTCGCAAGCAATGAATGATGGCTGTCATCTCCTTGTCATGCACCGGATACCGTCTCTCGGTATCATTGAGCTTGCGAGACTCATAGGCTATGGGATGCCCCTCTTGCATAAGCACCCCTCCGATTGCAAAGTCTGATGCATCGGTGTGAAGTTCGAATGACTTAGCATAATCGGGCAAGGCCAAGACAGGTTCCTCGGTGACTGCCTTCTTCAAATCATTAAATGCTTCTTGGCATTTCTCATTCCAATGCCACTGCACCTTCTTCTTCAGCAAGTCGGTCAGTGGGGCTGCTCTCGCCGAATAGCTCAAAATGAATCTCCGATAATAATTGGCCAGCCCAAGGAAAGAACGTAGCTCCGAAACGTTCTTGGGTGGCTCCCATTCATTGATGGCCTGCACTTTGTCCCGTTCCATCATGATCTTTCCAGCCTTGATGCGGTGCCCCAAGAAGGACACCTCGTCTTGGGCGAACGAGCACTTCTCCAATTTCACGTACAACTCGTTCTCCCGCAATGCTTGGAAAACCTGTCGCAAGTGCTGCACATGTTCTTCCAAGTTGTTGCTATACACGACGATATCGTCGAGATAGACGACTACAAATTTATCCAAGAAAGGCTGAAAGATTCTGTTCATTAAAGTGCAGAAAGTAGCCGGGGCATTGGTGAGACCAAAAGGCATCACCAAGAATTCATAAGACCCATAGCGAGTGACGCATGCCGTCTTTGGTTCATCTCCTTTGGCTATGCGCACTTGCCAATACCCCGATCGGAGATCTAGTTTAGAAAAGTACCTGGCTTTACCGAGCCTATCGAAAAGATCAGCAACCAAAGGAATTGGATACTTGTTCTTGATGGTTACTTTGTTAAGTGCTCGGTAATCGATGCACATACGCAAGGACCCGTCGTGCTTGCGTTGGAACAATACTGGTGCACCGAATGGGGCCTTGGATGGCCGAATGAACCCCGCGTCTAGCAGCTCCTTGAGTTGCTTGCGTAGCTCTTCCAACTCTGGTGGTGCCATCCGATAAGGCGCCATGGCTGGAGGCCTAGCCCCTGGCTCCAGCTCGATCATATGATCGACTTCCCTTCTTGGAGGAAGTCTCTTGGGTAGCTTTGGAGGCATGACATCTTTGTACTCTTTCAAAACCGCAGCTACCTCCTTCGGAACCTCGCTGGGTTGAGGCCCATCTTCGATCAACGTGGCCACAAATGTTGCTTGCCCCTTTTGCACGCCTTTCTTCACTTGAATGGCTGACAACATCTTGGCCTCCACGATCTCCCGAGTGACAGGGACAGAGCATGATTCTTGATCCTTTGCAATAGTCATCGACCCGTCCCTTTCTAATGTCCATGGCTTCACCGTATCCATGAACTCCATGCCCAGCACCAATGAGAAGTCGTCCATCGTGACGACAGTCAGGTCCACCATCCCCTTCCATTCACCCAAATGAAGGGAGACGCCTCGTGCTACACCATGGATAGGCACCGGTGCTGTGTTGACGGTCTTCAAGGTGCCTGGCTCCTTGGTGTACTGCACGCCCAGCCTTGTTGCCTCCTTTAAGGCAACAAAGTTGTGTGTTGCACCCGTGTCGACGAGTGCCTTTGAAGCCTTGCCATTTACCTTGGCTTCCACAAACATAAGAGCAGATTTCTTCGAACGGGGCAGCATACTTACCTTAGCCACGTTGCTTTGCTCCACCGTAGCCTTGACGCTGCTTAGCAAGCGCAAAGTCCCCATTTGCGCCTCATCCCCTGATGATTCCCCGGACGATCCACTCTTGCCAGCGATCATCGCATTGAGCTTCTGTCGCTGTGGGCATTCCCTAGCCCAGTGCGGCCCTCCGCACAAGAAGCAGTCGCGGTTTTTCACCTTGCTATCTGAAAAGGACTGTTTGGCTTTGTCCTTCCTCTCGAACTGTTTGCCGCCGCTGCTACTGCTGCTTCTTTCAGTGGGTTTTGCTCCCCCACCTTTTCCCTTGTTACCGCCGCCACTCATGCTGCTACCCTTGTGGCTTTTCGAATCAGCCTTGTATTCGAACAGGGATTCGGCAACTGCGATGGCCTCCGCAAGTGATTGAACATTGCGTCTCTTTAACTCTTGCTCAGCCCATCGTTGTAGTCCATCCATGAAGTAGATGAGTTGAGTCTTCTCCGGCATGTCCGAGACTTCAAGCATAAGAGAAGTGAACTGCTTGACATACTCTTTGATCGACCCCGTATGCTTCAGTCCACGCAGCCTCTTCATAGCAACTTCCTCCGCATTCTCCGGATAGAATTGCCGCTTGAAATCCGCCTTGAACTCGTCCCAAGTCTTGAGCGAGCAAAGACCCTTTTTGATATCCGACTCACGCCTCCTCCACCAAAGGATGGCATCATCACCCAAGTACATGGTGACGGTGGTGATCTTGGACTCATCGTCGTCCAAGCGCATAGCGTTGAAATATTTTTCAACACTCCATAGGAAGTTGTCGAGCTCCCTAGCATCGCGCTTCCCATGGTACCTTGGCGGCTCGGGCACCTTCATCCTTGGCCCCTCTCGTATAGTAGCACTACCTGCCACAGCCGCCTTGCATAGGTTGACGTCCGATTGCAAGGACTCAACCTGCTCCCGAATGGCTTGGAGCTGCCCCATCAGCGTGTCCTTGAGTTGGCCCATCTCGTTGCGCATGGCATCCGCAACTTGGTTGACAAGAAGTTGAGTCTCGTCCTTGGCTTCCACAGTGCCAAGCTCAAGGTCATGGACGCGGCTATCGAGTTGCTCGATATCCATAGTGACGCTAGCCAACGTCCCATTGAAGGACTCAACCTTATGTTCCATCTCCCCGACGCTGTCCTGGAGATCACCCACGGTCAGCTCCACCTTGGCCATACGATCCTCAAGCATGCTGGTCCGACTAGTCTTTCTTCCAGTCTCCTCGATCACGGACCCTACAATAGCACTCTCTTTGTTTCCCGACATGATCAGATTGCTCCGCACCTAACCTTCGTACACACAACAGCTAGCACAATGCAACTTCAGGAAGACCGCCCCTACGATCGTCGCTGCTCTGATACCACGTGTCACGTGCTGACCTTTTTCCCTTAGCTAACACGCTGCCTACTAGTGTCACACTCCCGTCGGACTAACTAGTCAAGGCACTTCGATGCTTGGCTAATGCTAAGTGATGCTACGAAAGCTTAAGTGAGGAAAATGCTAAGGCACAAGTGTTTAGGCCTTTGAAAGAATGCTTTGTATTGCTTGAGAGAGTTGTACAAGTGTTTGATGATCTCTACAAATGAATGCCAAGGCCTATTTATAGGCCCTTAAAGTCCTAGAGGCTTCTAGTCTAGAACTTTCCACAATCCTCCTTCAAAGGAGTATTCCCTATGCATCTAGAAAGTTCCCACCTCCAAAGGAACCATAAATTACAAGGAGGCTTCTAGAAAATGCTACATAATTATGTACAAGGGTGTTCTAGATTCATCCATGCTAGAACACTCTAGAGAAAGCAAATTTAGAATGTCCAAGAGCACTCTAGAACCTTCCGGAGGCATCTAGAGAAAGCTATGCTAGATGGCTTGTGACATTAAGCACCCTTCTTCACGAAGGTGGGAAGGGGGCTGCAGAATGGGAAATGAGGTTTGACATCGTGTTTGGGGTAGCACACGCCCTTGCGTACTTGCACCACGACTGCCTGCCTGCCTGCTATCATGCATGGGGATGTAAAGGCTATGAATGTGTTATTGGGTCTTAAGTTTCAGCCTTACTTAGGCAGATTTGGACTAGCCAGACTTGTGAATAGTGATGCCGATAATGAACAATACAAATTAAATCTCAAACCTCAGCTTGCAGGGTCATATGGGTACATGGCTCCTGGTAAGAATCTTAACCATTGGTATTTACTAGTCAATCTACACTTTGGTCTCTCTATTTTCAGAGCATGTTTCAGTGCAACTTATCAATGAGAAGAGTGATACATACAGCTTCGGTGTAGTTTTGCTTGAAGTCTTGACAGGGAGACATCCAATAGACCCAACATTTCCTGGAGGCGTAAACATGGTTCAATATGATCAAAGCTCAAGCTCAAAGTTCTTATATCTACATCTGCACATTAATGCCAAAACTTAGTACTAAGTACATAACAGTAACACAACTACACAAATCATCTTTCGACCTTCAAAATTTCGAAATGAATCAATTATAGCACAAAAAGGAGCAATCAAGACAGAATTCAATAGTATTATCAATCATTTTCAACCTTTCACCCACTGACTTGTTGGTATGGACGGTATTGATTCACTGAGTTGTTTATATAATAACCATGAATTACACAGAACACAAGAATATGAATCCATTCTTCATAAAAACATGATTAAACTTAAAAAAACAAAAATGAGCAAAAACAGGGGATGTTAAATAAAAAAATAACCAAGTTAAGATAATGGACTGAACACGCATTTCTGTTTGAGCCCTTCTAATTGGCGAGGAAACAGGCTAGGGAGGAGGGTGCAACCCTCCACCCCCTCGAGATGCGTGATAACACACATTTCGAGAGGAATGGAGGGTTCGCCCATTTCCTCGACAATAAGAAAAAGCGTTTCTATTTATTGAGTCAACAAATCTTAATGTCATCAAATGTACCATGTGTCTGATACCATCCAGGCAAGTAAGTCCAGGCATTGTAGAATTCTCGCTCTGAAAATTGCTCTAATGGTTTAAAAAAAAAATCCAATCAACATTTTCACCTAAACCATGAACCCAATCGACTTTGGTCGGTTTCAAAACTTTCAAACCGAAATCGAATCGACCATTAATAAAACTAAATCGAAACCGAACAAATTCTAATTTATGTAAACCGTAACCGAACCGATTAAAACTGAAATAAAACCGAACTGATCGACTATTTTAAACATATTATAATATTTTTATGTAAAATATATATTATTTATTATATATTCGGTCGATTCTGTTTTGTGAGTTAAAATCACACACAAACCAAAAAAATGAACCGAACTTAAACCAAACCGATCAATTCGATTAATCGGTTTGGTCGGGTTTTTTTCAACCCTAATTTGGATCAAAGATTTACAAAGCCCACCTAATAACCCAATAAAAATAATATTTGGGCCTTGGTCGGACCTAGGCCCAAAATCCTAAGAGCTCAAAAGAGGTGCTTTTAGGTAAACAAGAAGACACGACACAGAGTTGCAAAGCGAGCGAGAGGGGAAGTAACACAGAGAGATGGAGGGAGCAGACGAAGGAGCGGAGAGATTGGTGGAGGACTCAAAGGACTTGCAGCAGCAGAGCAAAGCCCTCGACAAGCTCACTGACCGTGTCGAAGATCGTCAACTTGATTCCATCAGAGTCCAAGAGGTGAGGTTCTGTGTTCTTTCTCTTGTTTTTTCTTCTTGGACATGAAAGTAAGTTTAGTAATTTATCGAGAAACCTCACTAATTCTTTGTTTTGTAGATACCCTTTTGAAATTTTATGGTTTTGATTGATACCCATTGGATAAATTTTTAACTTTTGGCCTAATTTGATTATGATGGTTCACTAATTCACTTTACTTTTTTTTTTTTTTTGTGTTCTTTGCTTTCTTGATTCAATATGATAATATCTTTTATTAGTAAGGATTATGTTAGGGAATCATATGTATAGAAGTGGTTGGTTTAAACAAAAAAAAAGGCTTAAATTATGTGGGAGATTGAGAGGAATAATTTGGAAAAGGCTGAAAATGAACCCTTGTTCAGTAAGTAGTTAGGAAGTACAAAGAATGAAATAGATTGTGGAGAAAGATTATTCAAGCTAAAGAGGAAGGGAATTGGATCCCAAAACACTCAACCAACAATGACACATGGAACTAACTTGTGGCAGAGGAATTCTTAGGTGAGAACCAATTATCTAGAATTAATCGGTTCTCTGTTGGAAGGGGAGTTCATACCAAGTTTTGGGTGATGTGTGGTATGGCAAAATGTCTACATGTAACTTATGGGTTTGCATCAGGAATTTCGGGGTACCGTGTAGTCTAAGAAATCGTGGTTAAAATTTTGCAATTTATCAGCAGAACTATAAGCGTTGTCCTTGCCATATCTGTCCACATCATGAAAACAACATAAATATTGCAGCAAATTGGGTTGTTGAAATTTTGGGATTGAGATATATCGTAGGAGCATGGCTATTCAATTCCTTGATAGGAGAGGTATAGTGCGGAAGCTATGGATTGTAGCCTTATGATCCCGTTTTATCTGGTGTTGCCTTGCGTAAGAATTTTGGATCCATTTATTTTCCTTATTTGGAATCCATTGGGTGTTCTAAAGTACTGTGAGCGGAGTTTTTAGTTGTTGGAAATCCAAGGTGTGGGATAGGGTAGCTTGGAAGCTTTTTCATTCACTTATGCCCTGCACCATCTTATGGAGCCTAAATAATATAACCTTTGACAAAGTGACATGGTAGAAATATCTTGATGGAAGTTATGTGTCTGCTTTGGTATTATTAGAACATGACTAATAGATGGATTAGAATTGAGTGTTTTCTTCGAGTTGGGATGGCATTGTTGTGTTTCGCTAAAATCCACATACTCTTGTATTGTTATCCACTTCTATCTACAATATCTTCCCATGCTAAGATAAATTCCCCCCACCACATTTTCTCCAAGGCTATTTAATGTAAAGGGGTTTAACCTTTTAGCTTGAGTTTATGAGCTTGATGTATACTTTTGTTCCAGCTGTTGTTGGCGCTCCCACCACCCACTACACCATATTGGCATTTTTGTAACAACCCCCAAAACAATATAACTTTTGAAGTGTAACAATTCACCTAACAACTTTACACATTTTCACAAACAAAATTATACAATATTAGTATCACCATGAAGAATATGGTTATAAAAGTGATATTATTTATGGTGATCCAACTTATTGTATCATTTTTTTTGTTACTGTTTTCATTTTTTTGACTAAATTTAATTTTCATTTGAAATTGTTTGGTGGATTGTAAAATCTCAAAAGTGATATTGTTTTGTGAGTTGTTACAAAAGTGTCAATTTGGTGCAGTGACCAGCTGGTTTTTTATTAATGAAATGTATTGTTTTGCTGATTAAAAAAATAATAAATAAGAGTTTGGTGACTGGCTATGTGTTGTACCCTTTAGATTGTTCTTCTCAATAAAACGATGATTGTTGCTTTGCGGCTTTTCCTCCGGTTGTAGGAGTTCTCAACCTATATATGTGGCTGATAAAATTATTCCATGTATACTTCCAATGATCGTGATGTTTCCGCATGTACCCTCTGTTATTTTGTTACTAATTTAGAATCTTTGATAATCCGGCACTTTGTCTAGGAGGTCAGGATCTAAGAGAAAGGTATATGTTTGCAGGAAAATGTCATCACTGTTGTTGCCATTGTGTTTTATGCTTCTTTCCATTGTTATTCACAGCTTTATTAGGAGTCTAGTCTAATAAGCAGCTTAATTTTATTTTGAATACCTTGTATACCTAAAAGTAGTTTTGGAGAATCTGAAAAGTCATGAAGGTACCTGAAATCCAAACAGAGCTTTCTGAAGCATTTTAACCTGATCAGCAGTTTTCTCTCATTGATTGTGCTCTCTAGGCTATGGCATCAATATCTTCATCTGCAGAAGCTGATCGAAATGCAATGAGGATGAGGTTAGCCTTTCTAACTCATAGAAGAGTCAGCTGAATTTCTATGTGAACAAATAGATTTTTAAAGGAAACCACAAATTAAACCTAATTTTGTAAGTTGTAACAAGGAAACCTTGACACTGGTCCAAAATAATTTTCAAAATGAGTTGCAGCTACTTCCTGCAACTCACTATATTGAACACTTTGAGGAGTAGATCACATGTAACTAAGCCTTAATATTAGTAATGTTGAGGAAGTGGAATTTAATTCCTTGTTCTCATTTCACCAGATTCAGCTAAATGTCTAGTTTCTGGATATGCTACTAGATCGCATCTTAGGAGTGAATCTTGTAGTTCAACAACCTGGTCAATACGAAGTTGTTTGTCACCTGCATGAAACACGAATCTCCAAATTTGAATGGCGAATAATGTACTTGAGAGTTTGGTCTATGCTTTAATTTGTTTAATTGGTTTCTGCAGAGAAAAAGAATTGGCTGCTGTTAAGATCAATGCTAATGAAGTAGACATCATTGCTGATCAGCTAGAGGTTTGATATAGTTTCACACACTTAAATATACACTCTAAACTGTTGCTGACATAATTGTTTATTTGAATATTGTAACAGTTGGACAAGAAGGTAGCCGAGCAAACACTGCGGGAGCACAAAGGTGATGCAGTTGCTGCCATTCGTCATTTGCTTCGCTAGAAAGGTTTTTTGTGGACCTTATCCTTGAACCATGGTTTCATGCAACATGTTGGGATAATTTTGTACGCTTAGTAGCAGCCTTAATATGCGACCAATAGATAAATGTACTGTGCCTCTGCGACATAACATTAGCTTTGCCAAATTATTAACAGAACATGTGAATTACCCTTTTGGTGTTCTCTCTTGTATGTGTCACTCACTTGAGCAATTCAACTAGTGTGCTATGTTTGTTGCCAGGAATATGTTGATTGGAAAAGAAAGCAATTTTTTTTTACGAGAAAACACCCCCTAAGCAAAATTTTCTTCCCACAATAAGTGAGAAAATAGTCACAGATTGGAAAAAATTTCCGGGTCCAAAATTTCAACCAAACACCTAAAAAATTTCCTTCCAGAAAAATTTATTTTTCTTGAGAAAAAAATTATTTTCCATGTAACTAAACACACCCTTAAAGAGCATAATATCTCTGTTTGATTTGTTTCGAGTTGAATGTATTAAAGCCTCAATATAGTCTAAAGCTCAGTCAGTTCTTGTGCCCTTTGGATAGTGATCAGGAAGAGTCATTACCATTGAAAAGTTTGTTATTCTTTCTGGCCTATCTGAAGGGTGCAACTTTTGAGGGTTTTGGACGTGATTAAGAAACCATTCAGAACCACAACCACAGGTTTAAGGCTTGAATTGCAATATCTAAGCCAACGAAAATGTAGAGTTTCCAGTGATTGTTAGCGCTGCTGTTTCCCTGAAATGATAAACCATTCAGTAAGTGGTATTGTTCACAGTTCATCTGCTTATTTCAGGGTACCTGCAACAATTCCTAAGTTCCAAACTGTCATTGCACGCCAGCACACAGTTAGATCTCATTATCAGAAGAATATATGAATTCGGAGCCAACTAAGTATTTTCAAGCCTTATCAACAGCAAAATCACCTGTAAAAGACTATTGATGAAATAGACAACCCCATTGTTGAAAACGGTATATACAACAAGGATGTTTATACACAACAATTTTGAGAGGTTAATGACATCCTCTCATACAGATTATAAATGGTTAGAGTATGACTACTGTCTATGAATTAAGTTACAAACGCAAAGATAATCAAAGTCAGGATCAAAACTACGCAACCATCACCTTCAAACATAAGTAGCTCACTGAAAAGATATTCACAATATCTTTTGAAAGTTCTGGCAGCTGCATTTTCCACCAGAGCCATACGCGAAAGCCTGCAGAGTTAACCAGCTCGTCCCAACATGGAGAACATATGCTTGCACTGATGCAGACGCATCTGCTGGTAATACTGGGAAAACAGAAACAAGAGCACGTACTTCCACGAGCTTTGACTTGAACCATGAAGTTGAAGTTTAAAGTATTCAGACTATGTGCCCCTTTGCACGATATCCGCCTGAGATGACCGTGATGCCTGAAACTGAATGCAATACTGTCTCTGTAAATCTTTAAACTTTTCTAAGAGTTCCTGGAATGATGGTCGACACTGTGGCTCACTGTTTTCTCAAATTAAAAATTCCAAAAATCTTTTAGTTACTTGAAATAAGCAATAGTTTAAAGGATATTATACAACAGGGAAAGTGAAATTATATAAATATAAGTTGGAATCAGATCACGACCTGTGCCAGCAGCTTTCAATGATAGATCCCCATTGTGGGTCAACATCATTTGGTATCTCTAGCCTTTGGTTCATGAAGCCTACAGCTCCAATTACCTAATCGATCCATCGAAATCATCATTAGTTTTATGTATTTTTTTCATTATGCAATTACAGGAAGGAAATGTTCTCTAAACCAATCTTTTTACGAGCTTAATAAAACAAGTACATCATAATTCAAATTCAGAAGGGGAACTATAGAATAATGAGATGCAGTTTATTAGCTAGCATTATACCTGCATAGAATTGAGATTATCCCAAGGGATCTTCTCTGTGGCAAGCTCCCATAATATTACTCCGTAACTGTATACATCAGACCTGAGTTTTGGCACATCAAGAAATAATTTGGTGATCGTTAGGTTTGCCAAGTAAAAAATTAGTAAAAAGACTTGGATCCTTATGATAAAAAGATGGAACCTACTTCTCATCTGAAGGTTCATTGCGAAGAACCTCTGGAGCCATCCATTGGGGCTGCAAAATAGTTAACATATAAGACTTTAAATAATTGCATTAGTATAATTACTAATATAGATTCATAACTCGACTTATGAGCTATGACCACATTCTAAAAGATGTTCATGAGGTACAAATTTTGTCACTTCAGTTAAGACAAGCCAACAATGCATACCGTCCCTTTACCCGTCTTTGTTGTCAAGTACGTTTCTCGCTTGATACGTGAAAGACCAAAATCTCCAACCTGGTTGAAAAATGGAAGGAAGAAATAAATTAATAATGTATGTTATAAGAATACTGCTACCAAGTACTACTGAAATAGGCAGAGATGAAAGGTGAACCTTCACAGTCCAGTTTTTATCAACTAGCAAATTTGATGACTTCAAGTCACGATGGATGATAGGTGGATTGCAATGATGAAGATAGTTCATTCCGCGAGCCTGTATAAAACAAGTCAGGAAAGGAAATGGTTTGCAGTCAATGGCTTTTGAAAATAACTATGTTGAAACTCTAATGTGTAAGAGAAAAATAACTCAAGTTCAAAAGACTCCAATGTCCTTCATATAAGCTTGCTAAAAAAAGCATGTATATATATATATATATATGTATATAGAGAGAGAGAGAGAGAGAGAGAGAGAGCGCACTCCAGGTACAGAACCAAGCCTACTTCATGCGAAATGTTTTTTCAAAAGTAAAGAATGGGTAGTTGCACAGGAAGGACTCTCAACTGAACAGACTATTTTAATTGGCGGTGGGTTCAGAAGCAACTCTATTCACTTTGGGTAGTTGATGACATTTTCATGCATCGCACGTAGTCTTATGTGCTACAACTCCCAATGGTTTCAAACTCTTGCATCCCTTAATTCTAACTCTTGACGTATGTAAGAGTTTTAGCACTTTCCACAGATGTAGTCCACTAACCCACAAGAATATTGCTGCAAAGCATAAAACATCACCAACCCCTTCAAATTATGTTAGTTCCTTTCAGAAACACGAGGATGCAGAACAGAAGTGTAACACGCTAGCTTCTAATGAGAAGCGTGTGTTTCTGTATGTTTGACCCTCGCTTTGTATTTGGTAAGGGATTTGTTCAATGATCTAATGCCTACAACCACAATAAGATACTGACTTTAATTAACAATTTATAACAGTAACCGAGAATCATTATAAAGAATAAAATAACGAATATCTTATTGTACGATATCCAGAATGCATCTGTTATAGATCATTAGACAATAATGCAACATAGAAATCATCATCAAAATGCATAACTTCACACTTATCATCACGTTTAAAATAACCAATGTACTACTGTCCTTTTCATTAATTTAGGAACCTTCCTACAATGAAATTTTCATTTAAATAGACTCACAATATCCAAGGCCATGTGCACTCGTCGTCTCCAATCTAGTTTTGTTGTGTTTCGCTGAAGCAACCGAAACAAACTTCCCCTGCATGAATAATTGGTAAGTGGAAGTAGCTCAATATAAACTGGATACATCAATCAAAACTGAGATGAAAACATGCCAGATAGTTTCAGAATGTTGCACAACAAAAAGAACATATGTCATAGAATGTAACCAATATCAATGTTTTCAGAAGTGCAGAATGTACCGCGGTAGAAATTCCGTCACAATGCAAAGACGTTGAGGTGAAGTAACAGCCCCCATAAAGAGTATTATGTTTGGGTGCCGAAATCTCTTCATAAGTGATACCTTCAAACAAAGAAAAACACCACAACCAATCATGAAAAGAACAAATTTAACTCAATTATACAATAAGAAGATAACAAGTAAATTGAAGAGAAATGTGTCCGCTGTATACAAAGTCTAAATGAACAAGGGACCAAAGTGCATACCCTAAAAAATGAGTACTAAATTAGATTAGAAATTCCTGCAATGGTGCAATTATTTTCTCGTCACCTAAGATTCTCAAGGGGAATACTGTGAAACAAGAAGCAAACGTTCAAAATCAATGCTTCCCTAGGGATTTCCGAAGGAGAGACTCCCCAACACTAAATAAATGCATGTCTATTCACATCCCATCCCAACTTTTTTGCTCTATTGATATACGAATGTCAACAACTGAATTTTTCTCATGCCTTCAGCTGACCTACAAGTCTCCAACGTATTCAAATCAAGTGAAATCTAAATTTTTTTTTTTGGAATTCTCTCCTTTTTAAGAGAAAGTTACTCTGACAATTACTTCAGAATTATGTTAGAAAGTGAAATCAAAAGGCAGCTGAACCGAACGTTTATAATAGTAGCCCTATGCTGGATTCAAGAAACTTACCTCTTGTCGGAAGTTAAGTATAACATCCTCTGAATATTCTTGCTTGGAGAATACCTTGACTGCAACATCCTGCAAATTAACAATACATCATTCAATCCCATATGCAATATCTCTCAATTAAATTTTTAGCAAAGGTGCATCATAAAAAGTGATGAATAAATATTTCATACATCCAGTAGATTTTCTATAAAACTCTAGCATAACAAACATTATTGTTAGTATGTTGCATGAACCAAATTTTTTTACATGTCTTACACCAGGGTACCAAAGACGCTGTTGGATGGAAATGAGTGTTGAGAGCACAAGTACAAGTATGCAGTCTCTTGAATGCTTTTGAAGTGGACTGGACTGCTTAAGAAATGCCTGGAACAGGCATGTTTTATGTAAAGTTGAGTCTCCTAAATGGGCCGAGACATTCTAGAATTATTTGGAAAGGTGAAACTTCCGCTAGGAGTGTCACCAACGCCCGAAGGAATTAGTATTTATAAAAATAAAATAAAAAAGGATAATATTTTTTCAAGTTAGCTGACTTGTGGAAATTCAACTTTACATTTGCAAATAAACTAGTAGGTCCAAATTTTGCTCCAAATGGAATACCATATCTGAAACCTTTTAGCCATATCAAAATGTGCCATTCAACATTGAACAGTAGGTATGGAAATTTTTCAAAATGGCTTACTAAAAATGACCCTCATGATTAGGAGAACACCCTAAAAGAGCAGCCTATATTGAATTTCTCTCCTTCTAGATAACCTGCCGTATATTCATTATCATATAAGAGATCTCCCTTTCATTTCAAACCCGTGCCTCACAATACAGTCAATAAAAGGCAGGAGAGGAACAGAAACATACCGAGCCATACCATAGACCATGATATACCGTTCCACAAGAACCTGCAGTTCATTAATGACATAACTAGGATGAGAAGAACATTAAAGGAGCATCAATGGGAAAGTTCATGAAAAAGGATGAATTTAAAATCATGCTGCTATGATTTCCAGTTATTAGCGGCGAATTTACTAAAATTGCTTGTAAAGATGAAATTTAGCAGAAAATTGTATTCTCTAACTGCATTAATAAGGCGCAGACAAAATCTGCAGAAGATGCAGAGATTACTACCTTGTCCAATCTGTTCTCCAATTGTCAAGTCCTCCCATAAGATTTCATAATCTAAGCAATCGGTTTCCATGTCAACTTTTTGAACAGCACTACTATTAGTACTGCCACTACTGCTCACACTACTTGTGCTGTTAACATTGAAAGAAGAGGACCATGACCCTGAAGCCTCATTATGGCCTGACCTGTTGAATTCCCCCACGTGTGTTTCTGGCTTCACAAGAGATTCAGTACTTCTATGATGAGCAGTGTCATTTTCTTGATCGTGATTCATCCAGGGCCAGCCAAATCGGGTGGTTCTTGCTTCTGATGCATCACGTTCATTACCTTTCCATGGCCACGACATCCCCTTCTTACTAATCCATGCTTCTGCCTTAGAAGTTATGATTTTGTGAATACCAGCCTTCCCTTCACCCTCATCACTAGAATCCCTTGAAGGCTTTCCTGGGTATTTGTCCTCATATCCAGCCTGAGAAAAGTGACCGAAGGGAGATGGAACGCCATCTCCTCTAGGTGAGCTAGTTCCACTCGAATTGGCATCTTCCCTATGGTCAGGAACCATATCTGAGAAACCTTGATCTGATGAATACTGGCTATCTCCACTCCCACCTTCATGTTGCACACTGTTGTCGCCAGTCCGCATTTTTGACTTCACTTTGTTAGTCACCTTTGTAGCCTGTTTTGATGGTTACAATCAGTTAAGAAGGAAAAAAAAAACATATGAAATAATGACCAGTAGTATCATCTAGAAGCAGCGACACACAAATAAACTTTACCAGATTTGATATTTTTGATGCAATTGTGACTTGCAATGGTTGATCAGGGATGAGGCCGAATTTTGTTGTTGGGCCACTTCTAGAGCGACCGAAGCAGTGATCACCATCTGAGGACTTTGAACTAGGCATTGATGTTTGCCTATCTTGGAAGGGCTTCGGATCACTCGATACACAAATAATACCAACTAAACTGCCATCTTCATCGTAGAATGGAGTATTGCTTGCCACTGCTACAAACCGCTCCCCTACCTTATTTTTGACAGGAAAGTGACCAGTCCATCTCTCCCCCATCATTATGCGATGATATATGTTATTTGCTAATTCGAAGTCTTGAGCATCTGTGAGGAGCTCAGTCGCATCCTGACCTAGTGCTTCTGATGCAGAATAACCATAGAGGTTTTCGGCAGTTCGATTCCTGTAAAACCATGTATTTACACACAAATACAGATAGACAATGATGAAAAGTTTATTTTCTTCATTTAAGACTAGCAATAGAAATTTGAATGAAGAAGACTGGATAATGATTTGAATTGCTGAGGGAACAATGATCTTGGGCACTGTTAGTGAATCAACTAGATTCAATTCTACCAAAACTCAAACTATCCCATTCACATAAGTTTTTGAATGAATAGACAAAGTAGTTGTAGACAACTCAAGTAGAGTGAATTCAAACAGAAATCAAGGTCAAATTAGTTACTCTGTTGGCCTAAAGTTCAAAACCCCGCATGTAAATCACGAAAAAACAACAAATTCAATCAAACACAATTAAACCAAAAAAGCTGAATTTGTTCCATTCAGAATAGTAAGAGATGCTTTCACTAAAAGCACTAGATAAGCATCCAAATTATAATCTTTAATCCTGGAGTCAACTCAAATCCACCAGAAATCAAGCTCAACCACAAATCCCATGAACAAACACAACATAACATGGACAGACAAAGTAGGCTTTTTCTTTCATTAAGATTAAGAAGAAGAAAAGTGATGCCTTGCTAGTGAGATAATTGCTAGGACTACAAAAACACTTATTGCAGACAAAGTAGTTGATCAACAATGACTTTTAGCCCTGTAGTCAACTCAAAGAGACCGAATTCAATCATAAATCAAGGTCAAATTAGTAACTCCATTGGCATAAATATCAAAACACAGCATGTAAATCACGATAAAAACAACAAACGAGATCAACTCAATTAAATCCAAAAAGCTTAGTTTGTTCCATTCACAATAGTAAGAGATACTTTTAGACTAAAAGCACAATAGATAAGCATCCAGATTGATGCAAATTAGCAATCTTTAGTCTTTTAGTCAACTTAAATCTTAAATCCACAAGAAATCAAGCTCAACCAGAAACCCCATTATCATGAAAACAGCAAAACCCAATCCATCTTTACTCTCGTAGTCAACTCATTCAGATAAGTTTCTACTGGAAAAATCAAAGCTCGCCCCATTAATAATTCTAATAATTTCTAACCAATGAGGAAAACAACATATAAAACATCAATCCCATTTCGCCTAATTTCTTATAAACAACCAATCTGAATATAATAAACTAATGAACAAAAAGCTCAAAGAAGAATGAATCCGAATTCGAAAACTTACCAATAAATTATCCTGCCACTGAGATCAAATATATGAACTGATTGGCCCATGGACTGCAATATATTAAAATACTGCTTATCAGTGAAGTTCACAGCTGCAGGACCATTAGCACCAACACCTCCACCACCTCTATGGTTCAAAGAATCACCAAGCCTTCTACCCTCCCTCTGCAAAGGCGAAGAATGCCTGAAAGAAGCCGAACCCTTCTTCAAAGCCATTGTTCCTTCAAACCCCCCACTTCCCTTTCTCACAGAAGAATTCAATCTTGATCTCTGGGGGATACAGAGTGAGACCTCTGGCTTCCATGTTCAGATTTGGGGGTTCCATCCCCACTATTGCCAAGCATCAGTTTTGACATCTCCTGCTTCAGGTGAGCATGCCCTGCTTCAAGCTCTTGGATCTTCTTGAGAAGCTCTTCTGGTTGTGGGGTGTCCATGATTGAGGAAATTGAAGTATACCCAATTCAATTGGCTCACTAATAAGTAATAAAATCAATGAAAGGAAACAAATTTGTGAGGTTCATGAACATGGGTGTATCTAGGGGGTCTCCTTCTTCTTCTTCTTCTTCTTCCTCTGTTTTTCCCCTGTTTTGCTATTCTCTTCTTCTTCTTCTTCTTTTTATTTTCTCTCTATATGTCCCTGACTCTTTCCATCTCTTTCAGGTTTTATTGCTGGAAATGGGGTGGCTTTTGGAGTGTTCATGAACTCTACTTCAATTTTTTAATATCTCACTTTTCTTTGGTTGCTTTCTTTGCTTTTTGGTTTTTATGTGCTTTTGGGGCTGCTACCTGTTGCCTGCTATTGGAGGGTTTTTTGTTTGCTTTGGTTTTTTCTCTCACTCAATTTAATTCAATCTCCTCTTCTTCTCATGATCTCAGTCTATCTATCTTTCTCTACCAAATGTTATTTATATGTTGGGGCAATTTTTTTTATTCACATTGATGGCTCTCGTATCAAATAGTTGGAACTCAACCATTTTTTTTTGTCAAGTTATACAATGGTCCATTGACTCCTCCCTCCTCATTTCTTATACAATGGCCCATGATCATCCAATGTAAAGCTTAGTTTGGGACCCATAAGTTTTGGATAAATCCATATTTGAATACAAAGTTTTATATTAGTCACACATTGATACTTCATTTTATCAGGACCGTCAAGTTAACCACGTTGACTCACCATAACATTAGAGTAAGTGCATTGGTTTTAAAGCCGGAATAATATAAACTTTTGTGCCCCAATCTAAAATAGCCCGAAAACTAAGAGCTCAAAGTTTAAATAAAGCGAAAATAATAATAATAATAATAATAAAAGTCATTTAATGGAGTGTTGATCTTAGGTTAGTTATTGATTATGTAAAGCTTAGTTGGTGTGATAGTTACATTCCAAAAGGCAAAGTTGTAAAGTAGAAAAAGCCTAAGGATTCAAGCCAAGTGCTTTGGACCTTTTGGTGCTCATGATCATGTCCATTAGAACCAGACCAGAAGATTTAACAACCTTCTAATTTTTTCTTTCTTTCTTTGACCTAAAAAGGAGAGGAAAACACTATCCATGAGGTGGTGGGGTCTTCAAACAAGTGGTGGTTCTCATAATAATGAAAATTTTTAAGCAAAAGTGTTTGGTTGGAACTATAAACAATAAGAAGAATCATAGCATACTAGGGGATGAATCTCCACTTCCACTCTTTATTATTGCATTTTTAGCTAAATTTGCTGAAAATTTTATGGTTGTGGAGATAATAGCCTGTTGAATTTTATGGCCAATATTGCTCAGACATTTATAGAAAGAGAGTTGCCTTTTTTGACTTGGCTTGAAAAGCAACCACAAGTTTTTGGTTTGGTTGGTTTGGTAGAAGATATGGACCATTGGATGGGATTTGAGATATGGAGTGAGTGGATCTAGTGAGATATGGACCATTGGTTGGTTGGTTGGTTGGTTCAGTGTGGACAGATAGTAAAGCTTCTTTATCATCTCTATGGGCACTTGCAGGTGATCCACCATGCATGATTGGGTTTATCTAGTCGGCCACGTTTGTTAGTTTTGTTTGGTATTTTTACAATTTTTCTCATTCTCTTTAAAACACAACCACATACAATATCTATAGAATAAGTAAAAAGTATAAAAACTTCTTTAAAAAAAAAAGACCAAAAACGAATTAGCAAACATGACTGACTAGAATTTTTGTTGATGGAAGATCATCTTCATTACCACTCTATCTTTAGAGAAAAGTGATGATAGTATAAGGAAGATTTGATGAAAATCACATTTTTTTCAAAGATGAAAATTAGTAGCGTAATGATTTTCTTATTTAAGATTAAAGTGGGAAAATGCGTAGTAGGTTGTAATGATTTTATTTTTCTTCGATTAAATCGAATGAGGTTTTTGCATCCCGTACCAATTTTTAAATTGAATTCTAAAGAAATGCATTGAGAAATGACAGATGAATGGAATCTTTCAACGAGCAAATCTCTCAATTCTTCACCTCATTATTGAATTCAGAACATAAGCTTATGAATAACTTTTATTAGTTAGAACCTAAAAAAACACATTAACTTGGTCATCCAGTTTTTTATTCGAACTTTTGCTTCTAGTTAGAACAATAAAACCAAACGCGACCAAGAGACTATGACTTTCTAACCCTATATATGATAATGAAATAAGCTAATTTTTCTCAATGACGAGAAAGATAAATACATAAACAAACATATAAATAAATAATCAAAATTTCTGAAATTCCCAAGTCATGTACTCATGTAAAGCATTATAGACTCTGGAGGCAGCTTAAAAATACACAAATATTAGAAAAAGGTGTCTTAATCCCTCCTTCTATGCACATCATGTAGTCAATTTGAAGTTGTTGTCAATACAAGTAGACAACTACTATTTTCCAATAAACCTAGAAAATAACACTTTCAGATAACTTAAATTATAGAATAATCTTTAGTAAAATATACTTTTTTACCATTAATAAATCTTTTTAAAGACTAAATTTCTCTCACAAGAGATTGACCAGTAATGGTATATTTCATTGCTAATCGAGGTGATGCTCTACCTCACAAAGTTTAAATCTAGTGAAAAGAGATTGAAACAAATTGAACACAAGACTTAGCTCTTCTTCAGACTTTTTATAGTATATATTACTAATTAAAAGTAAAACTGATCACGAGGTTATGACCTTCATAATTAAGGTTTCTACAAATAAAATTACAAAGCTAAAGATTGTGAATAGAGCGTAGTCGTTGTATGTTGTTAATGAGTGGTCATCATGCCCAATTCATAATTGTTCTAGATTACCGTTGATTATCATGAAGAATAGAGTGAAGCGTCTCAGAGTATCCCATAAAAAAAACCCATTCTCCACTGCAAGTCTTCTTCAAACTTAATTTATCATTTATTGACTCTTTTTTTTATGTCACAATCAGGGCCCTCTAGTGCCTCATTAATATACATAATATAATCATACTTAGTTTAGGCTTAAGCAAACTCACCTGCCCAAAGGTCCCTCCAACTGCAAGTGCACAATCTTACAATAATGTTTAGGTAAGGAAGGAAACAATAATGTTTTACGTAAGGAAACTGTTCATCTCCATGGCCCATGGTGGAAACTTCATCCCATGAGCAATTCAAGCTCATGTTCCTTGTGATTGCATTAAACAATATGTCAGACCTGTCGAAGAAAGGCGGTAGGGCAACTACGCAGACCCAGCTATTTTGATTCGGACAAATACGTAGAAACAAGCGTGGAGATACCCCCCCCCCCCCCCCCCAGTGACAGTAACTCAATAGCATATCAACTTGAACTAAACATTTGAAACAAATGCTGGTCTACGATGTCATCTAAGACACTTGAAAGGTTGCATGGTCGCAGTGTATTTGCATATTTGTCCTATGGTACTTTCTTGTTTCCATTCTGTCCACAGGAACATAATTAGCAAGTTGTGTTTGTCCCCAACCACTAAACCTGCTTGATAGCTATACCGACTTGTTTGCTATCTAAACATAACATAGCAAGCAGTAAATGCTCAACTGTCAAACAAGGATCCAAACAAAACCAGATTCGATTTGGTTCCAACTAGTAATGCATGAAGGCTGGACTAGACTTTATTGAAATTTATAATACAAAAGCGCTGTAACTTAATAAGAGGATAAGTACTAATGGATGATATTGATAAGTGACTGAATTTTTCTACATGAATGAAAAAAATGGCTTAAACAGCTTGTCGCTATTAGAAGACTGCATATACTACTACTTGCAAAACACAGATACAATAAGGTAAAAGAAGCAGGTAGCTTTGGACCTGCTTTTACTTCGTGTAGAGAACATCTTCCCATGGGTGACGGTATAGGGGCTGCTTCAGTCTCTTCTGATCAAATGTGTGCCTGCATTTTACAGTGGAGGTGTTAGAGATATATCGTTACAATTAAACAAATACTATGATGACCTGTCTGAGGCAGACAGCAGCATTTTTCAATAACAAATCAGCCAAACAAAAAAAGATACTATTAACCAAAAAATCTACTTACCCAATCAAACCAATGGAACGTGCAAGCACAAAGAGCCCATTCAGATATCCAATCTCAACGATTTCATCAATCTCTGGTTTGGTGAACATTCCACTTCCAGCAAGAAGATCCAAGAAAAGAGACCCAATGGCTCCATCAACATTGAGGACCAAGTTGTTTGCCTTCGATAAGGTGTATGTTTCAACTTGAACTGCATATTCCATGTACTTCACTGAAGGGAAATTGGTGCGTGCGTAATGCTGTAGTAGCTCAACTCTCTTGTCTCTACTATCACCTCTCTTGATCCTTTTTAACACAGAAAATATTAGCTTAATCCAAATATCCAAGACCTAGCACTTGATTCAGAATTCCATTTTTCATTTAGGTTGTGTTTGGTTCCAGTGGGAAATTTTTTAATATTAACTAGATTGCACATAAATTATGTATAGAAGGCACTGATATTTGCAAAAAAAATTGTTCACGTACCTTATTTTCAAATTATTTACTTGTGTATTTATGTGGGTGAGGGAGGGGAGAGATCACTTTCTCGTGGAGATGAGAACATAAGCTATATATGTTCACGAGTCTAAGTTTACAAATGTCAATGGTTATCATATAGACGTGTATGTGTGCAATATAGTAAAATTTTCCCATTTCAACCAAACCCTAAAATAAATACATGAGAGAACTCAGAAAACTTAAAAAGCCATTGGTTGTAAGAAATTATAAGAGAAACTCTGTACCTGTGCCCAATTCCTGGTACACGAATGCCCTTCTTTTTCATACTCTCAACAAAGTCGTAAGGCGTAAGTCCCTAGAGAAACAGCATGATAATATGACTCAGTATGCCGACATGTATCTGGAACTTGGGCATAATACACTCATTTTTATGCTAGTAACAACTGACTACAAGGAAATTACCTTGTCATAAGCATCTTTAAAGTATCGAGCAGCATCATCAATAGCTCCACCAAATCTGGGACCAATTGTGAGCAAACCTGATTCAAGAAACCCATTTAGTTAGTGATCAAGTCACAGGATGTGTTCCTAGTTACTACATGTTCTTAGTCTGGCCATATGTACGACTGCATAAATGGATGAAAGCAATTAAAATGAGCTAGAAACCATTGAAGCTATTCAAATATGCTATCATGTGGTTATAATTTACCTGAGACGAGGCTTGAAATAAGATCCTTTCCAGCTCGTGCAGTAACAATCGTATTGTGAGCACCAGAGACACAAGGACCGTGATCAGCACATAACATGACACAAATCTGCCAAACCACATGTTTAAGTGAGCCACTAGGTAGAAATTCCGGGCTTAGGAAGTCTACTTAACAGGATACAAGATCAAGTGACTGAATTCTAAATGAAAAAAGTTTGAGATCGAAATAGGGTAAGTAACAAGATCAACTTGTGTAGAAATCCCACCTCAATAAAGTGTGTGCAATATCGAGGAAGACTACGTTTGAACCACAAAAGAGAAATAACATCACCGATGCCAAAACCCTGTTCAATAATGGAAGACATGGGGACACCAGCATAACATGGCTCCTCACCTTCACATAGGCGAAAAGAAGAAGAAATTAATGCATCTGATAATTGATCATGCACTTAATGCCTGAATGCTAGAATGCGAGAAAAAATGGAAATTCAAACCTCTTTCATCAGAGATTGTTGATATTATATGAGTTGGAGCACGAACTTTTCCACTTTTAATTGCAGAACTAAGATCCTCCGGTATTTGAGGAGGCTTAATTTCTTTTATTGGTGCAATATCTCCTTTCTCTGCCTGTGAAACGAGGAAGCCAGAAGATTATAATAGTCCATGAAGAGTACATGGCAAAAAATTGACCCGACCATTTACGTAATAAAAAGGATATTGTGTTATGACGACATACAAGTTTCTCAAATGTCTCCCTAATTGCACCCTCCAATGCTTCAAAAGAAGTAGGAACGACAGCTCCTGCTTCCCTCAAAGCTTGGTTCTTTGCTTGTGCAGACTCCATTTCACCTCCACTTTTGGCACCCTGGTTTAAGAAATGGTACTTGCAATTAGAAGAGCATTGAAATCCTAGTAAAGCATTCCGAGATATAAGGGTAATAACTCACCGCATGACCGAACTGAACTTCTGATTTGAAGAGCCGTGCACAGGTTCCACTAACCCAAGCAACTACAGGTTTATTGACCTTTCCTTGTTTTAGAGCTTCCACAAGGGAGTACTCATCTTTTCCACCAAGCTCCCCAAGCACCACCATCATCTTGACCTGAATGAGATTAGTAGTTAGGTCGCACAACCAGAAACGAGAAGAACCCGCGTAATATGCATCTCCATGCAATCAACCAAAACACTCAAAATCATGGCGATGTATCATTGAATGACATATATGTGAAGATTCCTCATCAAATAAAAAAATCAATTCTAGTGCTTCCATGGACTATTCTACAGTACTTCTTTTATGTTTCTTCATTGCAAGATATATTGATAATTGTATGTCATATATTACGCCTTCTGATCATTTCTAAACAAAATTTTCTCTTTAGCAGATTGTATGCAATCTCTTTTAGCATGTGACAATAAACATCCGGAGATGCCTGTTTCTATCCATGGAAGAAAATGATCACTTGGCACCAAATTGATTCAGATAGATATTTATATAAAAGGCTCATCTTTATAATGGAGACACAAAAGAGAGGCCAGCCGAAAACAGAGCCAAAGGCTGCCTAACACAAGAAATTCCAATATATAAAAAATAATCCAAAAATGCACCCTTTAAGCTTGGATGTATTACAATGCTAAAAGACCATGAACAAATTAGTAGCAAGCACAACCATATAATGATTGTTAAAGGTACCAAGTTAGGATAGAGCTCATCGTAAGAGCTGGAAATTGTTCTACATCAACTGCCAACCTGATCTAACCCACCATTGGTTAAGGTCAGTACAGGCAATTCACTATTAAACCAAGAAATTGTTAGATTAACTGCCGATTTATAGAAAGTTTATTTGTTTAGTGCAAATATATTTTTCCATAATACTCAAAAGTTGTAGTGATACACCAATGTATGTATCCGACACGGTACCACTAGGCCAAAAATTAGGTTGGATACTGGAAGATCCACTCGAGGATCCAAACTTTTACTGATCAGGGTGCTTTTAAAGTCACGCAACCCATTCTGTTTGACCAAATCATAACCAATTTTATAATGGTCACATTGGTTCAATTCAGCAATTTTATAAGTCTTTCAATGTTCAACTGGACCAGATTCTGATCAGCTAACGTGAACGCGGTTCCGGTTGTTTATCAGATAGGATCCAAATATCTCTGTGAGCTATATATTTAGTATATAATCAGGATTATGTGAAATGAGAATTTACCTGAGGGATGTTGTTAAAGCGCAGGATATGATCAGAGAGAGTTGAGCCTGGGAAAACATCTCCACCAATAGCTATGCCTACATAAAGTACCAAAGGCTCTTCAATTTTGCTAAACTTAAATATGTTCCTTTGAAAACAGTAATGAGGGGAATAACAAGCATAATGATGTGCACACCTTCATAGATTCCATCTGTAACCCGGGCAATGGTGTTGTAAAGTTCATTAGACATACCACCCTGAAGTTGTAAAGCAAAGTTTAGATCTGGTAGCCAGCTTTCCGAATCTCAAACAAAATAACTATCAAATAGCGTGACTAGCACTAAGTTTATGAACTCAAAGAAACATCAAATATTTGAGTAACTTAAAACTAAGAGTCAATACAAAAATAAAGATGGTTCCTCGGAGGTCCTACAGATGGACTTTTCTCCAATCATCTCAAATTTCTTATTTAAAAAAAATGCAAAGAATAAGTGACTTACAGACTTGGACACAAATCCAACAGATCCAGGCCTGTAAAGCTTGGATTGGATGATATTGTCAATTGTTCCTGCAGTATCACCAATCTTAAAAGCTCCGGCTTGAATGCCTCCAACAGTAGCAGGGCCAATAACGACCTGAAAATTCCATTGAGAACCTAGGTCAGGCAGAGTGCAACTATCAATGCAGCAAGTGAGTTCTGAATAACAATGGTTCCTAGCAGCAACATTTTCAAAACTTATGATCCTAACAAGCATTTACTGTTAGACCAACTTGACTTATAACTTCGCTTACCTTATTATTTGCTTTTGCAAAAGCAATCAACTGCTTTGTGTCTGATTCTGGTACACCTTCAGCTATGATAGCTATGACTCTAATGGTTGGTTGTTTCAAAGCACCCATGGAAGAAGCAGCCGCACTGGAAATATATCAAATAAAATTACTATTCTGTATAACAAATTTTGTAATCCAGTTTTGCGCACTAGTATGAAAATAGGCACTAACCTTCTGAATGAAGCAAAGTTTATGAAAACATCAGCAGTTGGATGTGCAGCACAAGCCGCCTCAATTCTGCGGATAAATTCAAAAAGTGTAAGCAAATTTGTAAACCATAATATGCATGATATGAAAGACACCAGATTTGAAAGTATTGGCTGTTATTCAAAGTAGCGCCATTATATAGATAAACCTTAAACAAGCAAGTTTACATGAGATAAAAATCTCTTTTAAGCCAAATGTATAGAATTGAAGACCCAGATGTTTGAGAAGGTGATACCAATGTGGTCAATGGATCAAGTTCTTTCATCTCTTATAAATTTCATTACTATGATGAATAACAATTGTTAAAATTCATCTATTTTACCGAATAAATGGAGGCAGGTCTTTCCACTGATTTTGCAGACTATGCAACTTAACATCTATAAAAATATTCACAACTACAGCCGAGAGAACTGACCAAAGACAACAAAAGAGATTTAGAACTTAAAGAAAACGAGACTATATCTCAAGAGAAAGCATGCAATGAACATTTTTTAGGAACATATAATCCAATGACAACGTCTTATTCCACAGCTGCATAAGTTAGTCTCTTGGTTAAACTTCATGGTAAGCCGAACAGGCGATGCTTCAATTTTATGGTAAAAGAATCTTTTTGGTTACATATTTGTCAGGCCTAATGTAATACATACATAGAACTATAAAATTCTTGATCAAGTCATAATCATGTGACATTAAACAAGTACATGAGCACAACCTTTTCGATCGTGTATATGAAAACTGGCAGTAAAAATGCAAGTACAGTCAATTTTTTTGGTAACAGATAAACCTTTAGTGAACCAGATGACTCTGGTCTTCTGCACTGGGAGCATAACATAGCTTCAGAAGGTATAGGATAAAGATGATGTGATTATTAAGTTACATCCGCCGAACTTGCACATACAGTGTAATGACAATTTCTAAATAAATGAAAAGGAAGAAACGGGAAGCAGAAAGAAAAAATACTAACGTTGGATGAACTGGTATGGCAATTTCCTCCTGGCCAAAAAAGAGCTTCTGAAATCCATCGGCACCAGGGTTGATAATTCCAGCCACTGATGGTGTTTCCCTCCCTGGAAATTTAAGAGATGTAAATTTTAATCAAAATTCTTTGAAACAAAGATGTTGCTTTGAGAAACTCTGCTCATATGAAGTAAGACATAATATGCATTAGAAAATCAAAGTGAACATAATGTGTACCACAAAGAAAATCAAAATCAAGCATTCTCTGAATTGGAAGTTGCTTGTAATTGTAGAACAAAGCCTGCGTCGTCCGGGAGAATATTTGTCCCGTAGCCATGATGCCCAAGGCACTCAATTAAACCTGAAACAGATGGTGAACTTTACTTTCAGTCAAGATAAGGATTAATAAGGAAGTATGGGATGGGCTAAAAGAAACATAAAACTTTTTAGAGTTCCCATATTATAAAGAGCTAGCATTACATGTTCAAGAAAAACTCCGATTTTCCATCTTTTTCGAGGTAACTAAACAAGAAAGAAAGATATTTCTCTAAGAGATCACATCTAGTTCGTTTAAGAATGAAATTTTTATGTCAATAATCATCAAATGACAATGCACCAAGATCACAAGTTCCCAAGCATTAAATTTTAGACTATATCCAAAATGGGATGTCAACAATTGGTTCCAGTTTGGCTTCATAGCTTGAACTACCTCACTGAAACCTTTGTGCAAGTGCTTTTAATCTTGTCTTGAATATTTATTTAGACAATTTAATCCTATCATTTGAGACAATTTGCAATATTTTGAGTATGATGGCCAAAAATCCGCATCTCTTTTGTGCAGATTGTGTGTTTTACTGTTAAAGAAGAAGAATGTCACAATCCTAGGTTATGTAATACAGCTCGAGCTTTTTAAAAGTTGGTTGGTTTATAACAATTGGTATCAGAGCCAAACCCCACATTCAAAGTTCGTAACAGATGCTAATGTTCTCAAACTAACACATTACTAATAAGATAATCAGTATTTCCTCTCTAAACTCTTGGTGGATCTTCAACTTACAAAAGCATCAAACATTCGCAGAACAGATCAAATCAAGATAATCCACATTTACGAAGTCTCCATAACATTAACAACTTACTAAGCAAATTTTATTCATATCTGACTTACAACAAGGAGAAAACCTTCAATAAGTATCTATTTAATAACAAAAAAATTCAAAATAATACAACACATCCGAAATGTGAGACATCATACCAATTGAAAAGATTCGAACCCAAGAAAGATTATTGATTATTTACCTGAATAGAATGGAATTGAAAACGCCGAAGGAAACCAAGACAGACACAGAGGATATAAAAGAATCTCGCAAGGAGAAGGTAAAAAAAAAAGTAGGGAGACAAAGACAGAGTGTAATGTAGGTGTTTGTTGCGCAGTTCACCAAGACACCAACCAAAACCATACCAAACTAAAAGAGGCTGGCGTGTACTGGTTTGGTGCAAGATCATCACGTGATCTACCCTACGTTAGTTTGAGGTTCAGTTTTATGGGGAAGCAGGAATTATCCAATGAGGGGCAGAGTATCTGTCTCCTGTTGGAACAAGGAATGTGATTTTTCAAAAAATGTCAAAATTTTACGAAATATAATGCACAATCCATTTAAAAAGAGTGAGGCTAGAGAGTGAGGAAACGAGCGAGGGGAGGGAGTCGTCCACTCCATTCGGGATGTGTGCTACAATTTTTGTACATGCATCTCGAGCAAGGTGGACGGCTCCCACCTCCCTCTCCTCGCCCGTTTCCTCTACATTTAGAATTCCCCATTTCAAAATGGTGTCTTACACTCATCCCTCGCTTCCTTTTCCTCGCTCCCTAGAATTTTCGTATAAATAGTTGAAACTTAGAAGCCTTGAATTGTAATTCGCGCTGTGATGTAACCTTACAACTCTCTTGAATAATAATATGGTCCCAACTCCAAGCCATCGATGGTATGGTTGTAAGTTGTAACAGCAGGAAGTTGGATTTCGTTGTCGGGGGGGGGGGGGGGGGGGCTAATGTTGTTAAATCTACTGGTTCAGATTATCTTCAGATCGAAGAAATTTTAGTTCATTCTTGAAAAAATTATGGGCAGGCCAACCACTTATTGTTTGGTACAACTGACTAATAAGTTCCAGTGATCCACTTAATCACTGATTTAAGATCTTAACAGTATAATTGTCAAATGCATTTAATTTGATAAGGAAAAGAGACCTCGAAATTTGCAAATGAAAGTTTGGAAAAATAATTTAGATATAAAAAAAAATTAATGAAAATAAAAGTGAACCTCAATCCAACTAATTGTACGTATTCTCAAGTTTAACTAATACGAATAAAACATGCTTAAATAAAAATATAGAATAATTTTAACTACCATCGATGCATGACATACAAAGTAAAAGTAATATATATTTGTTAACAAATCAATTTAATGTTAAATCACACAATGTATTGGAAAACAATAAAATACGAAAATAAATTCTACTAAGCTTAAAGAATCATTTACGCCTTAGCGAAGGGTTTAAAAGATCATGGTTTTTTAATTGAGATGAAACAAAAAAAAAAAAACTTGTAATTACATCTAGTACAAGTCTAATCAAACCTATTAGCAGTACTTGAGATGGAAAAAAGGGATAAAAATAAAAAGGTCCAAAAGGGGCATTCCGAGAATCGAACTCGGGACCTCTCGCACCCAAAGCGAGAATCATACCACTAGACCAAATGCCCATATGAGAAATGGTGTTCCATGAGCATATATATTGAATCATTAAAAATGATGTTGCAAAATAAAACCTTCCATTCCGTAATACAAATTTTCGACTTAGTTAGGTTCAGATGTGCTTATTAAAATTCTAATATTCTCCATTGTTCACAGAAACGAAGAAACAAATCGAAATAAACCTGGAAAAGCTTTTTCATATTTACTGTACATACAAAAATACAACAAAAGGAAACCAAGCCTTGCGCCAGCAATCCAGTTAAACAACTACTACAATGACAGTAATTGCAGATCTGGGTGCTTCTCCAAGCCTCTAGTCTCGGGATGAATTCTATCATCATGAAGGACGAGGACCTTTAATGTACCCGACTCCCTTAACCATGAAGCCACGACAGTTCCTAATGAAATAAACCGCCCAAGATTGCATTTGGCGACATGGAAAGGAGCTCCAATCCTGATAAGAAGTGCCTCAATGACACGGCGTAGAGTGCCATCTCCGGTTACTTTACTGTGTTTGCCCCATCCCGTCAAAATGCTGTACATTATCAAACAAAAGCAATTAGAGATGGGATTAAGAAGGTGTTAGGACTTCTGTCATGTGTAAGAGCTTCGATGTACTTACGTTACTAACTTTGGCAACTCATGCCCTTTGTACACGATGGAGTGTATATTAAGCAGCCATGCATGAAGCATTGCTTGTGCTGCTCCAGATGACATTAAATGCAAATCCAAGCAAGAATCGCACCATGCATTCTCCCATACATGACGCCTTTTTCCTTCAAGGACAACCAGCTGGGCCCCTTGTTTCTGCAATGTAAATCAAGTTCTTAGAACCATAATATGCAACTGAAGGTTGTACATAATAATCAGAGTATAATTATCTCAGAAACTGCTATAGATGACTTAGAGACACAGCTGTCAATATATATGCCAAATTGTGCTCATGAAACAATTGCTATGTAGATCGATTCCCCTTCAACCCCCACCCCATTTTAGCACTGGAAATAACTAATGCATTCCAACATGCAGACAAGTCCCTACTTTAGGTAGAACAGAATTGCAGGTTGACATGCAACATGACCTAAACATCTAAAACACACAAATGTACTGACACCTATTTCAGGTTTCAATCACATTTTCTTCCCTAAAATCCTGAAAACGCAAGAGATACCTGCTTTTCAAGTACGGCAAGAATATTCCCTTTCAAGTGGAAATGCACCACATATATATCAAATGGATCCCAGTTTTTCTCACAAGACTTTCTTCAAAAGTCAATGTGTTCACTTGGAAACCTCATGCAGATCTCACATGAGATGTTGACAGCAAATAATTTATGGTGTCAATATAGCATATGCATATCCAAATAGTTCATAGCAATGTCCATGATGGGCAAGGATTGGCCGCATGGGTTAGAAAACTAAGTTTCTATGTGCATATAACTGAAAAAATTGAGACTTAAAACACAAGTTCTACCACTTCGCAACAAGGATCATGCACCATGTAACTGTAAACAATAAGCAATTGCTATGTTAAAAACCTAGCTTACCTGACCAAAGTGCCATAGCATGTCAGTCAAGGCATTATAAAATGCAGATGCTGTTGGGGAGTCCATTCGTTTCACTTCATCGAACAATGATTGAGCTTGAAACCATACACTCTCCTTATGTCCCATAAGAAGTCCATGAGCAACACCATATACTTGATTGTCAAACAACCGGAGTTCCTCCAACAGCATGGAAGCATCTTCAAATGAATTGCAACGGCTGAGAAGAAATAAAACGATGTAATTGTCAGAAATATTTGTGTTAGTATGCTTGAATTTGGGAGCTTAATTCGGTAACTGGCAATACATAATTATCACTTGTGCCTTGTTTCATTTGGGTTCAGAAACAGAAATCTAATTGATTCAGTCAATTAGATAGTGAAATATATCTTCCACCAAGGCATACACGGAACACATGTAAACATCACCGAAAATGATATCTTATTCTCAGTAAAGATCCAAAGCGCTGAGAAAATGCTTGAAAGGAGAAACGATTAACCAGATTACATTTCTATATCTGCTGAAAGGCGAAGAAAATAAATATTGCAGATGCATACTTACGCAATGTGTCTACTTTTTGTTTGATAGTAAGTTATGCAGTGAGGCAAGATAAGTCTTCTGGTTCTAAATGCTTCAATGAACTACAAATAAATGATAAATACCTTTATTTATTGTGTTTTCAAAATAAAATGGTATACAGATTCTACGCCAAGGACCCTAGACTTCTTTTACTAGGTGGCACATTGGTGACTGGTCACCTTCAGACTGAAATTAAGTTGATTAAGATGAATGCCAAGTATGTTTGTGAAAGAAGGAAATTTTTCAATGAACAAAAAGTGGTCCAAATTATAGAATGGGGGTAACAAAGAGATTTTAACATCCTCTTGCAACTCTATCCTACCTTACAATCAAAAAAAGAAGTCAGCCAACCTGAACTAAGTTATCTTTGAACATTTCCAGCCTCCAAACTAATTGGGGTTAGGACCTCTGAAAGTGAATTCAAATTTGTCGAGGCTTGATACTAAGAATATTCTTTAGAGAGTTTTTTCCAAGTCTTATTCTCTATAACAATCTATGGGTGAATTAGGCAGACCCCTAAGCATGAAAATATGAGGTGATTTATGCTGTGTTTGTTTCTTGGAAAAATATTTTCCAGAATGTTTATTTTTCAGAATTAAAATTTTTTAATGTTTGTTTTATAGAAAATTATAAATCTTTGGGAAACTTTATTTCAAAGGAGCCTCATGCGTGGAAAATCAACATGCCAATTTATATTGGGATGTTAATTTTTAAGGATTTTCTTTAATTTTTTTTTTCACCACTTTGCCACAGCTAACGCCAACACCACTACCGTACCACAATGGATCAACATCATCACGCCGCCACAACCACCACCTCCACCATCATCACAACCACCATCCCCGCCATCATCATCACCACTACCACCGTCGCTACCACCATAGCAACCACCCCTGCCCTCACTACACAACTACACCATATCACAGTTCATAACCAACAAACCACTACTAACACCACCATAGCACAATGACCACCGTCAGTATCATGCTACAACTTACTCCCACCACAACCACTATAATTTCTACAAGCACATCAACTACAAGATCAACCACCACCTCCCCTATTGCCATCACTACTTCGCACAGGACAAATATTAGGTTATTTAAAAATTAATTTTCATGACAACCAAACAACATGAAAAGTTTTAGGAAAAATAAAAATCTTTGAAATTTCATTTCCAGAATCTTTTTCAGCCCAGGAGGACCCACTTAGTTTTCATTGAAAATTAATAATCCTATTAAGTTTAAAAAATTGTTTTAAAATCGTTTGAGCTGAAATTTTCAAGAAAAATACGGCTTAACACTAGAAACGTTTCAAAATTTTCCAGTGTTGAACACTGCTCCTAGAGATATGTGTTAGATCCCACCATTAAATATTTTGATAAAAGGTCATTATGAGCGCTTAAGGACTAGTCTTTAGGGTAGTCTTGGACAACGAGCGCTAGCCGACCTACCGGCCAGCTTGTGTCGGGCCCAAAGAGGGGCCTCACTTGCTTCATGATATTTATAAAGAAATCTCTTTATCCCACTTAGTGTGGTCTTGAGGCATGCTAGTTGAAACGAGCTGAAAATTTGACACATTATTTCTTTGTTGGTCTTTAATTTTCCTCAAAATCTCATCTCAAACAGAGTTCCAAATGATATAGTTTCCATTCGGTCATGTCATGTGTATGTAGAGTCCCCTTAATTTACAATGAAAACTAAAGGGGTCCTCCTGAATTAGTAAAAATCAGTTTTTGTCCCTAATGTGGCAATACCTAATAAAACTTATTAATGTTGATAGACTAACAATCTTGATGAATTTGTGGGGTAGCAAAAACCGAAAACTATTTTAAACTAATGATGAATTAATGATGTGCCAGAAGTTTTAAACATAATGAACTGGTCTAAATCTTTTCCACATAGAAGTTCATGAAAGCAAGGTCCTTTGCAATAATCCCTAAATCGAACAATGTGAATGATATTAAGGGCATTTTTTCACAATCATCGTGTGAATGATATTAAGGGCATTTTTTTCACAATCATCACAAGCAGATAAAGAAGGAAAGATGCAACCAACAGAACAGCATGCACATGCCATGTTATGTCCTCAAACTTCTTATATGTCAAACCCAACTAAGAGCAATAAGGTTTGATATGAAGGATTAAACTCCGCTTGCTATTTTCAATAAATAAACGAAACAACAGGGAAATAAGATATTGCACAAAGAAACGTACCTGCAAGCATTCAAAATGGCTGAAAATGTGACCACGTTTGGTTTTATTTTCAGCTCATGCATTCTATGGAAAAGTCCTAAAATGCATGAGAGTTCTTGAGACTTCCATTTGGGGTCTTCCTTTGTAGAATGCACGTTTTCTGCAGCTAGTTGAGCAAAAAACTTCATAACCCTATCATCTTCGTCATCATTGGCCTTCTTACTTTCATTGGCACTAATAAGTGCCACACAACTTGAGGATGCACTCTGTGACTCATGAGGCCCATAGGCAATGCTTTCTTGATGTTGTGCAAGTGCTGACCGACCAAAAGCGTCAATAATAGAATTGTAGGTAACGACATTAGGTGGTTTTCCTTCTCTTGTCATCTCGTCTAGCAGGGACACAGCAGACTCTACCAGTCCATTCTTACACAAGGTATCAATCAAAGCACTATACAAGACAACATCTGCCTTCAACCCCGCCTGCTTTAGCTCTCTAAAAATCTCCATTGCCTCTTGATAAAAACCCCCTTTAGAGTACACATCGATCAATGTAGAGTAAGTCAATAAATTAGGAGCAAAATTTTCTATTTTCATCTCCTTAAATAGCTTCTTGATATCTTCATACATACCTTGTTTCCCATAATTCCTCAAAAGTGCATTATAACTTACTACATCCTTCTTAATCCCAGATCGTTCCATCGCTTTACAAACACCTATGGCTTCCTGAAACCTTCCTAAAGTTGTATAAATCGCCAATAACGTATTGTACGAAACCCTATCCAATTTAATACCTGCATGTTTCATTTCATCAAATAAACTCAAAGCCTCTTCCAACTTTCCAGATTTCGCACACCCATCAATCATGGTACTATAAGTTACAACATTAGGCCAAACTTTCTTCTCGGACATCTCGGTCATGATATCGAATGCCAAATCCATCTGCCCACCTTTACAAACTGCATCCAATAGTGTATTATAAGTAAAAATATCCTGATCAATCCCTCTATAAATCATCTCCCTAAACAAATTCCTTGCATCCTCCCACAATCCACTGCGACTACAAACTGCAAGTAGCGAATTAAACGTAATTCGATCAGGCTGAACCCCATTTCTCACCATTTCATCAAAAATCTCAACAGCCTTCCCAAACTCCACACCCCCTTTAGCACAAGCATCAATTACAGCATTATAAGTTACCAAATTAGGCTTCAACCCAGACATTTTCATTGATTCAAATACTTCGAGTGCTTTCTCACAATGCCCACTTCTCCCATAAGCACTAATCAAAGCTGAAAATGCATAAACTGTATTGCCATACCCATTTTGATTTGCAGTCTCGAACACACTCTTCGCAAGATCAACTCTCCCCAACCTTCCAAGAATACTAATCATAGCACTAGCCAACTTCCCCTGTTCATTCCTTTTCTGCTCCCTCTGCACCGCAAACTCAAAACACCGAACAGCTTTCGAACACTCCCCTCTATTCCCAAGCTCCCTAAGCAAGAACCCGTAATCATCAGACCCGGAAAACTTTGACTCATAACTCCTCAACACAGACTCAAAGGCATTATCGTCCTTTTCAAACCTTAGCGCCTGCTCCAGAGCTTCTTCCGCAGCTGACGTATGCCTGCTGAACACCGCAGTCTTTGGACGGCCGTAGTGCATTTTGGAAACCAACCTAGTCGATCTCCTCCCTCTGAAATCCGCACCGAGTTCAGACTTCGACGGCGGCAGCGTCGATAAGGAGGGGAAATTGGGGGTTTGGGAGAGTGGGATTGGGTTAGAACACGATTTCGCAACATTTCGAGTAGCTGAAGAGGCTGAAGACGCCGAAGAACCCAGAGAAAACTTGTGAGACTGTGAGTGAGAGTTGGGGGTTCTCCAGTGATGGTTTTGGTGGCGATTTTGAGGGTATGAGTGATTTTGATTGGTGGGTTTTGTTGTAGTGATTGAACAGTGAGGTGGGGTTGAAGACGCCATTGAAGAGAAGCTTTGATGAGAAAACGAAGAAGAAGGTGAAACTGAGAGACGGACGTCTCTTCTTCAGACAAATTGCGTTCGAAGTTCAAACGAAGACCTTATCGTCTCAGGTATTGCCGTCAAATGTGACGGAGTGGTGTTATAACGTTGAGGAGTAGGTTAGTGTAAGTGAAAGTTGGAGTACTGGATCGAATATTTTTAACTTGTAATACAAAATCTTATGCAACAATCTTATTGGTTTGAGCTTTTCTATGTGTCGAGGGAAAGGGCGAGGAAACCAGCGAGGTTTTTGAGGTGGCGGGGGGTGAACCGTTCACCCCCCTCGAGATGCGCGCGCGGAACACATCTCGAGGGGGGTGAACGGTTCACCCCCCGCCACCTCAAAAACCTCGCTGGTTTCCTCGCTCTTTCCCTCGACATTTAGAATTTCGCTATTGGTTTATGTAATTCTTTCACGTTCGAATCAAGATTTAAAAGGCTACGACTATTCGACTCTAAAGGTTTGGGTCTAGAATTGTATTGACTTGATTTTGGTTTAGGTCTGGTTTTGGTTTTCGTAATCAGGTCCGAATTAGTACTATTGATTAGGAAAATCAAGGTCCAGAGGTCTTTCAAGACTTTTCTAATGGTCTCAAAACTCAATGTTCCCTTTTGAAAAGTGTCTAAATGCTTAGCATAGGGGAAAGTTTGAGCTCTTGACTGTGAGGACGTGTTGCCTCCATTGCATAGTCGGACCAGACTGTACCACTGACATTTTTATTGTTTTATTTGCATTGCTTTTCAACTTCAAACTTATATTTTCTTCGATCGATAGCATCAAACTAGTTTTGAGCAACGTCCTTCTGAATGTTCCTCCCCATTGTAATCTATTGAATGTGAATGAGAGTTTTTACTGACTATTGTGCATTGTTATATTGTCTACAGTTTGATATTGTGCATTCTCAAGTTAATATGTGTGCCCGTCAAAGTAACTACTCATAGGCTTACTAGTGAATTGGGTAACTAGTATCGCACGGATTACTAGTCCGTGACAGCGTGGGAGGTGAGGTGAAGTGGTAGTGGAGCTGGCCGAGGTGTTGCTACAGTGAAGAGAGAATATAAAGGTAAATATAGGTATTGGTGTCATTAAGTAGAACCCACAAAAGTTAGGTAATGGTGTCCTTCAGCATAAATGGTAGTATTACTTAGCAATGGCTTTCGTATATAGGTTTTTTTTTTGTATGTAGTATTGGAGTAATTCACTAGGGATATCCAGCCCAACTTATATTGTGCTGGACTTGAGTAAAACTGTTGGGCAACATGAAAAGCCCAAACTCGTGCACTTTGTGCTTAGTTGTTTTATTGACCAACACAACCATATGAATTGTATTATTCTTATATGAATTTGTTAAGAGAATTTTGTTTAATTTTTTTCCAATTATTTTTTTCCCCCTCGCTTGAATCAAATTATAGCGTGAACATTCAATAAAAGATGAGAGGGCCTTCGTAACTTTTCAGGCAGAAATATCGCAAACCAAATGTAGAGTTAACCAAGGCTTGGTTCTTCAGGCGCGCCATTGTCATAATCCTGTTCAGAGTCGGCCGAGTTCTTGTTCATCCAAGCATAATGCAATGGAGGCAAACGCCATCATTAACTATGAACTGATACCAACATAAAAGTTCAAAATTTTCAATTATAATTCAAGGCTCAGTCCTTAAGTTGTCGATGATTCTGGTAAGTGAGCCTTCTTGAGTTAGAAAATCCATATCAAATTTGTTCCATACTTAGGCCCGATGTTAATGTGATTTGGGCCAACCAATTCCTATTGAGCGGAATAATGATGAAAGATTGTGTTTTGTATGAGATGACATTAAATTTCACTAGGCTGCGGATGCGCTTTATGTGCGTATATAATAAATATTATGATATTTCAAATTAAAGAATATTACCGAGTAAAATAATGTAACCAAATATTACACTATCATTATTGTAAAATCAATCATATAATTATAATGTTTTAAATAAATTATATTAAAGATTTAGGCATAAATGTTTATATTGTTGCTCCATTTAATCTTAAAACTATTTCTCACCCCAATTTTTATAAATCTCTTAAACTCTAACACATTCAATTCAAGTGTAAAAGTATGTTTTATAATTTTATAATTAAAAAATATATTATAAGAACTATGAAAACATTAGTGCATTAATTCTAATTCCACACTCCACCCCTTCGTTGAAAATCCCTGGCTCCACTCTTGACTTGCACTAGTTCCTAACTCTAACCTAATTACTAAAACTTGATTCATGTAACGACTCGATCCATAGAGTTATAGGCCCTTTGAACTTCTCCCCCGCATGCTCCCCTTCAAATCCGCCTATAGAAAGGTATCATAGCTCCCTAGGCTAGAATCACTCTTTGAAATTAAGCAATCTTATTATCAAACTTGAACTTGATGCCATTGCTTCTTTAATGGAAAACTTGATTATTACCAAAATGGATACTTTAGTTACTGTCTACTGCTCCACGAAAAAGACTAATGATTATGACAAAATTTACCTTGATGACAAAAACAATGGAATTTATCTGAAAAATTACCTCTCTCAGACGTCACATTTGTACAAAATTTCAAATAATTATGTTGAAAGAAGATTGATAGATAGATAGATAGGGATAGAGATAGAGATAGAGATAGCCAGTTGGGTGATCTCATCACCAAACCAAACCTGTGATACATGATTATGATTGATTGATTGATTAACCACTATAAATCTATATTTGGGCATGTTGTAGATCTTCTATAGTTCTCTTCTGTCCAACCCACATGCAACACGATTGCCTCCCCACAACCTATGCTCAAATGGCGGTAGTGCATGATCTCTCTCGCTACTCTTTACTCTCACTCACTCATTTTGCTTTCTTTCTCCATCACCTAGAACAATGTACGTCTCTCTTTTTTCTCTTTTTCTTTCTATCTCTATCACTCTGTCTGCATGTCAATCAGTCAATCAATCAGTCAATCAATCAATCAATCTCTATCAACTTACTCTCTTCTCTATCATTTAAATTTTAATGGGGGTCATACAAGGTTAAGGTGGTATGTGGTGCAGTATTGATGAAAATGTCGACACGTATTTAGCAATGGGACCTTAAAAAGGAATTTTGTTCCTCCTTCTCCTGCATGTGTGAAGTGGATTTCATGTGCATTGCCTTACTCTTGACCCCCCCTCTGTGTAGCCTCTCAAGCTTTGTTTCCTACTTGCCTACAGTGGTTATTAAATACCCAATCAAATGCAATCTGCTAATCCAGTTTAGATACACCACCACCATATATCTGAAGACCTAAGCTAAGTGTGAACTATAGTTTGGGTTCATTATACATTGTATCAATTTTAGTGGGGTGGTCAGCTAGCTAGGGGGAGATTTTAGTATCACTTGCAAGTGCAAGACACGCATTTGGACTTGTTTACAAGGGAAAAATAAGCGCCTACCTAATTATAAGGTGATTTTGTCGACGATTTGATGTGCCACAACTCAAAATAGCAGTATATGGGTTAAGTCCCTAAACCAATGCCACTACCATCGCGACTACTCTTCCTGACCTTCCTTCATCATCCTCTTCCTCCTATTTTTTTTTCTTCGTCTTTATTGAAAATTGTACGAGAAATAAAAAAGGGATATATAGGGTAGTTTCATATAGTGATGAAAAATGATCTCAATGATATTTGGACGAGAAAAAATAAGTGGATAAGAGGTTTAATTTTAGTGGTATATAGTGGGTGGTAGAATTGCAGTGGTGGGGTAATGTATAAAAAAAATCAAAAAATCTAGATGGCCCGCGGTCCTGGCCCGTCCCATGAGACGGACCCTCCCAGGCACGTGCCTGTGGGAGGTCGTCTCGCACGTGGAGGAGGAGAAAGCTTTTTGCTTGCCAAACAAAATTTTCTTCTTCAGTTCATCGACTCCTCCTCGCCTTCACTTCACTTCACTTCACTTGAGTTCTTGACAAAGCAAAGCAAAACAAAAAGAGATCTTCTTCATCGCCTCCTCCTCGCCTTCAGTTCTTCACTTCAGATCTTCACTTCACTTGAGTTCTTCACAAAGCAAAGCAAAACAAAAAGGGGTCTTCTTCATCGCCTCCTCCTGCTCCTCCTCCTCCTCGTGACTGCTCCTGCTCCTCCTCCTCCTCGTGCTGCTCCTCCTCCTTCTTCAGGTATGTAATTTCACATCATATTCTTGTTTAACTTGAAAATTAGGGCTAATCCTGCATATTTATCAGATAATCCTGCATATTTTTGTATGTAGAAATTTTTGTATGTTGAAATTATGATACTAAAATTTTTGTATGTTGAAATTATGCTACTGAAATTTTTGTTCAAATTTTTGTATGTTCGAATTTTGTTAAATCATGCTACTGAAATTCATGATAATCCTGCATAATTTTTGTTAAAAAAATATATTTGATTAGATTTTGTTAAAAAAAAATTTGTATACGCAGGAATGGCATACAAAGCTTATGTTGTTTATCGTGGGCATGTTCCTGGAGTATATGTGACTTGGCCAGGTTGCGCATTACAAGTTAACGGATACAAGGGTTGTACGTACAAGGGTTTCAAATCAGTTGAAGAAGCTTATGAAGATTACGAAATGTGGAAGCTATCAGAAGAGAACAGATTAGAACACAAAGCGAGATTAGAACACGAAGCGAGAAGAGAGCAAGAGGCGAGAAGAGAGCACCCGGCAAGAACAAACGACACTGAAGACGTAGTCGACCAATCAAATAATGCTCTTGATGGTCCTTGGGCTTTTACAAGGGACTTAATCAACAGTGTATTAGTGGTATTTTTTTTTATTCTTGTAATTATCTTTTTTAAGCTTTTGGATGGTATTTGAAACTGAAGTACACTGTTTATCCTATTCTAACACTGTTTTTGGCACATAATGATGTGTAATGTAATATGTACATAAATATGTTTTATGTGAATTTATTTCGTAATCCAATCCAAGTGTTTCATATTGTTCTTTAGTGTGTATAGAGTTTTTGTAAAGCTTTGCCTTATTACTAGTGTTTCATATTGTACTAGTGAAGCAGTGAAGGCCAGGAACCTTAGAACAGAGAGCCAGGAACCTAGTTTTTGTAAAGCTTTGACAATAAAATTGTTAGTGCTCTGTTAGTGTTAGTATTAGTATTCTCTGTCAATAAATTTGTTAGTGTTAGTGCTCGTATTTTCTGTCAATAAATTTGTTAGTATTAGTATTCTCTGTCAGTAGAACCCAGAGTGAAGGTTTCAGAAGCCAAGTTTACATAGCTAAAGATTGATCACCAAACTGCAAGCCAAACTGCATACTGTATTGGCAGGAGTTTTGCACTCATGAGGTACCTGCCACCGTTTTGGATGATGGGAGACTGAACCTGATGAGGTGAATTTTATAGTGCTCTGTTAGTGTTATTGCGATGTTAGTATTAGTGCTCTGCTGTTAGTGCTCTGTTAGTGTATGTGCTCTGTCAATACATATCAAACGTGAATAAAATTTGGCAAGGGCTTGATCATTCACCACTGAACTAATGTTTAAAGATTCATTTATCATTCAAAAGCAGACAATATATTGAGAAGAATAAACAAGGAGTACAAGTCTGCAACTGTCTGAGGAGGTAATAAGAAGCAACAAAAGAACCTAAGTTGCTATGTACATTGCTTGTTATCCTACTTCTACCTTTCTAATACAATCTCATTTTTTTCATCTGCTTCACTTCTCTGCCTTCCATATCTGCTACTTCTAATTTGTATGTTCCCATATCATTTCAATGACTATCATTGTGAATCACCAACTGACAATATATAATCTCTGAAGTATAGTGCTGATCTTGATCACTTCAAATTGCATCCAAGCTCCAAATCTGCAATTTCTAGAATCAAGATAAAGGTCAGTTCTTATCACATAACGAACTGAAGTATTTCTAAGAAATTGCTAAAAAAAAAATGCCAGAGTGCTCTGCTCTGTGAATACAGAGAATCAAGAATTAGTGCTCTGTCAGAGTGTTAGTGCTCTGTCAATACAGAGAGCAGTCAGTAGGTGAAGAACCAATAAATTTGATAGTGCGAGGGGAGTGTTATAGTGTTGCTGTTAGTGCTATGCTGTTAGTGTTAGTGCTATTAGTGAATAGACACCCTGCATAGACACTAATGCTCAACTCTCATTTGAATCAAACACCCTGCATAGACAGTAATTTCCTGGGAATTGAACTCTTTGCAAGCAACCAAATCTAGAGAATGGAATTGAAAGTCAGATAGATACCCTGCATAGGCAGCCTTCACGAATTATTCAAGGAGACAAAAAAACAGTGGAGACTAGAGACTAAAGTCAGATGGAAATTGAAAGTCTACAACCATATGCATCTCATTTGAACAATGTTTTGCTTATTGCTTGATATTTCCATAAGATCATGAATTCTATAGGGAAGAATTGATTCATCTGTGGATGACCAATGGTTTTGTGCAATCTAATTGGAAGATGCTGAGAATGGAATTTTTAATGAATTGCTATGGAGGTCCTTCTTTCAGGACATAACAAAATACCACAATGGAAACATAAAAAATGTAAGATGAATGTTCAATTGTCAATATCAGAAGCACCAAAATCATTAGCAGAAGAAATCATCAATTGTCATTTTTATGCAACCTTATTGATCTGTTTCTCTGCACAAAATAATGGTGCAGCAGTGTTAAGTAGCTGTATGGAACTGTTTGATGACGCTGAACCTGTAACCCCAACTTGACTAAAACATTAGAAGAAAATACATGTAACTCAAAAACATAACACCACATTAGAAGAAAATACATGCAGCAGTGCAGCAGTGTTAAGTAGCTGAACCTGTAAAGGTCAATCTCCATTATTTTTATTTATTTTTTTGTCCCCTGAATGAGAGTTTGTCATTCAACTCAAAAACATAATACCACAAATGTCATATGGCTTCAGATAGGATGTCAAATTTTGAAGATAAAGTTATTCACTCAATTTTTTTGCGAGGTCTTTCCTTGTATAAATGTCTAACATATATCCGAAGAAAAAATACATGAAAAAGAAACATTCTTGTTTACTAACACAAGTTATCAAGTTACATACCGTGACGAGGGACGTGACGTGGCAGGGGGGACCGTCCACCCCGCTCGAGATGTGTGCCGTTGGTTTTGATGCGCGCATCCCGAGCGGGGTGGACGGCTCCCACACCTGCCACCTCACTTCCCTCGCTCGTTTCCTCGCTCATTTCATCACTTCCCTCGCTCGTTTCCTCGCTCATTTCCTCACTTCCCTCGCTCGTTCCCTCACTTCCCTCGCTCGTTCCCTCGCTCGTTTCCTCGCTCATTTCCATAAAAATGAAGGTATCCACTAAATAACTTGGAAGAACAAGAAACTAACCTTACTTGAAAACATTTTGAATTCACAACCAGCTATAGTCTGGCAACTCCATGTCGTTGTTTGAAGTTGGTGTCTGCCAAAATAAATAACTAAATAAATAATAAAGAATTGCACTGCAAAATAACTGCAATATTAGGAAATCATAAGTGCAATACCTGTGAGAGGAGCGAATAAATATGATTCATTCCTGATAATGCACCAGATTGTGACACATTACTTTCATCCTTGAAGTCCATAAATACAAATCATAAGTAAACAATCATAAATGATAGTTACGCGTCAGTAAATATATTAAAAACAAACCTGGGTATTTGGATTTATTGAATGCGGTGTCAAATATTCTGATCCTTCGAATCCACTCTGGGAACAACCCTACAAATGACACGTGTCAAATATTCTAGACTTAAGTAATTAAATATTAAAATAAAACATATTGCAGAACATACCACATTTTTTGCTTGTTTCTTTTTTTTCCTTTGTACTGTTTTTCGAATCTTTTCATCTGTGGGTTGCATCCTTGAATTAGAGCGCCGGCCTTTGCTACGAACCGGTAATGGACTGTGAAGGTTGGATTGCATCCCAGAACTAGTAGTGTTGGACCCAAATTCCATAAACCCATGTGAATCAACACCCTCATCACCATTATCAGTTTTGAGTTGGTCCATTTTTAAATTGATCCAATCATGAACTTGGCATGTCTTCTTTTCATCCTCAGCGGCGTAGTCGGCCATTTCATAGAAGTGACTGCACATCTTGTCAAACCTTTCACTTTCAGGTTTCATTCCCCAATCTGAATAAATAATCTTAACCCTTCTATGAGCCATCTTCACATCTTTCCTCCACCTCCGAAGAACATATTTATCTGGTACAACATGAATATGGCTTTCAAGCATCACTTTCAATACATGTCTGCATAAGATCCCCTTGAACTCAAACAATTGACAATTACACTTGATATTGAAGTCGCCAACGTTAAAATTTACTATAAAATTGACTGAACGTCGTCTATCTCCTATCACCAAGTCTTGTCTAACAACGTATACCTCAAAGCCACTTTCATTTATAACTTTACTACTTATTGTACAACATATATTCCCTGCTAGCTCGTGTTGGAACTCCTTAAATTTTTTGTAGTGTAGGCAGTTTGAAATGTTTTCTCTATTGGATAAGGAGTAATGCAAGGGATCAGTCGGTTATACGATTTAAAGTCCGCTTCAGCTTCCTTTTGAACCTTACTTCGTAGTGCATTCTCATATTGTTCAACGAATTGCTTCAAAGTGGTCTTCGAATTTACATAACCATCAAAAAAAGCATTCATGCTTTCACTCCTTTGAGTTGAAGACATCCCCGCCCAAAAAGTACATCTTTGATATGTTGGCACCCAACGCATTCTTTCAAGATATAATCCTCCCAACCAATCATTTTCTTGCAGACAATATTTCTCAATGAAACCATGCCAATTTACTTCAAACTCTTCATGAGACAAAGAATCGTAAACTGCTCTTTGCATTGCAAACTTTATTGCCTCATATTGATTGTAACCAGATAATTTTTCAGGCAACTTCTTCATAATATGCCACAAGCACCATCTGTGTCGTGTGTTGGGAAAAACAATTTCAACGACTCTCTTCATTGCCCTATCTTGATCAGTGATTATTGCGGTTGGAGCATTGTCATTCATACACACCAGCCAAGTTTTGAAAAGCCAAACAAACTCTTCAATGGTCTCACCACATATCAACCCACATCCCAAAAGAATTGACTGACCGTGATGGTTCACCCCAACAAAGGGGGCAAATGGCATGTCATACTTATTCGTTAAGTATGTAGTGTCAAAGGTAACAGCATCTCCAAACTCCTTGTAAGCTGCTCTGCTCCATGCATCAGCCCAAAAAACATTTCTCAATCTCCCTTTATTATCCAAATCCATCATATAAAAGAAATTAGCATTGTTAGCTTGCATTTTTTGGAAGTAGTTATGAATGGCCTCCGCATCCCCCTCCCAAGTCTCAACTTCCTCATTTTATCCAGATAATTGTAATAATCTTTCTGAGAAAATTGCAGATTATCATGACCACCAGCTTCAACCACACATGAAATAAAATTCTTAGTTGGCCTAATACCTGCCCTATCATTATAATCTAGCTTCTTCTTCGCATATGAGCTCATAACTCTATTCTTCGGATAAAATTTTGATTTGCCGGGGCTCAATTCATGATTGTGAGCTACTGTTACTTTTGTCACTAACACATCACCATCAGAGAGTATTTTACCTCTAATTTTAGCCATACATCCACATTTAGCTGTACCCCGCATGTTTATAACACTTTGTGATTGACTTCTATGCTGCCCAGACCGACCACATGCAAGCGTTAAGAATATAGTTTTTCCATTTTCATCTTTTTCTGTATTATTTACTTTCACTGGAAATCCTTTTTTATAGGCATAATCATAATAATAACGTTTGTACTCATCAATGTCGCTGAATTTCATCCCTTCTGTAGGATCCCTTATCTCTTCTAAATTTTTTTCATTCTCCATCAATTCAATATCGTCTACAGTATCCATCCCTTATATACCTATTAAATGAGTAGTTATCATCAGATATGTAATCTTTAAAATGTTTTACAACTGGACAGTTCATGCCTAGATCATCAAAATTATGATTGATTTACACCATAATGCCCTAACAGTTCAAGTTCAACTGGACAGTTCATGCTTAGATCATCAAAATTTTCATTAAACAATTGAAGATTCTGTGCTTTCTACATATAGTAGATGGACAGAAGCCAACATTATGCAGTGAAAAATGGCTAAAAGCATGATGTAAATTGATAAGTAATGGTGCATTATACGGGTATATGGTCCATTTGAGCCGATTTGTTTTTTTTTTTTTGGTTTTTTGGTAGACTTGTTCAAAACCTCACAATTGTTTCCAAGACCTTTTGAACCTACTTGTGCCACTGCTACATATAGGTACACAGAAATGAGGAAATGATTGTTTGTTCGAGAAATAACATTGCGTACTCTCCAAATAGATAACTACTTAGCATCTTGTCTAAGTGCACAACAATGCTTCTACAGATATTTGAAGATGAACTAGAGAAAGAGCAGAACTAGCATCTTGCTTCAGTGCTTCATATACATTAAGTGTATTTCGCTATTTTTTAGGGGGACCCCTTAGCCCTTCATATACATACAAAGGGTTAATAGCAAATGGATTTATACAAAAAATAAATTTAACAAAATCTAAACAAATCTATTTTTAACAAAAATTATGCAGGATTATCATGAATTTCAGTAGCATAATTTAACAAAATATGAACATACAAAAATCTCAACAAAAATTTCAGTAGCATAATTTCAACATATGCAGGATTAGCCCTTATTTTCAAGTTAAACAAAAATATGCAAGATTAGCCCTAATTTTCAAGTTAAACATATGCAGGACTAGCCCTAATTTTCAAGTTCAACATATGCAAGATTAGCCCTAATTTTCAAGTTAAATAAAAACTGATAAATATGCAGGATTAGCCCTAATTTTCAAGTTATACAAAAATATGATGTGAAATTACATACCAGAAGAAGGAGGAGGAGGAGCAGTGCGAGGAGGAAGAGGAGTCCAGGAGTCGAGCGGTCGAGGAGGAGGAGTGGAGGAGTCGATGAGCTGTGAGGAGGCGAGAAGTTGGCGAGGAGGAGTCGATGAAGAAGGGCTAAGGTTTGCTTTGCTTTGTGAAGAAGCTGAAGTGAAGAAGGGCTAAGGGGTCCCTTGCTTTGTGAAGAAGCTGAAGTGAAGAACTGAGTTCGAAAATTGCTTTGCTTTGTGAAGGAGTCGATGAAGAAGCTACTCTTGCTCTGTGAAGAAGCTGAAGTGAAGAAGCCGAAATTTGCTCTGCTTTGTGAAGGAGTCGATGAAGAAGCTGAAGTGAAGAAGCTGAAATTTGCTTTGCTTTGTGAAGGAGTCGATGAAGAAGCTGAAGTGAAGAACAAAAAATCAGAAATTGTTTGGCAAGCAAAAAGCTTCCACCATCTTAGCAAATCCAAAAGAAAATCTTGAGACATCATTTGGTCAATAAACTACTCCAAATAGATTTGAAAAATCTGTAGTGAAGCATCAACTAATTAAGAATCTCGTCATTCTTATTACAAAACACACAAAAACTTCCTACGAGGAATTAAGAAAAGAAAAAAAAATGTGAAATATAAATTTAAGTTTTTACAAAGGTCTTTTGTAAAATTCAAAAAAATTTCTCATAAAACACGCAACTCATAACCAAAATTTCATTTTTTTTTCAACAAATTTCAGAGTTTTTTTTTCCGTAAATTTCGAGTTTTTTTTATTATCATTTCTTTTAATTATTTATTGATTTTTGAAATAATTCATTGATTGTTTTATTATATATTGATTTCATATATGTTTCATTTATTGGTATTCAAACTTCATTTAATGTATTTAATAAATTTGTTTACTTTACATTTTTTTTTCACATATTTCATATAGCATCGAAATGCATTATATATATTCATGTCTTACATTTTTCTGTACATACCGAAATATTTCTTATAATCAATATACTAAAATTAACTCAAAAAACAAAATCACGATCCTTGATTTTGATCAAAGGCTGATAATTTGTCATTGACCCTTTATTTATATATTAATTAATTTCCAAAGGTTACATACTATAACCTGCAACAAATGGGACCCAATTTGGTGTGGTGGAGCGTACCATAAATAGTAGATTTGATTAGTATTTAATGTGTTTCACGTGAATCAAAGCATGAAAGGAGAGCACTACCGTCAGTATCGAAATACATCAAATCCAATCACATCCATCGGTCCATCTATCAAAGGCTATGAACCACTTTAACTAACGCGCTGTAGCGAATCAATCATTCATCGTTCTCGATATGCGCAGAATTTAAAAGACCCACGTAATCCTCACGGGATATCGTAATCAATACCCCACGTTATTCGCAACCAAGATCACTTTGTTGTGTTTTATTGATTAAAAAATTTACTACCTCGATTTGCGTTTTAATTTGCCTAGAGATATGTAACTTCCCGTGTCATCTCGGATAGTGCAGTGCCGTGCTATTTTAGATGCCGCGTAAGGAGGAGCATTGTTTGATCACGTTGGTCTGCATATGAAATTACGTCACGTCAAAATAGTGCCTTTCATTCACTATTTCTATAATGAGCTTTGCTACAGAACGAGGGATGGGTGGTAGCCATCCATCTGTCTCGAGATAAGTGCATCGAATTTGAGATGTGCGATAGTGTTTATCTCGAGGCGAATTGTTGGCTTCCACCCATCCCTCGCTCCCTCTCTCGTTCCCTCCCTCAACCCCTAGAATTTTATGAGGAATTCTAAATGTCGAGGAAACAGGCGAGAAAATGGGCGAGGGACGGGACGTGGCGGGGTGTGGGCCGTCCACTTCATTCGAGATGCGTGCACCAAAAACAACGATATGCATCTTGAGCGGGATGGACAGTCCCCACTCCGCCACGTCCCGTCCCTCGCCCATTTTCTCGCCTGTTTCCTCGACATTTAGAAACGCTCCTATGAATATAGCTAATATCTATAAATAAATAAAAAACTAGATGATATCAAGGTTCGTGCAAAGGACATCATGTCACACAAAATTTTGCAATGAAAGTGACCATAGAATTGGGGATGGAGAGAGATGACTACGTCATGGCTTTGCCATTTTGTACCACCTCCGCAATGAGAAACAAATGAACCACAAACACACATGTTGAATGATTTAACTGCTACTTAGCCTGGCCATGCTATTCATATATATGTACTTTTACAGCATACACTGACCACCATTGTCTATGTGTGATGTCATGTTTTGTTATTGTTATTGCCTACATGAACTCACTGTTTGCATAGTTATTATGTGTTGCAGAGTCTTACTATAAAGGACGTAATTTATGGTCATGTTGGCACTGGATCACTTCATGTAGGACTGTAACTTGGAAGTGATGCATATATATGTTTTAAGCATAGAGTAATAATATTAACTAATTACGGTTACAATATTAAGATCATTCGTCATGTCTAACAATAGTAGTCAATTCGTGTGCCTCACAATTAGGATCATGAGGAATGAAGTTACAAAATCAGCCCGTGCGATTAAGAAAGAAGTGTCTTAATACTACAAATGATAGTATGTCACATCCAACATAAATAAGTCCGTCCATCTAATAGATTCGCTTGCAGAATAGTATGTAAGGCATTAGAGTCTCCCGATAGAAAGTCAGTCTTTCACTATCGTGCTTGGATAAGCAAAAGAGTGACATCTATCGCAAAACATTTTGCCACCGTGCTATCAGAAAAACTTAATTATGTGAATTGCATATGAAAATATTTGTTTCTCATTTAGAGTTGCTCTCGAAATCATAAGTTGCTTTAGTTTTTTTGTTTTTTCTTAATCTCTAAATGGATAATGAGCTATTCTTAGCTGGTATCAGTTGATCATGAAAATTTGCTTCTATGGTGCTTGCTCAATTGAATTGTTCCGAAGAGCTTCTAACTTGAAGCAAACCAGATTAGTAAGGTAGGTGTGCGACTTCTTATTAAGATTTCTGAGCGAGTCTAATTAGAATGTATTCCTTAAATGTCATTCTGCCTAAGATAATTTTACTATTTTCCAAGGATCAAAACTAATTAACATATAATATTAGGTGGATGCTAATTATAAATTTAAGTTGATCGAATGCATTTTTAGGTTTAAGTTCCTGAAAGAGCAAACTTGGTTAGGGTTTCTATATATGCTCTTTGCTAACCCTAGTATGTCAATGGTCCACAGACCTTGATAAGTGTTCATTTAAATGATTTGATCATGATTAGCAATGGTTCTAATGATGCATAAACTAGACTACCCTTATTAGATGTTCTACATATAGTAAATTATAATCAAATACATAAATTATACAAATAATGTTGAGGAAAAAAAATTAGATAAAGATGATTTTGGGGAGATGTACTAGACACACTCCAACGCCATTGCAAAAAACTAGAAACCCCCACCACCTTTTGAGAGAAACAACACCATCCCACTTCCCAAAACACATAAAAATAGGAGAGCCCATACACACTTCCCTAAGACAGCCCCTTTGAGAAGACATATTTCTAGATCCACATCAATAACCCCCTTGAAAATTGAGTGAAAAGAGTGAGAACTTCCCATCCATCAATCCCAAAACACACACACACACACACACACAAAACCCTTTGAATTAAATAAGGTAAAAAGTTACAAGAAATGCTTCAGTAACACTTTTCCCCCCCTTGTGAAAACCACAGAATCCACACCACCAAACACTCCTCCCCATCATTTCTCACAATCCAATGCTCCCCACTTCCATCATTTTCAGTTAGACAAGTGAGAAAAAGCATACAAACATCTAAATAATTTGAATAAAATTCCCAAGTGACACATTTCTTTTTAGATGTTGTTGGGATCATCAAATATAGATCACAAGAAACACTCAATGGCGAACATATGGTAGAGAAGATGGTCTATCTTAAGTGAATAGAAAAGAAAAACATGAGAGATGTTTGGTGCCCCCACACACTTTCCTATAGTGCTGTATACATACACCACTTTCACTCTTTCAAACAGATTGTATGTTAATTAGGGTAGTGAGGTTTATTACAAAATTTTGTTAGCCAGAGTGATTGTTCGTACTATGCTTTTTTCACATCACCACCACCACCACCACCTTCTCTGTTCCTTGTTGGTTTGACACAGTGATTTAGAGTTGAAAGAAAGAACCCTTCTTATCTTGTCCATGTAGATTTGATATTTGATATATCACTTGCCTTGTTCATGTCCTTTTGACTCTTTTTGCTTCTTTATTCTCTCTCCTTCCTTTTTCTTTACTTATCAAATAGGTTGTTGTTGAAGTTAGGATCAAAAGTTGAGAAATGAAGTCTTTGGTAAGAGGTGAGATTGTGAAGAAGGCAATGTGGCTTTACCCAAAGGTTTCAGGTTTCAGTCCCTCCGAGAGATGGGGTCACTCGACTTGTTGCTACAATGGAGTTGTTTATATTTTTGGGGTAAGTTTGATGAAAGAAAACCCATTTTTTCCCTCTTCTTTTCTCTCTTTTTACACTGATCTTGCTTGAAAATATGCATGTTTGATCTTTCTTGAGTAGTTAAATGTATCTTGAGTAGTTAAATGTATGAGCAACACCAGTATATGTACCTTTTTTTTTGGGTGATATTTTTGAAGAATTTGAATTATGTCTCTAAAAAAACCAACAAAAAAGAAGAAGAGGACCCTTTGTTTGATGTTCTTGTATGGTCTGTGAGAGATATATATATATATATATATATATTTTTTATGGAGATAAAGATCATATTTTGCTATGTGCTTTGTTCAAGAATGCAAGCATAACTTGTGTTATTTCCTAAAGAAGGCAGACTCACATATTGTTCAGTTTTGCTAGGTAGTTGACTTCTAGTGAGTAAGTAGTAACTATCATATGTTTGTGCTTCTTACACTGTAGTTGTTTCTTGTTCTGTCAAAGCAAAGTGAAAGTGAAAGTTCATGGATGTATGTATAGTAGAGGTTGTCAAATATTGATCTTTCCTTGAACAGTTTTTTTGGGTGGATTTTGTTGTATTTTATAGATCAGAGGGAGGATTAATTTTTTTTTTCTCAACAATTACTTAGTCCTTTGATTACCTCCTTGTGTCCATGGAGGACTTGTTCATGTTTTTCTGGAAAAAAAAATCATCCTTTTTAGGGTTCTTTGCAATCTAGATAGAGATGATACTTTTTTGGTCAGTTTGTTTAGATTAAAACCTTATTGAGATGTTCTTTGATCCTAGCTATGGAGAATTTATTTTGATTTGTAGATCATAACTATGATTTCACACTGTAGCAACTCAAATTTCTTGATCAAGAAGAATCAATTATACTGTTGGAAAGTTACGTTTCCTTTATAAATGAACACAAGTTTAGATTTCATATAGTGATGTTTCTTTGTTTCTTATCTATTTCAGGGATGTTGTGGTGGTTTGCATTTTAGTGATGTCCTTACCCTCAATCTTGATACAATGACTTGGAAAACGCTTATAACCACAGGCCAGCGGCCTGGTGCACGAGACAGCCACAGTTCCGTGCTCGTGGGGCACAAGATGATAGTTTTTGGAGGTACAAATGGATCTAAGAAGGTGAATGATCTTCACATATTGGATCTTAGAACAAGAGAATGGAATAGTCCCAATTGCGTAGGGCCTCCACCTTCTCCTCGTGAAAGTCATACTTCTATAATAATTGGCAATGACAGACTAGTTATATTTGGGGGTAGTGGAGAAGGAGATGCAAACTACTTGAATGACTTGCATGTTTTAGACCTTAAGACCATGAGATGGAGTTCCCCCAGTGTTAAAGGCAATCTTCCAGCTCCGCGGGACAGCCACATTGCAGTTGCAATTGGCAACAAACTTCTCGTGTATGGAGGCGACTGTGGAGATCGGTACATTGGTGAAGTTGATGTCCTGGATATTGATACAATGACTTGGTCAAGTGTATGCTTCACTCTCTTATTCCTTGCACAACATGTATGTTTTTTTTTTTCAATCAGTTTTGTAGGAAAATTATACTTAACCATCAATTGTTCATTTCCTTTCCAGGTTGCAGTTCAAGGATCTTTACCAGGTGTTAGAGCAGGTCATGCTGCTGTTACTATTGGAACCAAGGTAAGAGAAATCTCTTACAATAGATTAGAACGGAAGCTTATAAATTGCATGAAATGAATTAGAAGGAACTTATTAGCTTCCTATATGTTTCAGGTTTACATCATTGGTGGAGTGGGAGATAAGCTTTATTATAATGATGTTTGGGTACTTGACATAAGTACTTGTTCATGGACTCAGCTTACAATCCGTGGTCAGCAACCACAAGGTCGATTTTCGCATACCGCCGTTGTTACAGATTCGGATGTAGCTATCTATGGAGGGTAAGTTGCGTTACTGCTACTAAGTTACTTTCTTACCAAATTAAAATTAGCTCAAGCTCTCCTGTTGTTAACTTGTAGGTGTGGGGAAGATGAGCGTCCGCTCAATGAGTTACTCATCTTGCAGCTTGGAGCCGAGCATCCTAATGGTCGATACAACATTTCATTGTGCAAAATATTCGGTAAACACTGGAATCAAGAGAAGAGAAAATTCACTCAAGGAACTGACACTAATTCGGTAGGATGGATGATGATTTACTGATGACCCTTTTCGATTTGATTTTCTTCAAATTGTTAAAGTTTACTCACTATAACACAGGTTTTTGAAAATAAAAAAGAGCACAATGGGAAAAGTTGCCAACAAAATTCGAAGAATTCACTTCTTTGGAGTTCAGGTAGTAAGGATCCAAAGAAGAGGAAAGGTAATGACTTAAAGGGATGGGAGGGTGAGTCCGAACCGGAGGAGCATTCGCTTTCACTCTCCCAGCATTCATCTCCTTCTCAATCTGACCAAGAACAAACGCCAATTCGGAAACTCTCTACATCAAATTCTGATCCCGTTGTAGCTTCTCACTCCCGTGCCTTAATGAAGGAGAAGAATCAAATCCCAAGCAACATTGCAAGTAAACACCAACTAGACCGAAGAAGTGGCATCCGAAGAACTCCTCCGCAAGGTTACTATTTTATCGGAGGAGGAGGAGAACATCCAAAGCAACTAAAGCCAGAGCAATACCTAAACGCTAATCATCAAAGGCAAGAAGTCCAATACATGGCAACAGAATCTAAGCCTGTGGAAACTGCTCTAGTTCCCACTTTGGTAAATTGTTTAGTTATTTTAAATTTATGAATTCTCTATCATCGTTGGTTTAATCATTTTAAGCTTACATTTTATTCGATCACGATCTTTTTAACATTAGATTGGAGCTGAGGTCCATGGGAAAGTCGATGGAGCATTTGATTCAGGGTACTTAATGACAGTGAATGTTAATGGCAAGATCCTAAGAGGCGTCTTGTTTACTCCAGTAAGTTGCTAACCTTTACAGGATTTCTTATACATTTTCCCAATTTATTGATCTTTACGATATAACAATTATGTTGTTTCCGGTTCAGGGACCTGGAATTGTGTCAAGGGCTGCTGTAGTTTCAAAGAATCCATCATCTGTAGTGACTACTAGTACTCAATCTTTTGTTCCCCACAACGCGACTTCAAATTGCATTAATCCCACTTATGTCAAATCTTCTCAGCAACTACAGACATTGATCAATGCTGAATCCAGTCGTAATACATGGAGGGCTCGATCACCTCCAGTAGCTCCAGGACTTCGAAGTGATCTTCAAGATGTTACATTAACACTGGGAGGGCCTGCTACTGGCCATGGTGGTTTGTAGGTAGGGTTTTAGTGTGTTTTATGAAGAGAAAAGGGTGTTCTTTTACTCACTCTCTTGACCAGTAATTTGAAAATAACAAAGGTAGCTCTTGAATTTTATGTTTTGTAACTTCAACTTTTTATTATTTAAGGGTTTTTGCGTTTCTATTCAGTGTAGTACCAACAATCACGAATGTATTATTGAACAAAAATGATAAATTGCCCCAACTCTCTAAAAGCTTTTACTTGTAGGTGAATCCAATCATACTTGTATACTTGTAGGTGAATTCAATCATATATCAAGCAGAAGCGAGAGCGGAATCGTAGGATTATAGCTATATAAAATACTGAAAATTCTCGCAGCGATTGCGCTGGACGAGACTTGAACCACGACCTCAGAGGACCAATGTTCTGATATCATGATAAATTGCCAACTCTCTAAAAGCTCGAACTTATAGAGAAGGTGAATCCAATCATATATTAAGCGGAAGCGAGAGCGGAGTCGTGGAATTATAGCTATATCGTTGGGTACCAATCGTACAACTACACCGTAAATTCACACGGTACTATATGGGCAATTTTAGGCACATGGATAATTGGAGTGGGTTTAATATTTCAACAAAAAAAAAGGAGAAGAATCGATGTCTTACCAGACTTCAAGCCTTGATCAAGAACTGTGATTTTGGAAATTTTTTCATTTTTTGAAACCTTGAAATTTAAAGTACTACAATCGAAAATTACAGTATTTTGACGAGTTATTTCGTATTTTTCTTAAATTTTGCATTTTGTCTAAACCCCAAAAAGTTCCAAAGCAAATTATTTTTTTCAACTGAAAAATTTCGACATTTTTTTAGGTTTTGATATTTGTGTTAAACCAAAATACTATGAACAAAATTATATTTATAGAGATACTTGAGTACTTTCATTCAATATATTTAATGTGTTTATAGATTAATTTACTTGTATCTTACTTTTTCAGAGACTCATATATGTTTGATATGAGTAAGTCTAGCTAGCTCGATTTACAAACCCTTTAAAACACGATCACAAACACCAATATATAAAAAGGGTAGAAATATAAAAAAAACCAAAACCCGACAAAAAATGGCTGGCTAAAATTGTTGGTTTGACATATTCTCGAAATTTCTTAGTTTTATTTATATATATATATTGTTACCTACAACAAAATATTTCTCATATCAGTAGATCAAACTTACTTCGAAAGACAAAATCACAATCCTTGGTCTTGATAATGGAGTTCACCATTCTCATTCAATATTTTGAGCTCCAAGAACAACCATTCCTAAAACAAAAATTTAGAGCAAAGAGGAATTTATCATTATTATTATTATTATTTTATTTTTTAATCTCACTCACATCATATGCCACCAGCAGACTTGTTGAAACTTAAACTTATGATTCTATTCGTCACAAGTTTAATTTAAAACTAGTACTCGGGAAAAAATTGTTTGTAGTAATAATTTAAATTTTGTACACTTTTTATCACTGTTGAAGTATGATGGCATACGGATTTTTGGGGAAGGGTTAGTGACGTGGGGTGCAGGGAAAAGCACCCGTAATTCTCGCCCCCTAGAATTAACGAGATGCCTTTAAATATGGAGGAGGTTGTAAGTCACTCTCAGTTCGTCTCATCATGGTAATGGATCTGCCATGAAAACTGTTTCACCATGTTACTGTGTGTCCCATCGATTTGACTCCTCTCTAGTAGTTTCATGTTCATTACCCAGAGAGACTCTGTGTCTGTCTGTCTGTCTGTCTGTCTGTCTGTCTGTCTGTCTGTCAATCTCCAGTTTCCACTTCGACTCCTCAGTCTCAACTACTACTGATTAATTACTGACCAGGTTTTGATTCCTCTGCTTCATCTGCCCCATCATCTCTATTGATTGAGTCACTCACTTTTGGGTTTTGCAGCAAACAAACAGTATGGGTTCTAATAGAATGTGCATGGTTTTGTCAGCCCAAATGCTCTCTACTCATATTGTTTGGGCTGTGTCCGGGTCTGTTATTCATATTTGGGCGGGTCATCGTTTTGGATCGATTGTTTTAGACCCACCTTATTACTTTTTTTTTTTAAATTTGGGTCGTTGACCCTTTTATTTATTAATTCATGCCCGAAGCTACATGACTGACCCAATAGGGTTAACCAAACCAGACCCGAAGGCTACAATATTGTTGATACTTAATGTCCTCGTCGCCTCCATCTCGCATAGAGACTTGCTTTCGCTCCGATCCATTGCCTCCACCTTGCATGAAGACTCGCTTTCGCTTCCCGATCTAGTCCATCTAAGTAGATGCATTCAATACCCGAAGGCTTATCAACGGCGGAGCAAATGTGCTCCTAATAATCGGGCGAAAACTCACAAAATCCTAACTAGTGAGTCTCAAACCCGCAACCTCTCACAAGGAGAGTGGATGTCCGACCAACTGAGCTACAATTGGTGAATAGACCTAAAATTTTAGTCAGGGGAGGAGGGTAAATGTACCATCTACATTTGAATCTCATAGTCTCTCATCTAAACATCTTGATGAACTCGCAATCCTTCCATATCATTCAATCTAAGAAAGGGTGGTCTAATGTTAATCAGAAATTCTAAATGTCGTGGAAGTGGGCGAGGAAACGAGCGAGGGGAGGGAGGTGGCGGGGTGGGGACCGTTCACCTCCCTCGGGATGTGTGCTGTCTTTTTGGCGAGCGCATTCCGAGGGAGGTGAACGGTCCCCACCCGCCACCTCCTTCCCCTCGCTCATTTCCTCGCTGGTTTCCTCGCCATGTAGAATAACTCAATGTGAACACCATTGATTCTAAATATGAATCACACTTGATCATTGAGTGTGCATCACAATGCATAATCAACGGTCAAATAATTTCTCTCTTTTTTTTTTTTTTTTTTTTAAATAAAACGAGCGGGGTTATTTAGGATCCCCGAACCTTAGAAATGAATTACATCACTCTTACATTCACTCGTTACATCATCTACAGGACAAAAAACTTGCTTAAAATCTACACCTAAGAACCTAATTAGTTCTAGAATCACCGTCTCCAAGTTGGGGAGTAACTCTGCAAAGTGTCTGCTACTAAAGAAGTCGCATGATAGACCTGCCATAACTTGTCTTTCTCATAAGTACCAATCAATCCTTTAATCACTCTCATGACGTGGTTTATACCTAATGTGAGCCCCAGGATGTACGAGAAGTCGTCGTAAGGATACGAACCACAATGAATCCTGATATAAAAACCATTGAATGCTAGCACTAATCTAGCATCCATACAAGGTTCTAATAAACATTTGCATTCTACTTGTATTATCATCAGCAGTTACCTGAATTTAGGATTTGTCTTCTTGCTTCGAGAAGACCTTCGAGGAACATCTACCGTGGGAGTCTGTATTGTGGTAACCTCCCGTCCTTTTTCACTAGTGTTTTGCCCCGCCTTTGCTGCTTCTTTTTCAAGTGAAGTTTGAAATTCAGCAACCACTGCCTCCATGCCTATTCGTGCAATTGCTGACTGCATAGCCTTAACGTTTTGGGGTGTTAGGCAAGCCATGAGCGTTGTGGGATCTTCCCCCAGTCCTCCGTAACCAGCGATCGCGCAAAGTACCTCCACTACTTGCATTGGGTTTTCCTCGGAGTTAGATATGGGGGTAGACAGACCTGGCTCCGCTGCTACTTCAGCGTCTGAATCCGCAGCCTGAATCGCTGTTTCAATCCCATTGGGTGAGTAACCTGCATCCCTACAATCATCCAACAACCCAAACTCTGCCTGCTGATCTATTTCAGCGCCTGCTGTCTGGATCGCAGCAGTTGGTACTTGTAAGTCAGCCTGTATTTCCTGTGTGACATCAGCACTAGACGGCTTCTTAATCGAACCAGTTCGAGGAAAGTGACCTGATTCGCGGACGGGAGAAAGAACTCCAGCTGCGACAGTTCCTGGAACCACCTCTGCTGGAAAGGAAGTAGAACGCTTGTCATGTGCTGACGTGGCAGTGGAGCTGAAGATAACCGAAATAACTGCCAAATCATATCCTCCTTACATCTTTACTAATTGAAGAAAAAAAGCTTTTTGTTCCCACAATTCATGGCAATTCGATAGTTTCACAGTCAATCAATCACCGCCAACGAATCTTCGCTTTGCCATTCTCCTTCGTTCATCTCTAACCAAATTATCTTCCCTTCTCCTCAATCGAATGTCCAAAACTTGGATCTTTTTCATCTTCATTCTTTCCACCTGGTTCTGTTTCTCGAATTCCAGGTAAGATTCTCCAATGCTGATCATTCGTCGAAGAAATAAAGATGGTTTAGAATTCCATCTATCTATATAGGTGTAGACCCCCAAAAAAAATACCCCTAAGAAGTCGTTTTCTTGTTCATCATTCCGAACAGGAAAACGACCTTCTCTTTCTTTTTTTTCTTGTTCTTCGTAGCTGTCTTCTTTGATTAGTAGCAGTGGCAGGCGATTATTTTGCAATTGATTGAAAGGGTTTCCTTTACGAAACATGGAAACTAAAACCCAGATTTTGGTTTTCCTTGTTTTCCTCACGGTTCTTCCAAATGCCATTGTTTTGGTGGTGTTTGGTGCCTCCCCTGCATCAGCAGATGAGAAGAAAAGTGATTCTGTTTCGATTCTTTTGGATTGTGGAGGTACAAGTAGTGAGGTAGATTCAGATGGACGGAAATGGGAACCGGATACGAAGTATATGGGAAAATCGGACAAATCAGTTCCTTCCACAGCTCAATTCCAAGACCCATCTCTTCCTTCGGTCACCCCGTATATGTCTGCCAGGATGTTTCCATCGCTGCAGTCATATTCGGTGAAGATCCCAGCTGAGAAGCGTCACTGGTTAAGACTACATTTTTATTCAACTGTGTATGGTGATTACAATCCTGATGATGCCTACTTTGATGTCATTGCAAATGGGGTGACTCTCCTTAAGAATTTTAGTGCTTCTGTTACGGCAAAAGCTCTCACACAAGCCTACATTATTAAAGAGTTCTCTTGTTTTCCAGCTTCTAATGGAATTCTCAACATCACCTTCATACCTACATCAACGCATAAAGGGGCTTATGCCTTTGTTAATGGGATTGAGGTGGTTTCAATGCCTGGAATATTCGGAACTGCAGCATTGGTTGGGTTTGTGGATCAAGAGATTGATACCAAGGGTTCGACTTTACAGACAATGTATAGGTTGAATGTTGGTGGGAATTACATTCCAGCAAGCAACGACTCTGGGTTTAGTCGGACATGGTATGATGATACTCCGTATCTATTCGGTGCTTCAGAGGGTATCACGTTTCAGAAGGACAACAATTCTGAGATTATGTATCCAAAGAAGGTACCAGAGTATATAGCACCTGCCGATGTTTACAGCACGGGGAGAGCAATGGGTCCTGACAATAAAGTAAACACGAATTATAATCTCACATGGGCATTCACCGTCGATGCAAATTACACATATATTGTTAGGTTGCATTTCGCTGAACTGGAGATGGACGAGGTCAATAAGAAAGTGTTCTTCATTTACATAAATAACCAGACAGCGGATTCTGAGTCCGATGTTATTCTTAAGGCAGGGGGTAAAAATGTAGCCTATTACGAGGATTATGCGACATTTGTTAAGGATGAGCCTGGTGACGAGCAGCTGTTCATAGCATTACACCCCAATACCGCTAGCAAACCTGAGTTTTATGATGCAGAGCTCAATGGCTTGGAAATATTCAAGGTGAATGACACGAGTGGGAATCTTGCTGGACCTAATCCGGTGCCTTCAGCAATGATGCTTTTAGCTGAGGAAGAGAATGTTGATGATCAAAACTCAAACCAGAAGAATGTCAAATTAATCGGTGGGGCTGCTGGTGGTGCTGCTGCTGTTGGTTTAGTGGCTGCTGTATGCATTGTAGTTTATCAGCAAAAGAAGAGAGCCCTTGGAAATGAGTGTGGTTCATCGGGTTGGTTACCACTCTATGGGGGTTCCTATACAAGCAACAGCAAATCAAGTATCTCTGGTAAGAGCAGTACAAGTAGTTCTCTATCGACATTGGCTGCAGGTCTTTGTAGACATTTCTCATTACCAGAGATCAGGCATGGTACAAGGAACTTTGAAGAGTCTCGGGTCATTGGGGTTGGTGGCTTTGGAAAGGTTTACAAAGGTGTTGTTGATGGGGGGCTTAAAGTAGCCATTAAGAGAGCAAATCCATCTTCAGACCAAGGCGTTCATGAGTTCCGCACTGAAATTGAGATGCTTTCAAAGCTAAGACACAGGCATTTAGTCTCTTTGATCGGGTTCTGTGAAGAGGACAATGAGATGATATTGGTTTATGATTACATGGCCTATGGTACTCTGAGAGAGCATCTCTATAAGAACAACAAACATCACCTCTCATGGAAGCAAAGGTTGGAGATCTGTATTGGAGCTGCAAGAGGACTTCATTACCTTCACACTGGTGCAAAATACACTATAATTCATAGGGATGTGAAGACTACTAACATTCTTCTGGATGAGAATTGGGTCGCGAAAGTTTCAGATTTTGGTCTTTCAAAGACAGGTCCTGCGCTCAACCAGACTCATGTTAGTACTGTGGTGAAAGGTAGCTTTGGGTACTTGGATCCTGAGTACTTCCGTCGACAGCAATTGACAGATAAGTCCGATGTGTACTCTTTTGGTGTTGTCCTCTTTGAGGTTTTATGTGCAAGACCAGCACTGAATCCAAGTCTTCCAAAAGAGCAAGTTAGTCTTGCTGATTGGGCACTGCACTGTCAAAGAAAGGGAACTCTGGAGGACATAATTGATCCTCAACTTAAGGGGAAGATCAATCCTGAATGTTTGAAGAAATTCGCCGAGTGTGCTGAGAAGTGCTTGTCTGATTCAGGACTAGATCGACCATCAATGGGTGATGTGTTGTGGAACCTTGAGTTTTGCCTCCAATTGCTAGAGAACACAGGTGGTGCTAAACTGCCAGTTGACGAAGGCAATTATAAACCACCTCAAATCCGTGCTCATGAGGCTACTCTATCACTCGATGACAATAGTCTATGTGATGATAGTGAGAGCACCGATGCTGCATTTTCAATGATCGTCAACCCTGCAGGCCGGTGATAATAATTTTTCTTGTATGGCATTGATGGAATTCAGAGGAAATAAAATTGACAGATCTTCAGACTACGTATTGTGCTCCTTTAGTATTGTACACTCCGAATCTTATACTAAGTTCATACTGTCTAACATATTAACCCTTTCTGTCTCGAACTTTATTCAATCAATGTAATATAGAGTACCGATTTTTTTTTTTTGGGAGTTAATCTGTTGTTATTTTTTATTCAAGTAAATAGAACAAATTCAAACATTTTTTTTTCATTGGATCACTTTTGACAGGCTTCATTTGCAGAGAATCTATTTCTTGTGTGGAATTGAAATATTGAATGGATGCAAAAGTCTTGTTGATTGTTTTCTATACCATAACCATAGAATTTATTTTTCTATAAGAGGAAAATAGGAGAGGTGGTGCGACTGACGATGGACGGGGTGTGATTGTACGATCGGTGGCAGCAGTGGTGCTTCTCCTGTGAAGAGAGAAAGAATGTGAGGGTGTGTTTGGTTGCATGGAATTCTATGCCATGGGAATCCATGAGGGGACCACTACATTTTAGGCTAAATTGATATATCACTTCACATTTACCATTTGACCACCATTTGATTTTGTAATCAATGATGGGAATGAAAGTCTCATGAACATGGAAATCCCACTCCTTGGCCCCCCAAGGCATGTGATTCCCATGTTCATGGGACTTTCATTCCCACCATTGATCACAAAAACAAATGGTGGATGTGGAGTGATATATCAATTTAGCCTAAAATGTAGTAGTCCCCTCATGGATTCCCATGACATAGAATTCCGTGCAACCAAACACACCCTGAGAGGTGACGGTGTCCTTCAGCAAATCCAAAAAGAAATGGGGTGGTATCCTTTAAGCAGAAGTGGTAGTGTCATTTTGTCACTGCCATTATTTATATGTCTTGGCAGATGAGATGCTTGGAACATATATGATATGTTTTCTTACAGTGAGACGCTACATTTGTATTAAATTTCGCCTATTTTTTTTCTTCTTCTAATTTATACATAGTTGTTTGCACAATTAAGGTGAGTTGATTGTGTGTAGAATATACAATTAATCTATCCCTAAAGTTGTTGTTGTTGGTTTTCTCTTCCTCCTTTTTGGATGTGTTGTTGTGAGTCGAGACAACAATCAAACAATACATAGAACATTAGTTAGACTCACTCGTTTGAAGAAAGTGAACAGAAGATGAAAGATTTAGGGTTTTTTTTTTTTTTTGTATTTTCATTAACCCAATGAAAAATATTTATACAAGAAGTCCAACAGTAGCTTTTCTAATTTCTCATAATACCTAGCAATAGTTTAGGAAATATTAAACTTCTTGAGGAAGTAGTTTCATATAACAAAGCAAGTACCCATATATAGCTATCCTAGAATAAAAGAATAAACCACCTAAATAATCTCCTAACACCCCCTTCAAGTTGGAGCATGCAAGTCTAAAATGCCCAACTTGTCAAGGAGAAAATCAAATTGCTTCTTCCCCAAAGCCTTGGTAAAAATATCCGCCAATTGGTCCGTCGTTGACACATAAGACGGAGCAATAAGACCTTCCTGGATAGCATCTTGCACGAAATGACAATCAACCTCAATGTGCTTCGTGCGTTCATGAAATACCGAATTCTGCGCTATATGCAACGCGGACTGACTATCACAAAAAAGAGGAATCGCCTTAGGATGATGGATTCCCAAACTCAAAAGTAGACCTTTCAACCATTTTAATTCACAAGTAACATAAGTCATAGAGCGATATTCGGCCTCTGCCGAAGAACGAGCTACAGTATGTTGCTTCTTAGTTTTTCATGAAATTGGCGAATGCCCCAAAAACACAAACCACCTAGTGAGAGACCGCCGAGTAAGGGGACAGACTGCCCAATCCGAGTCACACCAACCTGTCAAAGATAACTCACTGTCTGAACGTAATAGAATGCCCTGACCCGGGGATTTTTTTAAATAGCGAATAACCCGTAATGCAGCATCTCAATGTTCTTGTCGCGGCTCCTGCATGAATTGTGACAAGACATGAACCAAGTATGCCAAGTCAGGATGAGTTACCGCCAAATAGATAAGACGCCCAAGCAAACGCCTATAGGGCTCGGGATCCGTAAGAAAAGGCCCATTGTCACGCGCCAGCTGATGATTCTGTTCAATCGGGAATGAAGCTGGCTTCGAGCCCAATAGTCCTGCCTCTGAAATAATATCAAAGTCATATTTTCTTTGACATAAAAACAACCCTGAGGAGCTTCTAGCCACCTCAATGCCAAGAAAATATTTAAGCACACCAAGATCATTCATAAAAAAACATTGACTCAAATAGGCTTTGAAAGCCGTCACCGCAGCGGAATCATTACCAGAGATTATCAAATCATCAATAAGCTCTTCCTGGGCTCCCTCATTATAAATCACATCACTGTCAAGGGGAGGAGTATGATTTGTGACTTCAACATTCAAATAAGGAAAGACATTTTCATAGAACTCATTTTTCTCAAGATCAAATAAACTTCATCCCTTCTTACCAAACGGATAACCCACAAAAACACATTTACGGCTTCGACTAGTAAACTTGTCACCTTTAGCGCGTTGATTATGGGCATAAGCTAAGCAACCAACAACTCGCAAGTCACTAAAAGAAGGTGTACAACCAAATAGCATTTCATATAGAGTTTTGTTTAGGAGAACACTAGAGGGAGTCTGATTTATTAGGTGAGCAGTGGCCAAAACACATACTCCCCAAAAATAGATTGGCAACCCTTCTTGAAACCTCAATGCACGAGCGACATTGAGAATATGTTTATGTTTCCTTTCCACTTTTCCATTTTGTTGAGGGGTACCCACACAAGAGGTTTGAAATAAAATTCCATTAGCCACAAAGAAATCTTTCATGCAGTTAAACTCTGTTCCATCGTCACTACGTACAATTTTCAACTTTTGAGAGAATTGACGGTCAATCATGGCAATAAAGGACATAAACATCTTGAAAACTTATCTTTTATCAATCAATAAATAAACCCATACAGCACGTGAATAATCGTCCACTAAAGTTAAAAAATAACGAGCACCACACGAAGAAACTTCATCATACGGACCCCATAAATCACAATGTAGTAACTCAAAAATCCAAGTTGATTTATTGGCACTTAAAGGAAAACGATCTCTAGAATGTTTAGCACGATGACAAACTTCACATGTTTTACTCAAATGACCTCTAGAATTATTAAAAAAAGGAAGCAACTTCACTACTGTCTCGGAAGGATGACCCAAACGACTATGCCATAGCTCCAAGGACTTCGAAGTATCAACCGAAACCGCTTGCACCTGTAATCTATGTCGTAGATAGTAAAGTCCATCCCGTCTCTCACCCGTGCCAATCACATCCCTCGAATGCAGGTCCTGTATAGCACACAAGTTAGAATTAAATTGGACAAAGCAATTTAGATCATCATTTAGTTGTGAAACCAAAATTAAATTGCAGTTTAGGAAATATTTAGGGTAATTATTTTATTTTTTTCATGGTATCAGAGCAAAATTGATACAAGAATTGCTGTCAAAATGCTCGTGTGCCAAGTCAAAATATTAGTACATGGGCTCTAATGCAAAATTGATACAAGAATTGCCCTAATTACCCTAATTTGCACGAACGTTGTTATAGGAAAACTCGCATGTATGCTCTAATGCAATTTTGTTGAAGTAGATTTGTTATTTTTCTATGGAATTAGGTTACTTAAATCAGTGTTATCAACAACTGGAGGGGGTACGAACTTTCCCCAAGTACCAATACTCCTTCCCTTTTCTTTATTTATTTTAAGTGTTTTGTCTAGAATTGTGATCATACAAGAGTGTAAGCACTCAATTGGGGCTTGGGGATTGGATAGAGGTTAGAGAGGATTCTATTCTTTTATCAAATTCTCTTGACATAGTGAAAAGGCGAGTGAGCTAGACGTTGAAGAGCATGAAAACTCAATGGTCGAAGAATATGAAAACTCAATTAGACTTCACTGAGATAATTCTGTTAGAAGATGTAAAAATTTTCATGTCTGTGGGTCTCAACAGGTTTAGCTCATGACATAACAACTTTAAAGGTGGCGGTGCGGAGATTTGTGACTCTGAAAAATAGTTCTATACAATTTGCATACATAAAAAGAATCATAAACTTTTTTAACCCATAACTTTGTGGTACCATTCGTAAATCTCTAACCAATGAACTGTCATGCCATTGGCCAACTTATTTATTTTCTTAACTAAGAACCTTGATTCATTGACCGAGTACATGATATTTCACATTCAAGCTCTAACTAGGGATGGCAACGGGGCGGATTTGTGCAAATCCATCCCCGCCCCGCTGGGGATTTCGGGTCCCCAAAACCGCCCCGCATATCCGTTTATCATTTTTTTTTAAAACCGCCCCCGGCGGATTTCCGCCCCGCCCCATTTAACCCAAACAACAACCCAAAAAATTTTCTTCAACATACAAAAAATTACATACAAAAACTACAATCGAAAGATACATACAAAAAATTTAAAAAAAACATACAATAAATTGCAAAAAAAAAATCGATCTACAGAATCTGATCTCAGATCAGATCTAATTTTCTTCAACATACAATAAATTCATACAAAAAATTACATACAAAAATACAATCGAAAGATACATACACAAAATTAAAAAAAAGCATACAATAAATTGCCAAAAAAAATCGATCTACAGAATCTGAGATCTATAGAATCTGATAACAGATCAAATTTGATCTGAGATCAAATCGATCAGATCTGAGATCATGGGGAGAGGAAGGCGGATGAGGTGGGAGCTTCGATTTAGACTTGCTAATCAGATCTGAGAGTTCGGAGAATCGGAGTTCGACCTTCGCTGTGAGAGAGAAGAAGGGAGGTTGCTCGATGGGAGGTCGCTCGAAGGTAGGTCGCTCGCGGCCTTCGCTGTGAGAGAGAAGAAGTTGCTCGAAGGGAGGATGTCGCTCGAAGTCGCTCGAAGGGAGGTCGATCGCTGTTTTGAGGGAGAAGAAGGGTCTGTTTTGAGGTTGAGGGAGAAGAAGGGTCTGTTGAAGTCTGTTTTGAAGTGAAAGTGATTAAGAGAGAGGTGAGATATTGAAGGGTTGAGGGGTTTTTTTTTTTAAGCTTATAAAGGGATGAGGGTATTTTTGTAATATCAACACTTAAACGGATATCCGCCCCGCGGATATGGTTAAATCCGTATCCGCCCCGAATAGTGAACGGATATTTTTTGGATACCCGAAATCACCCGAAAATCCATTCAGCCATAACCAAAACCGCCCCAAACGGATTGGGTGGGACGGATATCCATGAAAATCCGCCCCACTGCCATCCCTAATCTGTACCATATATCTCATGTTTAGGCTCCACTGGTGCATACCGTTCTTATATGTTCGAGGACGATGCAGTTCCAAATATTGATTGGAACCGGAACTGTGAGGAGAGATTTGAGATTCCGGTGCTTAACACAGCTCCTAACATTTATGATAGCTTAGCAATTATGGTTCCATCTTGCAGCTGGGGTTTTGGATGGGTTGGTATAAACCTGGTGAGTGTAGTTCCTGTGAAAGTTTCGGGAAGAAAATGTTGGTTTGGTCCATCACATGGTCATTTTCTTTGCGTTCCAGATGCTATTAAGGAACATTTCAGTTTTTACGCACTAGTTAGGCATATTGGTGTTGGGATGAAGTTGGCTTGAATAGTCCCACATCAAGTAAGGTGGAGTTGTCACAAATGTTTATAAGGAGATGGTTCACTCCCTAATAGTAACGAGGCCTTTTAAGGGAAAACCCCACACCACCTAGGCCTAGATGGAAGGCCCGACCCGATAGGTGGTGTTTAAGTTGAGGACAATATCGTTGCTATGTATAGTGGACCAAGGGGTGCGCGCAAGTGCACGTGCGCGACGCTCCAACAATTGGTATCAGAGTCGATGGTTCGGCTGGGACTTGGTCGGCGAGGTGAAGGTGCAAGCACATTATTCGGGAGATAGGTGTAGGCGCAGGTGCGCGATCCACTAGATGAATGATCCAGATCCTTGCCGAGATGGTGTCTGAGAATATCCTACAAATCTGGACGAGGTGGAGTTAGTGCAGAGGTTGAGACTAGGTGGAGCCAAAAACACCGGAAATAGTCAAGCCCGTACACCGAGTGCTACCCACAGGATCGTGGTTGCACGGTTGCACTTGAGACTCGAGGAGAACATATACTTCGAGATGTTGCAGACCGGTGGATGGATTGTAGGATGTGTGACGATTCGCGCCAAGGTGGAGATTGTTGGGATGAAGTTGGCTTGAATAGTCCCACATCAAGTAAGGTGGAGTTGTCACAAAGGTTTATAAGGAGATGGTTTACTCCCTAATAGTAACGATGCCTTTTAAGGGAAAACCCCACACCACCTAGGCCTAGATGGAAGGCCCGACCCGATAGGTGGTGTTTAAGTTGGGGACAATATCGTTGCTATGTATAGTGGACCAAGGGGTGCGCGCAAGTGCACGTGCGCGACGCTCCAACAATTGGTATCAGAGCCGATGGTTCGGCTGGGACTTGGTCGGCGAGGTGAAGGTGCAAGCACATTATTCAGGAGATAGGTGTAGGCGCAGGTGCGCGGTCCACTAGATGAATGATCCAGATCCTTGCCGAGATGGTGTCCGAGAATATCCTACAAATCTGGATGAGGTGGAGTTAGTGCGGTGGTTGCGACTAAGTGGAGCCAACAACACCTAAAATAGTCGAGCCTGGACAAGGTGGAGTTAAGTGCGGAGGTTGAGACTAGGTGGAGCCAAAAACGCCGGAAATAGTCAAGCCCGTACACCGAGTGCTACCCACAGGATCGTGGTTGCACGGTTGCACTTGAGACTCGAGGAGAACATGTACTTCGAGATGTTGCAGACCGGTGGATGGATTGTATGATGTGTGACGATTCGCACCAAGGTGGAGATTGTTGGGATGAAGTTGGCTTGAATAGTCCCACATCAAGTAAAGTGGAGTTGTCACAAAGGTTTATAAGGAGATGATTCACTCCCTAATAGTAACGAGGCATTTTAAGGGAAAACCCCACACCACCTAGGCCCAGATGGAAGGCCCCACCCGATAGGTGGTGTTTAAGTTGGGGACAATATCGTTGCTATGTATAGTGGACCATGGGGTGCGCACAAGTGCACGTGCCCGACACTCCAACAATTGGAAGGGGTACAGATTCAGCCATTGTTTTAATTGCTTAGAAATAGTAATGACATTTCGATAAACTAAAATGCACTTTGGCTTGATGATTTTGGAGTTTGCAGAAATTACAGGTAGTAATCTTATAAGAAACGTAAAAATCATAGCTGGTAAGCCTCAGAAAGTTTTCAAAAAACTCAGCTATTCAGCAATCCAAGATGACAATCCAAGATGACAGTTATGTTTATCTTCTAGCGTTCGACTAAACAAATGCACTTTGGCTTGATGATTTTGGAGTTTGCAGAAATTACAGGTAGTAATCTTATAAGAAACGTAAAAATCATAGCTGGTAAGCCTCAGAAAGTTTTCAAAAAACTCAGCTATTCAGCAATCCAAGATGACAATCCAAGATGACAGTTATGTTTATCTTCTAGCGTTCGACTAAACATACCCGTTCTTGTGTCATAGGTGTATTGTGCGGAGTTGGAACATTAGATTTTATCATACTGTTTGCATACAGAAGGATTATCGACTCCAATTATCATCAAATCTTTAAAGGGAATAACAAAAACAGAAACAACAAAAACGTGGAAGTGTTTTTACAAGAATATATATGGACGATGCCTTACTACAATTGGCAGGACTAAACATGGCAATATTGTTAGCCTTATGAGGTTTTGCTATGAAGGTCCTAAAATAGCTCTTGTTTACAAATTCATGCCCAATGGATCTCTTGAGAAGTTCATCTATAATGAGAAGAGTGCAAGTGCCACACATCCTTTAGGATGGGAAAACCTATATCAAATTGCTATTGGAATCGCTAACGGGTTAGAGTACTTACACCGTGGATGTAACACTCACATACTACATTTTGACATTAAACCTCATAACATTCTCCTTGACGAGGACTTTTGTTCAAAGATCTCTGACTTTGGGTCGGCTAAACTTTGCCCAACAAGGGATCAAAGTATTGTTTCAATGCCTAATGACTGCAGAACTGTATGTTATATAGCACCAGAAATTTGTTGTAGGAATTTCTGAGGCGTGTCTACAAAATCGGATGTTTATAGTTACGGAATGATGGTGCTGCAAATGGTTGGCAAAACAAACAATATTGATGCGACAGACGAGAATACAAGTGAAATACATTTTCGTCAATGGATTTACAATCACCTGGAACAGCATGGGATTAGGAGGATTCAAAGATGTTTGAGGAAGAAAGAATCAGAAAGATGATTATATTTGGTCTATGGTGCATACAAACACATTCAGCACAGCAGATCGGCTTATGGTTGTTGAAATGCTACAAAAATCATTTGGCGACTTGCAAATGCCACCAAACCCCTTCCGAGAGCCTCCTACATTTTCTCAGGCAACTTTGTTACTAGGTTCTGGAACTAGCTCCCATCCGATTCACATAGCATATATGATTAATTTGATATATTGATTAATACTTAATTTTGTTGAAGATTATGCTCAAGTCTATATCTGCAATTTTTTTTGCTGAATACTTAATTTCACTCTTATATTATTGAAAATCTTTTAGCTTGTTCGTCTATGAGTAGAGTAGTCTCTGAAATTTAGGAAACTCTGTACGTTGCACATCACACAACTTCAGCAATGACTAAGAGAAATATAGACTAACTTCAGCAATGACTAAGAGAAATATAGACTAGTTATCAATAACTGAGTAAAATCATGCTAAATGAATTGTAAGTTATACGATATCAAGAAACGTCAGGTCCTAAAGCATTCCAGGTAAATACAAACATACGTTTCTTGGAGAAGAAATGAAAATTTTAGGTTTGATTAATACGGCAGTAAAGCAACCCAAAAGAACTAGGCCTTGTTTGTGCAGATGTGAACAATGTTGACAATCCTATATGATTCGAGTGGCAGAGGAAGGATCAACACTTCTATCATCATCGTCCAGCCGGATCCATAAGTTGAGAGAAGTCTGCATTTGGGTTGGTTGTGTCTGAATCCTCGCCTTTCTCACCTTCAGGTCCTTGCTTAGAGGGTCCATCATTGGTTGGGTCCTTGTCCGGATTTTCTTGCAACTGGAGAGCAAACTCAAGCTTCCACAACACATCACCCATTGATGGACGGAAGATCCCCTGATCAGCCAAGCAATTCTCAGCTGTTTCCGCAAACTTCTTAAAGCATTCAGGAGTGATCTTTCCTTTGAGATGAGGATCGATAATGTCCTCAAGAATTCCTTTTCTTTGACAATGTAGAGCCCAATCAGCAAGACTAACTTGTTCTCTCGAAAGGCTAGGATTGAGAGCTGGCCTCGCACATAGAACCTCAAATAGGACGACACCAAAAGAGTAAACATCAGACTTATCTGTCAATTGTTGTCTTCGGAAGTACTCTGGATCCAAGTAACCAAAGCTTCCTTTCACCACTGTACTAACATGGGTCTGATTGACTGTGCTAGGACCTGTTTTCGAGAGACCGAAATCTGAAACTTTGGCAACCCAATTCTCATCCACGAGAATGTTAGTCGTCTTAACATCCCTATGAATGATGGTGTACTTTGCACCAGTGTGAAGATAGTGAAGCCCCCTAGCTGCTCCAATACAAATCTCCAACCTTTGCTTCCATGAAAGGTGATGTTTGTTGCCCTTATAGAGATGTTCCCTGAGAGTACCATGGGCCATGTAATCATATACTAGTATCATTTCATCATCCTCTTCGCAGAACCCAATCAAAGAGACTAAATGCCTATGCCTTAGCTTCGAAAGCATCTCAATTTCAGTCCGGAACTCATGAACACCTTGTTCTGAAGATGGATTTGCTCTCTTAATGGCTACTTTAAGTGAACCATCAACAACTCCTTTATAGACCTTCCCAAAGCCTCCAACCCCAATAACATTAGATTCATTGAAGTTCTTACTGCCATGCTTTAACTCCGCTAAAGAGAAATGTCGACAAAGACCTCCAGCCAATGATGCCAGAGCACTGCCACTAGAACTCTTGCCAGAATAACTCGATCCAGTCATTGAGTTTCCATACATTGGCAACCAACCAGCTGTAAAACTAAAGTCACCTCCTTGTTCCCTCTTCTTCCTATTATAGACCACAATGCATAGAGCAGCCACTACACCAACAGCAGCAGCTCCACCAGCAGTACCACCAATCACTTTACCACGGTTTGATTTCGATTGAGAATCATCTGCTCCTGCAGATTCTGCCTGAAGAAGCATTTGTGATGGCACCGGATTGGGACCTGCCAAGTTCCCTGTAGTGTCATTCATCTTGAATACCTCCATTCCATTAAGAATTGCGTTATAGAACTCAGGCTTCGAATCAATGTAGGGGTGCAATGCCACCCACAGCTGCTCATCACCAGACACGTCAGTAATACTTGCCGCAAAATCCATGTAATAAGGTACATACGGCGACCTTGTCTCTACAATAACATCCAAAATTGTCCCATACTTTGAATTGCAGTGTGGTTATTAATAAAAATCTCGAATGGTCTCTGATTTGCCTTGTTCATCTGAAACTCACAAAAATGTAACCTAACAACATAGGTAAAATTCGCATCCACCTGCATAGCCCATGTGAGATTAAAGTTCTTGTTGAGTGAACTATCAGGACCCATTGCTCTCGCGCTGGCATAAACATCAACAGGTGCTACATACTCTGGTACATCCTTCGGATAATGGATCTTATCAGTGCTATTTGCCAAAATGGCAACACCTTCTGAAGCACCATATAAATAAGGAGTATCATCGTACCATGCTCTAGTAAGGTCAGAGTCATTACTTGCGGGAATGTACTGCCCACCAACATTTAGTCTGTACATAGTTTGCATTGTTGAGAACTCTGTATCAATACTTTGCTCAGCGAACCCAACAAGTGATGCGCTTTGGAATAACTCTGGCATTGAAACTAACTCAATTCCATTGACAAAAGCGAAAGAATTATTATGTTCAGTGGAAGGCGTAAATGTGAGGCTAAGAGCACCAGAAGAAGGGTGGAACACTGAATATTCTCTGATAATGTAGGCCTGTGTAAGAGCTGTAGCCGTAATGGCAGCACTGAAATTCTTAAGGAGCGTAATTCCTCCAACCTTAACCGCAAAATAGGCATCCTTGGAGTCTAGATCATTGTATGTAGATGGATAGAAATAGAGTCTGAGCCAATACCGACCCTTTGTAGTGATTGGAAACGAATAGGTAGACTCCGCCGTGAAAAGCATGGCAGACATGTATGGGGTGGTAGAAGGAAGAGATGGGTCTTGAAACTGAGCTGTAGCAGAACTAGCTTTATCTGGTGATGCTAGAAACTTTTTATCAGCTTCCCATTTACGTCCATCAGAATCAGTTTCTGCACTTGTAGAGCCACAACTTAGAAGAAATGAATCCGTCTTCCGAGCACTTAGTACATGAAGGGAAGTATTAAAAAATAAACATATGGAAATCAGGCAAAACAAACTCTGGGTTTTGGTGTTCATCATTGTACCGAAGAACCCTTAGTTTGTTTCAATTAATAGAACCTCATTTCATCTACATTGCAGAACCTCAATACAGTCACCTGGATTTCGCAGAACATTGAAAACCCAGAGAATGAACAAAAATGGAGACCACCTAGATGATTTTTTTTTCTTCTCTTTGTGGTGTTGTTTTGTTGATTGTTTCTTCCTTCTTAGAGATCTATCTAACAAGGCTTGATGGATAAAAGAGGTCAGTTAGTGATGAATGAAGGAGAATGTGAACTGAAATTTGGCTTAATTAATGGCCTTTGAAAACGTTAGGATTTCCATTAAAATTGGCAAAAGAAGCTGTTCTCTGTTTTACTTTTCTCCTTAAAATTTTGGGCTAGTGAAGTTTGAATTTGACATTACAAACAACATTTTGCAACAATATTCCTGACGCCGCGGCCCTTCATTAGTTTACGTTCATTGATTTTTCCACACAAATACTTTGAAATGCTCGTTTCAAAATGTTGTTTTTTGAATATCAAAGACCATTGGAGCATAACATCTAATGGAGAATCTCAAAAGTCTTAAATTTTTAAGGGCTTGTCTTTTGAAACTCTAAGGTGTCTTTCCATTGTACAAACCATTGCCAGAAAAGAGTATGGGTCGTTTGTCACACGCCAACTATTTTCACTTCATTTTCGATTCCAATGCTAATTTTATCATTACAGCACCCCCTAAATTGGGGACTTGACTAATCCAACCTAGCAATGTATTTGTTGTTCCAATTTCATTATCTATATTACAATTCACACAAATGTTTTACTATTTATTGATGATTGAGACAAAGTAAAATCGAAAGGATTAGAGATAAAAGATTGTTAAGATTAAAAGTTGAGAAATGTATTGAATTTGAGGGTTGAGATTCATTTTCTATTATGGCATATTTATAAATATAAAACATGTAGTTTGGCAAAAATAATGAAAACTTTTGAAAAACGTTTGTGGAATGTACATGTGGCAGTGATATTCACATAATATACCTCCTAATTTATATTTGTTAGTGTTTCAAATAGTGTATTTTAGTTTAATTATTTTGTTCTTTATATTTTTGTAGGATTTGGAGTTTAAATGACAAAAGTTCATTAGCGTGACGAATTTGAAAATTTATAGACAAATTGACGAAGTTGAGCGGGAGACACTCAAGCCAAAGATTAATAAAGAGAACCAAAGAATAAAAAATTAGTTTTGAATTTTGGTGAAACAAATTAGCAATGTGAATTAACATAGCCAAACCCACATTTCCTGTTATTAGAACATAAACTAAACAAAAGGATCTCACTCATTTGTTTCCAATTATATTTGGTTTCCAATTTGTATTTGGTTTTCAATTGGGTTTCCAATAAGGAGTTGTTTCTTTCTACCATAAAGACAGCAACACATAAGGAATGAAGAACGGGCAGATAACCCATGAACAACAGAGAGCGCATGAACAGCAGGGACACACACAACGTATCAACAATCGAGTACGTATCGCTAATCCACCACGCGATGCCATGTAGATGAAGCTCCACACCGCTATTGCTGTCAGCACCTTCACCATGTGTCACTAAACTCCACGCAAGGTGAATAAATGAACTCCTAGATGTAATGCACTTAATTGGTATTTGATTCGTTTAATGTTTTCACGACGAATAATGATATTTATGATTTTCACTTTTATTTAATATAAGAGTTTATGTTATTTTAATTACAAAAATTTCATCAATTTCTTAGTAGATAATTATTTCGATGGTTGTCTTTGTCTTATTCATGTAAGTCTAGTCATGTTTTTCTTATGTTTAGAATTTTAAAGATCAATTAATTCCGATAGGTTAGTTATATGTGATTGTCTTTTATTACGTTATTATCTCCGGATATATCGTAAATTTAGGATATCATATATGATCAATCTTTGTGATTTAAAAAAAAGTAAAATCTAAAATTCATTTACATTAGAATATATTGGAGCATTAAAGACTATTTTTTCGATTATGTTGCTTGGGATGTGAAACACGTAATTGAGTTATCATAGCGAATTAATACTAGTGGGCGCATGAAATCTATGAGAGATTCTTGAAACCTTGTGATTTTTCTAAATTTGATTTTTATTAAACTAAATTCAATTTCATATTTTAAAATTGCTAGAATTTCTTAAATTTAGTTTCGCGTAGTTCTTCTTCTTTGACCTTGTTTTGTAGATCGTTTTTCCTCGTGAGATCGACACCTCAATCTTTACTGCAATTGACTGCGTGTACTATTTGAGCGTAATCAAGCAGAAAGAGAAAATATTGTATTTTACTTTTAGCAAAATAAAAATTATCATAACTATCTACATCGTTATTGAATTTTGATCAACTTCGTATCGTGGAAATACATTTTTGAAGATCTTTCCAACAAAATCAATAAATCAATACGAGCACTAAATTTTTAAATATATATATTTTATAATTAAAATAACGTTTTTCACGTCTTTAATTATTTTCAAAGCAATGAGACGGATCGATCGTACCCAAAAAATGAGTCAGACATGTTAATGTACATTTAAACAAAAACCATAAATTTAATGTTTTAGCAAATTTAAATATTGAGAGAAAACTCAGTCATGACATTTAAATTTTTGTCTCAACTGATTTAAATTTGACTGAATCTAACCCTAAAATTTATAATATATATTTTTACCATAAAATAGGTTTAAACTTCAATACCGATTAAAAAAGAAAATGAGGATAGTGTGTTGAGTACAAAATATTTTGACAAAAATAAAATTATGTCCACAGCACGGGCATACTCCAGTACGTTTACATGGCGGCTCCATTTACAGATCACCATTCATCTCACCATCTCCCCTTATCTCTCTCCAAGTCAGTCAACTTGAGCTAAAAAAAAAAACAATCAAACACCAAAACTCATCAACCCCACTGTGTAAAAATCCCTCCTTTTTGAATAAAAATCCCTCCTTGATTGATCAACTATGCTTGGCATTCTGTTCTTCTTCTTCACTGTTTTCACAACTCCTTTGATCAGATTCGCCAACTCACACCAAGAAAGTGGGGAATGGGGTTGCGAATCCAACTCTGATACACGAATTCGAGCCAATTTCAAGCCTGGGGTTGTCACCCTTGATGGCCATGCGGATGATTGGAGCAACGTTGATGGGTTCGAATTCTCTCTCCTTCCTGCTCTGGACCCACATGAAGATCATGCTTACAAAGGTGGAAAGATGATTGTGAAGGTGTGTTTCCAATCATTTGGGGGGTTTTGTTTGTGTTTTGGTGATTGGTGATTGGTGATTTAGCTTTCATGATGTCATCTCCAATCTGAAAACTGTTTGTAGTGTTTGCTTACTAGGTAAAGTTTGGTTTTTTTAATCTGGGGCTCTCCTGATTCTTTGGAGTTTTTTTTTTTTGAAGTAATTTTTTAGCTACTTGGGTTGATTTATGATCTGGGATTGCTTTTATCTTTTGTAAATTCGGATTCTTGAGGTAACTTTTTGCTTTGGGATTCATACTGGTTCTTTGAAATTTCACTTTTTGGGTGTTTGAATTGATTCTTGATTTGGGATTTTGTTAGTTATTTGACATTTTAGGAGAGTTGTAATCTTGGCATTGCAAGTAGTGCTTAAAAACTTCCACTTTTGATCAAAAAATTGATCATAGATAATAGTGATAAATGTCGCAATCATAAATGGTTGATATTGCCAGTGCCACCAATATATTTGAGGTTTTGAGATCTCATAGTAAATATGGGTGATATGTCAGATTTTACAATCAGCATTTCACTAATGATGCCACATATACAGGTGATTAATATTTTGGAGGGTGTTGGTCTGTTTCTTTGAAATCTTGATGGATTTGTTTTGATTGGTTATTGTAGTCTTTGCACGATGGGAATGATGTGTTCTTCATGCTACAAGTTGACGGGGACTATGTTTACATCAAAGGGTAAGTGAATCTTTGTTTAAATCTCCTTAGTTTAGTCTTTATTGATGAGTTATGAAGGCTGACAAATTGAATATTCAAATACTTGTTTTCTTTCTTTCTTTTTTTGATTTAATATTTATATTATAGATATCAAGGGTCGGCTATAAATTCATACCTCTTTGCTTTGGTTATGAGTTGACGAGAATTAGATAAGTGGCGGGAGGCTTTAAAGAATAAGGGTTTTAGAATTAGTGTTCGAAGACAGAATATCTAATGTGCAACTTTGGTTGTGAATCACGATGGCAATTGAGATCGAAGGTGTGGAGGTCCCAGAGTGTGAGGCTTTTTTATATTTAGGATCCATAATTCAAAATAATGGGGCTATTGGAGAAGATGTAGACCATATATGATTAAAGCTAGTTGGATGAAATGGAGAATGACATCAGAACTAATTTGCGATAGAAGGATGTCTGCAAGGTTAAAAAGAAAAGGCTATAAGACAATTGTTCGACTGGCCATGCTATACGGTTCAAAATGTTAGGCTACTACAAGCCAACTTATGCATAGGATGGCGGTATATGTTAAGATGGATGTGTGGTAAAACTCGTAAGGATAAAATTATGAATGAAAGAATTAGGAGATACTTAGTTGTAGCACCCATAAAGGACAAAATTAGATAAAGACGTTTAATGTGGTTTGGTAACGTGCGAATGAGACCAAGCACGACGCCAATTAGAAAACGTCTAGATTGGCAAGTTAATGGAGGGGACGACCGTTGAAACTTGGATGAAAGCGGTGAAGGAAGACATCCTTGAGCTTGGATTAGGCGGAGATATGTGGGAAGACCGCATTGCTTGGAGAACCAAAATCCATGTAACCGACCCCGAAAATATCGGAAATGAGCTTTGATGATGATGACGATGATTTATATCATAGATATCTTTAGGATATAATCCTTTTATCAATCTGAATAGCCATTCTATTGAGTAAGATCACTTGTAATAGTTTTGTTGTTTATGCAATTAAGAATGCAACTTGCACAGTGTAATCTTATGCATTCCCAGATGAGCAACATTGTTTAGTACTTGTCACGCGATTAAATACCTTAGGCAATTGACTAAACAATGCTTTGACCATATTAAAAGAACACTTGATGCAAAAAAAAAAAAAAAAAAACAAACAACATATAAAATCAGATGGATTTATTTTGAAATTGTAATTTTGTATTATTCCGGCTCCTATTTAATGGTGCTTATGATGCAGAGCTAATAACAAATGTCCATCTGTTGCTCTTATGTTTCAAGTAGGGGAGAATGCTTCCTACCACAATGTAAGTATTTCAATACCCTGAACTTATCTCTTTGTACCTTTCTTTTAAACTTCATTGTGCAATTTGTCTACTTCATTTTTTTAATTCTTAATTTAGTATTAGAACTGAGAAAAACCCTTGTTTCTTAAGATGGGTGGGTGCGGGGCAGAGCCAGATAAATGCTCTACTAAGACTTGTCGCGGTCATGAAGTAGACATTATGCATTTCTCAATAGGCAATGCTATTCCAGGACGACTCTATGGTGGCAACTTGGTAGATAACAACAAAGGAAATGGAAATGACAGGTAACATACTTGAATTCTCTATTTCATTATAGTTGGTGTATCTGGGAGTTTCACTTTATATCTTTGGATTTTGCTTGATAGGTTTGGTCATCTGTTCGATTTGTACTCTTGGAATCCTCATTGTAGGTACCTTGATGGTATCAGTCCTTCAGGTACTCTACGTCTGTTCTCATATAACTACAGTGTTGAGCCTTAGGCATATTCTCATCTTGTTGTCACCGTGTGTCCTTAAACAAGCATGACTATCCCACCCTCCTATTTAATGTTTGCTTTTTCAGCCACCCCAGTAGCATGTGGTGTGCTATCTCTCAAATCGGTAACGGAATATTATCAACTTTCAACACCCTTGTGAGTTAAAATAATTGCAAGCGAGAAAATTTTTCAAGCCAAGGGAAACATTCATACATCGGTTGGTTAAAATTGCTGGGTGTAAAGACATCCATGTTATAGGCAATTTAGGCACTAAAACAACAGACCCACTCCATGCAAATGTTGAATTTGGATAATTTCTCAGATTGGTACTTCAGCCTGTATGACAAGAGTATGGCAAATATGTTTCAGTTTTCTAGATTATTTCACACTGTGTTATGTAAATTTTCTAGAAGGTTTTTGAGTTTGCATTATGAACTTATGCATTCTTTCTAATAAATTTCACAATGTTATTCTTTTCAGTGAATGATTCTAGTGCACAAAATGACTGGAGAGGAGCATGGTGGCACGATAGCTTCACAGTTCACTCTGGTAGTCAACTTTCACTTATTTTCATTACGGTTTACCTCAACCTGTTCACAATAATTAAGAACTGATCCACTGTTACCACTGCTCAATTTTCAAATAAATCCCAAATCTGCAACATTCAATAAGAGCTCAAATAAGGATGCCTATAAAGCATGTGTTTAATGGTTGATAATAAAGCAAATCGCCATTCACATGTAATAAGGCCATCTAGAGGGGAATTACTTGATAAAAAACAAAGTTTACAGTTTTGGGTTTTTATTGTCGTGTAGTTCTACATGTTTGTCATGTGCTGAGCACATGTTACAAACATGACGAACACATTTGGCGCCCATATCCCTATGACCATACAAATACATGTTTCTTTTTTCAGAAAGTTATCTAATTTCAAATATTTTATCAGTTTCCTATTAGAATTTTATTTTAGGCTGCAAGCTACCCTTTTTTCCAATTTTCTGAAACTCAACTTAATTTTTGCACCAACTAATCACTGTTTCTTATCTTCTTCGCCTCGAATGGTCTAACCGTTTTTGTGGTTGCTATTTGCTGATGTTCTATGTGTGATATTTTTTCCCAGGCTTCGTGCAGGAAGACAACCCCTATGGATCAACTGGTAAAAAGGGAACATTTTATTTTGAATTTTCAAGGCCTTTGAGAACCATGGATCGTCTTCAACAGGTTAAATCTCTAAACTTTTGTCCGTTTGAATCCTTAACCACACCCAGTGTGCCTCATCAAAATATTCCCATCGGCCAGGTGAGAAGGAAATTAATGATATATCTGTAACTACATGCAGGATGTTCAATTTGCAATAGGACAGTCCAGCAAAATTGCTGTGGCATTTTGGTACCCTGAAGATGATAAGCCATGGCATGGATCTGGACATTATTCTGTTAACTGTGACTGGATTCCACTGGATATCTCATTAGTCAGTTCACAACTTAGGGCCACTTCCACAAGCTCCTGGGATGCTGCCAGTGCCTTCTCGCTTCTATTATCTGTGGTTTCAATCTGCCTCTCAGTTTTTGTTGGGTATACTGCTTCCAAAAACAAATCTATCCCTTTTACACCCATGGAACATCTTTAGGAATTCCTTCTACAGCATTGTCTTTGTATTATTATTAAAGTGAGTGGTATCCTTTTTGGCAGATTTTTTTTTTCGGCTTATACCAAATTTTTTCTCCCGTTGTATTATCAGATTCATTCTTTTTGCCCGACAAAACTTGTAATACTTGCTCTAAAAGTTTGAATTCATGCACTTGGATACACCCCATTATAGTGGTAAATCTTGGCACGTAAATCTCCTTTTTACTGATGATTGGCAGATGCTTGCATTATAGTTTATCAAAGACACCATTTTTAAGCTCGTTTTTACATTTTCTATTCTTCTAATAATGGTAACTGTTATCATTCTGCAAACTCAATTTCTTCTGAATTTTGACCCATATTGCTGGGATACTTTAGCTTGGCTTGCTCCTCGGGGAAAGATGGACATGGGGCATGTTCTCTTCAATCTCATGTTAAAGTTTATCAAGCTTATTGCATACACGTTGTAGGGAATTGGAATGCCAACTTTTTCCGACAGGTTTTAAGAAAAGGGTAACATGTTGGTGGAACTCCAACTTGTTTACCTAGCTTAACTGTAATGTTGCTTTGTCAATAGTGATCAGATGGCAGGCTTAGGGAGCACGTTAGGAGGCGGTAAATGGCAAACAACATTATATGGTATATTCAACACAGGATGGAAAGATAGGAGAGGAAAGGTGGAAGACACATAAGGTACGAGTTCAAAAATGCTACAACTGTTATTTATTTTCCATTTGCATTTTAAAAAAATCCACTGATTAAATGGACTAGATTGATAAGAATATATACTTCCATGTTACAAGTATACCTAAAATTACTACCGTAATAGTTGTGCTATTAATGCGGCCGAAAATCGGCCAAAAAACAGTATGCGGGGCTGGACCGAATCGCACAGGGTTTACTCGGCCAGCTTTAAACGGAACCAGTAAAATAGGTCAAAAAGCGGTAAAACGGTAAAAAGCGGTCCAGGTAACTATAGGTGTTCCAACCTACAAAATTAAATTCATTTGATTAATTAGTAAAATAATATATGACTATGATTACATATTTATACCATTTTGATTAATTATTTATTTTGTAATCTATGACTATGATTAAATTTTAAAAAATATATACTTTGAAAAAATTGTCCGCATAATTCCGCTTAGTCCCGCATAATTATGAAAAATCGTAATGCGGTCCTGACCGCTTTCCGCATTAACTGCATAGCCTAATAGCTGTAGGTGATCCGAGTACAGTGTTCCTACCCTATCCTCAGATATTCAAGAAAATGTCTTTGTTTTCAAAATTTACTCTTTCTTCTAGTTTTAGGTCAAACAATCCCAATTTACAAAATAGGATGGAATGTAGAATTCCTCGAGTAAAAAAGAATTTACAAAAATGGTCTATACCAGAAGTCCCTTACAAGAAAATTTATGAAGTTTCTCAATCTTCGTTTTCTCAAAAGTCTGAAGATCTCATAGACATTGTCGAACAGACGGTGCCTTTGAATGGATATTTAGAATCCAAACAATTGTTTTCAAATCAAACACTTGACTATTTACAAAGTCAAGAATACAAGTATATTCATATATGATTAATTCAAATAGGACTCAAAACCTCTTACAATAACAGAGTTAGATATCTGTGCCTTGATGGCCCTTCGCGATTGCAGACACAATAGGTTTCATGATTCTCTGCTTGTAATTGCAGAATCAACCTTGGCTATGGGACCAGTCTATTTTGACTGTTATCCCAATTTTTCAGTGTCCCTTAAGGATCCAAATATCCTTGAAACATTGACTCTCAATCTTCAGACCTCTGGCTTTGATATGCTAGAAGGATCTGAATCGCTCGCTCTCATTTACAAGATAACCTTCAAGGCCATGACGACTCAGTTAAGCCCAAAAGCTTTGATGGAGTCTGACAAAGGATACACTATCATATTCCAGGTCAATAAGGACAAAACTAGTGTTATTGTTCCCAAAACAATACACTGGAATCAAGTCACCCTACCTGAAACATGGCAGGTTCAAACTGCTCCTAGAAAACCTCCTAGTCAGCTTAATCAAGTGGTAACTCTACCAGATGGAACGGTAGAATTACAATTCTCCGAAGCTAGAATCACTAGACTTCATCCCCAAGATTTTCAATCAAGACGTAGATCTGAAGCATCCTTCAGGACTGCTCCCTCTCGTCTTCCTAGAGCATCTACACCAGATGTTTTTCCCCATCTTGATCTCGCGAACATTAGGACAAATCCTCAATATCCGCAGATCCCTCAACCTGTCTACAATCTTCCTGAACAGGAAAATGAAAATCAATCACCAACACAATCTGAAATGAATTTTCCTCCTCAATTGAATGTTTTACCTGTTCCGTTTGAATTAAACAAAGAACATATAAAACAAGAATTTATGCAAGAAATCAATAAGCAGAAACATCAACTGGTTGGACTTGTAAAAACATTTGTTTGATATCTTCAGGGGCCTGAAGAGATTGTATTTTTTGGGCTGTCCAACAGTTTTTAGCATAATGACCTGGATGTCCGCATTTAAAGCAAACAGGCTTAGATGTTGGACTATGCTCATTATGTTTCTTAAACTGTTTGGACTTGGGTTTATGAGTCTCATGCCTCTTGGTCTTGTTATAGTACTTGCTAAGGTCTTTGGGTTGTTTAGGCCCATAAGGCTTCTTAGACTTGTACTGTCGAGCAGGATGAGATCTATATTGTAATTTGGATTGAGATGATTTTTGATTTGGAATTTTAAAATCTTCATATCCATATTGCTGACAAAAATCTCATAATTCTTTAGGACCATGAATGTGTTGTTTCTTGAGTTGAGATTTTAATCAAAACTTATTCCTAAGTCTGGTTTTTAATAGATCTTACAGTTAAACTCCAAGTGTAAACCAGAAAATTGGTTTGAAACTATATTGATCTTTAAACATTTTAAAGATTATAAATGTCTAGGATCAAACAGGACCCACAATTGCTTTGGCCAAGTAATAACTACCCTATTTTATACTTCCATGTTACAAGTATACCTAAAAATTACTACCCTGTTATGATGTTATATTGTAAAATAACTCATATTTAATCAGTAAATCCATAATTGACAGATTTGAAATCATGAGAAAATTTTCACCAAGGTGAAACACATAAAATACTTTTACTACAAACCCTTAGAAATCTCTTGGATCAATAAACAAACTAGTCATAGGTTGCGTTGTTACCCAACTGTTGTTGTCATCTCTAGGACCATTTACTTTCTTCAAGTACCAAATATCGTTGATGCATGACATAGAGGTGCCTTTAGGTAGATGCCCCCTAAGAGGATCATAGACCCCAAACTCTGTGATCACCACCTTGCAATCCTTCACATGTCCTGCCAAACTATCTGCAAAGGACCATAAAGATTTCAGGAGCTCCCCAATCCTTTCTCCCTCTCCATAAATCCCATAAAGGAAGAGGAACCCAAAAGGTCTGTGGAGTAGGTCAGATGTTGATGTGGGTCTAAAGCAAGGGAGGACTTTAGCTCCTGCATGACTTAGAGTAGCATGGAAACACTTGAATGGATGTTGCCTTCTTATCTGAAGCTTGTAAGCTTCATAAGTCTTCCATAAACTCAGAATAGCCCAAGAGCTTGGACATCTCTTAGTGAAGTCATTATTCTCTTTGCTATCTAAACCACCCCAGTTCTCTTCTTTGAAAAAAGATACCCATGTACCAAGGCTAATTTTTTCATTCAATATTATGTCGATGTCTCCTGGAAAAATGCCTTGTTTCCTAGTCGATCCTTGTACAGAGATATTGCCTTGTCTACACTCAACTTCTCTATTTTGATTTGGTGAAATGGATCTTTAGCATGGTATCGAATGGGTTGAACAAGTATGACTAAAGAGCTTAACTTCACATAATTGCATTTATGAACAAATAGGTTTGTGGATGCAATGTTGCTCTCCTCTATTGCCAAATATATATAATCTGCCCCATTTTGTATGGCCCAAACTTCAGTCGATCTAACGAGCTTCAAACCGATACCCCTACGCCTACATTGAAAAAAAAAAAAAAAAAGTTATTACACGTTCATGTACCTTAATGAATAAACAAGGATGTTGGGACTCAGAATTGCTATTTTTCCAAAAAAAAAATAGATCATCTGCGCATCTGAACCTAAAGCCTCATTGATCTTTGACAATTACTCCAACGTCGGCTACACTATTCCTTCCTTTGATTGAAACCTGTCCTTTTATATTTCCCAACTAACCACCCTTCGTAAAAGTTAATAATACTAACTTTTATTAAAACAAAGTATGAAAACTATGTAGCCTTCCATTGAGATAACACACCTGTGATTAGGAGATACACGAAGACCCAAGATACAACCTATGTTCACATATGTTCCCTCAAAACCGGCCGAAACATACTTAATGCATCCTCTAACTACTCCAACAAGCTCCCTTTTTCCAAGCAGTTCTGCGACCTGTAGGCCATTTGCAAACATGTTAAGGCCCAGTGATTTCCAAAACTATATTTAATGATTAAAAGAATACTAAGGTGGTAAAACAAAACATAGAGACAAAGCATGAAACTGTTGGAGAAGGAAGAATAGTTTCGTTAGAGATCAACTAAAGGTAAGACAAAGAAACCAAGCTATCTCCTACCAACATAACATGATTGCGGTAGAGCCTAATCCTACATAAGGGGTCGCCCATCATGTTGGTGGAGATGGATATCCCTTTTCTAGACCCTATATCACAGTCCTTTTCTAGCCTCTCCACCAATTCAGTGTCTGTATTTTCATTGAATTCTCTTATTTGGATCATGTTGTCTGCATGGAAACTCATTTCTCTAGCTCTCAATCTAAAGAACTGAAAAATATGAAGAGAGTTCAAAGAGCACCTTCTTTCAGTGACAAGTACCAAGCTTTAGTTGCTCTTATATACCATTCAGAAGTTACTATTTGGGTCTGTGTTGCTTACTGGGTAATTTTGGTAATATATAATAGTTACTCAGTTTTTTATGTTATAATAACAAATGGACTGTGTTCCTGGTGTGACTAGATGAAAGTACAAAAAGAGAACAATAATTTGAGGGAAAGATTCATGAAATCTTCAAAATTTGACAAGTTACTTTGTTCAGATTTAGTTATCCCATAGTTTAGAGATTATATGCCAAGGAGCGGGAATTCTAGGGGCGTTGCTCCTCGAGGGGGATAGGTGGTTACACTTGACCCATCCTCGCTCCCTAGAAGGGCTCTCCAAAAAGATATAAAGGATAAACTTGAAATAATGAAAAACGAGAGTTTTTTTTTTTTAAGTGGTAGAAGTCATTAGATTGAATTATATATGTGACTCTTTCCAAATAAGAAAATTCCTTGCCACATAACCTAATTTATCCCCCCCCCCCCCCCCCCCCCCCCCCCCATATGGAACATGAAAAAGAAGATTATTATGAAATTGAGAATGACATGAAAAGGGATACGATATTTGATGTTTGTGAGGGGGTATTCAAGAGTATATGATGAATACGTCGGTTCTATTGTATTTTACTTTCTCTTTTGCTCTGAGCTTTTGAGGACTATAGTTTGATTTTCTTGACAAATAAACAAGTGTTAATTGAAACAGATCTTTAGTAATGACTCCTGTCACAACCATTAAGTAAACCAGCATATATATACTTCTTACATAATGTTACCATTCAGCTGTAACTCGGATAGTCGTTGTGACTAAAGGGACACCTTGATTTCTTGTTATGATTACTAATATTATTTATTATTACTATTATTGTCGAAACCTTATGGTCGACATGCCTGGACTGGAAAGCAACAAATGGACCCCAGAGTCGAAACTAGGTCTTGACCTAAGGCCAGAGGCACCTTTTTACTACAATTGGGTTCTTATTTTATTCTACATGCCTCCTTGATGATAGTTTCGTATAAAAGATTGAAAATGTTATAAATCGTATCAGGTTGTTCTCCTTTTTTCTATTTCTGTAGTCTCTTCTCTGCTTAGGACTCTGTCATATGAAATCATAAATTTCAAATGTCTGTGGTGAAAGACGAAACTAAATCATATATTTCAAATGTCTGGTGAATGAAACTAGTCTTGCCTGTAAATTACATTATAGACTTTTGAATTGCAGTTCTGTGTATAATTGGCTTTACTACTTCTGCAAATTTTATATCATGATTCCAAACTTTTTCATTGTTCTACTCTATGATCTGTTGAAGTAGTCTGTTCTGCAGGTCTTGCATTATTCTTGGTCATACCAAAACTATATTATCATCTATTGTGGATATAAATCTTATTCTTTTAGTACGATAGGCATCACTCATCAAGGTCCCCTCTTTTTGCTCCTCTCAGCAAAGTTGGAGAGACAAGCACCATGTGAACAGGTCAGTCTTTCAGAACTCTACTTAGTTTGGTTGATTAATTGTTTGCTTCAATCACATCCTCTCTCAGAGCTACTCTGTAGTCTTCCAAATGATGATTGTTATCTTGTCTTCTAAATCAACCTCTTCCCACACATCCACATTTGGCATCCCTCTTGCTATGTTTAGATAAGAATTGAAATGTTTACCTGGTAAAAATTGCATTTGTTACTGGACTGAAAAACTGGTGGTGTTAACAGTCTACAAGTACCATAATAATGCTTTTTACCAGCAATGGTGAGTGGTGACTGGTCTGGTGAGGCACACATGTAGACATAAACTAGAATATGTTCACATGGTAATGTGTTCAAAACTTCAAATGGTGAGCCCTACACATCAAATCATCGTTTCATGGCTTTTCCATTTTTGTCTCTAATGATTGTCAAGACCCCCCTCTAATGGTTACTATGTGTAGTGTAGTTATACTGGTTGTTGTTATATGTGGAAAGGGGTGTCTTCTTCTTCTTCAATTCTGTTCTTCGAATTCATGTATTGTATTTTTATTACTAAGGTATGAAGTCTTGTTTCACTTTTTCTCTACAATGTATAATGCTGTTGTCAAAGGGGCTGTGGTCGATTGGTTAAGGCGCTGTGGACTTGTTCCACAGATCCTTGCTTCGAGACCCACTGGAGGCATCTTTATTTCGGGGTGGTGTTTGACCCGTAGGTCACATCTCGGGACTAGGTTACGGCTTGCCTTTCAAAAAAAAAAAAAAAAAAAAATGTATAATGCTGTTCGGCCTTACAAACAGTTGTAAATTGCCGAATGCATGAATGAAAGGGCATTCATTTTGGTACCTGTGAAAATTGTCAATTCATACATCATGATTGTGATTGAAGGTATGGTGTATGTGGCTTGAATAATTTCTTCGTTGTATTGCAGAAATGGACAGGCATTGCAACCCCCGGCACTGATGTCCATCACCATCATTGTTCGTACCACTCAATTCCACATTTCATTATAACCTCCCTTTTTGGAATGCATTATTGTCAGGTTTCAACACTGATGACCTCCATAATCTTAATTCACGTGATAAAAAGATATTGATACTAATATTATTTGGTGATCTCAATTGTTTGAGTTATGTTTGGTCTGTCATTGCAATGAAGTAAGCCTTCTGCAATGTGGCATTGTTGTGAGCATTTTCCCTATGCGTAGAGATGAGCCTTGAGATGTGTAGTATAAATCAGTGTATTACAATGTTGCGCTTGCACACATGCTTGCATGTGAGGGCAAAATAATCATTAGATCATTATGGGTGTGTTTGATTTTTAGGCGTTTCGTGGAAAACTAACATTTGATTTTTCCTAGGACAAAGAAAACTTTTTCCCCCGGTGAAATGTTTTCCCACTATAAGTAGAAAAATCTTGTTTAGGATCCCCCGGGAAAACTTTTCGATGCTTGATCTTTTCACTCACCGATGACTTTCTTTGACTCAAAGCTCTCAAGAGACTCAATGTCTAAATTTCTTCAAAGCGTCGTTGGACATATTTCTCGCTTCTCCTTAACAATTCATTCACAAAATAGAAATATTCTCTTCTTTAAAAAAATTTCCAAAAATCAACACCAGAATTGCGAGGATCTCGAGTGTGAACTGAGTTTGACTTGTTTCGGGCTTGGGTTTTTCACTTTGGTTGGTCCAGCCCATTGCCATCTCTGTTTTTTTTTTTTTTGTCGTCTCAGACGATGTTCCCAATGGTTGGCCATTGTCAATTTCTTTAAATTTAATTGTTGTGTTATAAGTTTCCTCGATCATGATTTTTAGAGATTTGAATGCTTGATATGCAATTCCTAACGCAACAAATGTGATTTTCCCAGTTTGCATAAAATGCCATTCACTATTAACGTAATAATAAGTTGTTGCAACACGAAACACAAAACACAAAACTGATCTTGCAACATCTACAACCAAAATGATATTGCAAAATCGAAAACAAAACTTATTCCATATTCTGATCAGTGTATACTAGTAACTGATCAAGTAATCTCCTGGCACATTGTAAAGGTCATCCATGGAAGGAGGCAAATCAAAATCGGGATACGAAAGAAGCCCCGCCATCTCCTCATCCAATGGCAAGGATGACTGGTACTCCACAACAGAAAGTGTACTAGGGTCAGCATTATCAACAATCGTAGCGCCTTCTTCATTAACATCACAATAACTTGTCCTGAATTGTAACTCCTCCAATCTTTTCATGATGTTTTCTCTCAACTTCTTCATCCTATTCTTCATGCTATCTAACCTGGCAAAGTCATTGATGTCTTCTTTTTAATCCTCTCCCACCAAAAGCCTCCTCGTTGTTGTTGTTGTTGTTGTTCTTTTTGCTGAACTAGTACAGTCTTGACCTCATTCACTCTGATCAGTTTCAACAGTAGTGTTAAATGGTCAGTTTTTTGGAACAGTGCCATTGCGGAAGTGATCAACCACAGCCTCTACAGAGGAATGACCCAAAGTATAAGCCTTTCCTGCTGATGAGAACACAGTGATGGCAATCTGAGCATTGGAAAGAATGCAGAGGTCAGACGCCTTCTTGAAGAGACCTTGACGTCTCTTGGAAAAGGTCACTTGTCTCTTCGACTTGGGAGTCTATTTTCTCTATAGAGATCTTCCTCTTGCTCATGGTTTTTCTAGCATCTCTGACTGATCAAACTGTTAACATGGGAATATATGAGTATTGAGGACAAGTTTTCAAGCACAACTCCAAAAACGAAAATGTTCAAGCATTGGTTTTATAAATAAGCTATGCATGCATGAAATATGGTTCAAATTTCAACGAAATCAATCACAGTTCCCAGTCCAATTTCTTCTAAAACAGTATTTTCGTTGCCAATATGGAAACCCTCTTTATTTTAATTTGTCGTTCGCAAAAAACACATTAAAGACTGCTAGTTAGAGAAACATGAACTCAAAACTCAGACCACCCAACAAACAGATCATGAAGTTTAGATTGATAAGTTCATCACCCATTGCAAACCCATGTGATCTACAATCTCAACGGAAAAAAAAAAAAAAAAAAAGTGTTTGAATTAACAAAAAACCATCAAACACCCCCATAACCCAACACTGAAACAACATTGAATCCGTTACACATAATGATCAAAACATCTACAACAAACTAAAAGGAGAAGAACAAACGATATCAAGCTGAAACAACAATGTCTTTGACATCAATATTCAAATGGTTCAAATTATATGCAATGTTCAACAATATCATCTGTCTTACCCAAAAACTTAAACCAATGTTGGAATTAAAGCAAACACGAAACCTTCAACGATGCATGAACTCAAAGACTAAACAAGGAAGCGAGCGAAGAACAATAAACCATACCAAAGCAATGCAAATTCTTTCCCTATCTAATTTTCTCCTATTGCACAAGCAAACGCAGTGACAGAACATATTGTTGCTACTACAATTAGTGTCTGTGAATGGTGAACAAAACTAGCTTAGTTTCTAATACCAAATACCAAGTTTCCAAAATCGCAATTAGAAAGCAATTAAACGCAATTAGCAACCTTTGTAAGAAAAGAAAACAAGATCTAACTGTGCATAAAGTGCCTCGATCACAGCATACACCGAGAAGATCCACCACCGAAGCTAGCAGAGTCACTGACGAGAGAGTTCAATGAATTTCTGCGTCTCTTCTTTCGCTTCCCCTTCGGTGACTTGGCTGTCTGTGCGAAGACGACGATCGAATCGTGACCGTTCGATGCATTGTTCTCTTCGACCGAGTTCAGCGTTTCTACTGACTGGAGCGAGCATTCTTGCCAGTCTAGGGTTTCGAGGTCCTTTGTGATCTCGTCGAGCGAGAGAGACGCATCGTATGAGATGCTCTCTTGGAGAGTGGATCGGTAGGGTAATTGTAGGTCGATTGATCTCAGTGCCTCGATTAGGTATTTCTACAAACAGGTGAGATGCTTGAGTGTTAGAGAGATTACGTGACTGTGATCAATTGATCAGGTGATGAAGTGATATTTTTACCTTCGGTCTCTTGTGAAGGCTCGTGAAGCCTTGAATGTTGATGATCTGTTTGAACAAAAACACAAGAGAAGATCAAGAAATCAGTTCGAAACGCGATAGATAATTTGAATTTGAGCTTTAATGCAGAAATGAAACCACGTTTTGATGTAAAACTCGTTGATTCGTGAAATCGTTAGAGCGAAATAAAGATTTGAAATCGAGCGGATAGTCTCTGAGTTTCTCTTTCTAGGTTTAATGGAGGAAACGAAATCAATGAAGAATCGTTTCTGACATCAAACACACTGATTCATGAAACTGTTTCTGTAAACTTGAAATCGAACAGACTTTGAGTTTCTCTGTCTAGGTTTAATGACGGAACGGAAAACAGTGAACGAAACCTCAAGCAATTAACGACATCGGAGATGTCCGTAACACGTGATATGTATTCAATGAACAAAGCGAATTGAAGGTGAAGGTGAAGGTGAAGTGCAGTGCAGTGCAGTGTGTGAAAGTGAATTAGGCTTTCTTTGAAGCTTTAATGGCGGAAAAACTGTACGGAAATTGCAAATGCGTGTGTTGTTGTTGTTACCTTGTTGAGGCATTTGTGAGTGAGTGAGGTTGCTTGGAGATCAGTGAAGGCGAGACAGTAATCTTCGAGACTGAGCTTCTTAGTTCTCATTGTTTCTTGATAATTGTGTTGGCGGGAAAGAAATGGAGGTGAGAGGGAGACGGGAATGGATGTTGGATAGGAGAGGGAAGAACAGCTTTACTAAAATGAATATACAGTTATGCCGCGAGGCCTTTTTTGATAATGACTGAATCCATTATGGGTGGACAATTTACTTACTGTTGGGTCTGGGCTTTGGCGTACCTCAATCCATTATGAAGCCTCCCAAATTTGGGTTTGATTGCTGAGGGCCATATTGTTACTAAGGAACGTGATTTTTCAAAAAATGTCGAAATTTCACAAAATATTTTTTCTTTCAACGGGTTAATAACAATTTTTTTTACATTATAACTTTAATTTAGCATTAAAATTTTGTTATGTAAGTGATTATTATATAATATGTAGTTTGTTATTATATATATATATTTTTTTAAATGCAAGCATGTTGCTGGTGGGTATAAAACCCAAGACGTGGAAATTAAACCACCACAGTCTTAACCATTCAACCAGGCTACCGTCGGCAGTTTGTTATTATATTATGAGTCTTGTGTGTCTCTTTATGTAGTATATAGAGTTTAAAATGCTTAAAAGTATATATATATATATATATTTTTAATTGGGTCATTGATCTTATTTATTTATTTATTAATTCATGCCCGAAGGCTACATGACTGACTCTATAGGGTTAACCAAACTAGACCCGAAGGCTACAATATTGTTGTCACTTAATATCCTCATCACCTTTATCTCACATAGAGACTTGCTTTCGCTCCAGTCCATCGCCTCCACCTTGCATGAAGACTCGCTTTCGCTTCACTCCGGTCTAGTCCATTTAAGCAGCTGCATTCAATACTCAAAGGCTTATCAACGTCAGAGCAAATGTGTTCCTAATAATTGGGCAAAAACTCGCAAAATCTTAACTAGTGAGTCTCGAACCCGCGAAGGAGAGTAGATGTCCGACCAACAGAACTACAATTGGTGGACCCAAAAAAAAAGTATATTGATGATTTCAAAATTATATAATATATAATCCCGATTCGAGAGAATTTTCTTAGATAGACCCAATTGATACCAAACCGATTTGAACTAGAACGGAACCATGCCATCCGATTAAAAAACACATAAACCCAACCCGAATTCAAATACACCCAAGGCCACTCGCGCCTCCCCCTCTTCTTTTCCCTTTCCCCTTTTTCCCTCTCTTCTTCTCTCACAAAACCATCAAATCCACATCACAAAGCACGAGCAGCTTCATCAATTTCTCCTCAGTATAAATTAGCAAATAACATATCCAATCTCTTATCTGTATTTTTGTCATCTCAATTTATTGAATACTTGAACTTGATTATAATCAAGGATTGTGATTTCGTTTTTCGAGTTAATTTTGATATCCTGGTATAAGAAATATTTTGATAAATATTTGGTGTGTAAAAAAACATAAAAAATTTCGAGAATACATGAATAAAGTCTAAATAAAAATTTTGATAAATATTATAATGAATTTTTAGAGTAATATAAAAAAACATTAAATAAAGTCTAAATAACAAAAAAAAATGAACAAATATGAAATCAATATATAATTAGAAAATCAATATTGAGTATAAGAAATGATAATTAGAAAAATAGAGGGTTAAAACATCAATAAATAATAAGAAATAATAATTAGAAAAAAACTGAAATTTTGCAAAAAAACCCCTAAACTATTTATAAAAAATATAATTTTTTGTAGCTGGTATTTTTATTTTTATTATTTATGAAAAAAAACTTGAAAATTTTCAAAAAAATGTAATTTTTTCTAGAGGTGGGCAATGTCGGTTCGGTTTTGAGCCCCGAACTAAATTAATTCGGTTTGCCAAAAACCCAAACCGAAATCGAATTTTGTATAAATCGTTTGAACCGAATTTCAGATCGGTCTGGTTCGGTTGGGTCGAAATTTAAGTTCAAACACTTGAAAGATTTTCATTAAAACATGCTCAATTTTTTTACAAACCTAATTTTTAGCCCAAAGTTGAAAACTGAAAGAGAATGGGGTGATTCAGTGCAATAGGGTGCACTGTAGTACATTTGTTGCACTAATCAGGTATTGACACCTACCTGTTTTATATATATATAATTAATCGATCGGTTCAATTATTATTCGGTCGGTTCAAAACCGTAGACTGGTTTCGAACCGTTTATAACCGGTTCGATTTACATGATTTCTTTCTACTCATATTTTGGTTCGGTCGATTAATCGAATTTAAATCGATATTTGCCTACCCCTAATTTTTTCTTTCACTATTTTTCTTTTCATAATTTCGAAAAATGAAATTTTTGTGAAATATCATTTCTTTAGTGTAATCAAGTAGTAGGAGGACACATGTATTGTCATTTTCATGGGTGACAGTAGGATGGATATGTTTTATCATAGCTAGCTTCGCAGAAGATTGTCAACATGTTCATACTAATTCTTATTGTTTTCTCCAAGAAAAGAAATACAACACACACATAGTCAATCACGAATCCAAATCCAAAAAAATTCCCAATTCTCTCTTACGTTCTTTCTCCTCCACCTCCAATTGAAGAAAATGACTACTTCAGAGGTTTTGATTAAGGTGAGTGGCATCAATCGTAAAGGCGAGAGCTTCATGTTTGGAAATTGTATGAACAATGCTTCAGACGAGTTGAATAGCTATGAATGGTGTTTCATACGGGTTGAGAGGTTATTCAAGCTTTCAAACAGTTGGAAAAAGGTAAAATCGGGCTGAGTTTAGATAATTTGAATGTTTGTGAAGGGATCTGGTTCTGATTTTTGTGTTGTTGATGTAAGTTCTGATGTTGCATTGTATGCTAAGGTTTGGCACGCTTGTATAGGGCCTTTGGTGATGCCATGACGATTCTGATGGGGTTCACTCGAAGGTCCAACGTTACGATTTTGTGGATACAATAATTGATACATGCTTTGGGAATAAAGAAACAAACCCTTTCAAACCCATAAAGAATAAGAACTAGAAGATGATGGACAATAGAGGTAAGAAGCCTACTTTGAATTGCGTTTGGGCTTGAAATAGGTCCATTACAGAAATCGAAACGGTTCGGGGCCAAATTTGTGGATCCCGGTTCTGTCCTAATTCGAACCGGTCCAGGACTGGGATCGAGAACAAATTAGGAGGAACCGGTTGGTCGCACTTCAAATCGGTTATGGACCATACAATCCGAATCAAATCAGGTCGAGACCATACGGTCTGGATCGAATCAGGTCAATACCATAATTGTTGCCCACCCCTAGAGAAAATAGGGTCAGAGGAGTGAAAGAAAATTTTGAATTTAGATTGGGTTAATTGCAATTTCCCCCCTAAAACATATAGCTAATTCAGCTTTGCCCTCAATTAACATTCATATTGCACTTTTCCCCTTAGACTAACAATCAACGTGCCTTGACAGTCAAGGCACATGCTAGATAAAAAAATGTCATATTTTACTATCGAAAATACTCTTTAATGATCTGAAGGCTGAGATTCAAAATTGATGCAATTAAAATCGAAGGTTGAGATTCAAACTTTCACTAAGACGTTGGGATAATCCGCCAACTTCTCCTTCACCACCATTGTCTCCACTTCATCATCATTAACTCTCACATCTGCTTCTACTACTACATCTACATGTTATTTCATTGTAGATTAAATATTCAAGCATTAATAAGTGAAAAAACTTGTCAAGTTTTGATGACAAGCTTGAGTTGCAGCTCTTGTTCATCATCTGTTAGGCCAATTCTGTTGCAGGGGGCAAAGTCACATTCAAATTTTTTAAGGGATTAAGTTCATGTCAGTAATTTATTTTAATGGGTTAAGTTACTGTTAATTAACAACTCTTAATTGATTTTTTTGCAGATCTCATGGTGTCACAAAACACTATCAAACAAGTGAATAAGATGTTTTAAGTAGAAATTTTTTTAAATGAGTACATGTACATTGGATGTTAAAACACAATGTAAATTCATGTGATGTTCTTGCAACAATGTTTGATGTTCTTTCAACAATGAAAATTCATTTGACGTTCATTAGATGTTAATAGCACATTATAATCAAATGCCTTAACATCAATGCAATTCAATTGACGCAACACCATTTCAAAACTTGACATAACACTTTCAATAACATGAATTTACAAGCATTCAATAACATTCAATACCTAACAACTTGAAATGCAAAAACCTAAATTTACAAGCAATAATAACCAACCTGAATTTATAAGCATTTAATAACAGTCAGTACCTAACAACCTGAAGTGTATCAAAGTAACAAATATTCAATACTATACCATACCAACAAACATTCACTACTATTTAATAGTGTTTTAAAAATTCACCTAGGCGTTAGAGAAACACCCAGATTAATGGCTGGCCTGGTATGGGCGAGTTTTTAATAAGGCTGATTGTGTTCTTATTTTATTTTTCTTTCATATTTTTTGGAAATAAACAATTTAATTATTTTTTATTCAGTATATATCTGAATGTAGCAAATGATGATTACTTAATGAAATTCTCAAAGGATCTGCTGGTACCAATTTTAGTAATGTAGATTTTATCAAACATAACTGATGTCATTTATGCAATTTGAAGAAAAATAAAAGAGTGGATTTGGATATTAGTCTACAAATTCAACTTTGTATAAAATACCCATCATGACCAACTTCAGTCATTTGAGTTTTAATAAATTTTGTTCATGATTGTTAATTTTTCCACACTTTTTTCAACTCCTGTGAACCTCATATTCATATTCATCTCCGTCTCTTCTTCTCTGTCTCTTAGGTTTCCCTAGACCTTTTTTCACTAGAGAATGCAATACTAAGTATCTTGACTTCCACATAAAAATTATAATCAGACATGAAAATAAACAAATGATTGTACTATACACAAGCAATGAAGATGAAACTTACTTCATCTCATTCATGCATATTTCTTATGCTCACAATGCCTCTAATGTATGCTTCCACATAGGCTTTTACATAATGATAAGGACTGCAGTACCTGCATCAAATGGAAATAAGTATATAAGCAATGAAATATATAAGCAATGATATGGTCACTGAGGTCTTTGATTATATAAACGGTCACTAAGGTCTCTAATTATATAAGCAATGAGAAAACTTATGCTTAGTCTGCCCACTGAGGTTTCTGATTGACTAGAATCAAGAACCCATGCACACATATGATGCCTGTGAGTTCCCATTGTCTACAGTCACAATATCTAATAGATGTCTTGACTCTAAACCTATCACCAGTGTCATTATGTTGCATTGTGATGAAGTCATCACAGGATTTTAACATCCTGAATTGATTATTCATTTCGCAGTACTTGTCAACTAGCTTTTGAGCCTTAGGTACTAACACATTGATGTCCCAAGTGCTACTTTTCACCCTTCTGTCACACATAAGCCTCATGACAAACATGTGATAGTCATCAACGACCTTGCAGATTGGTTTGTCCCTTAGGCGAATGATCTAATTATTGAAGCTTTCACTATAATTGTTAGTGATTTGCTCTGAGCATAACCTAGTGTCAAAATAGGTCCTGCACCAACTCTTCACATCCCTATATATCAACCAACCACTTATGAGCCATTGGATTAACTTCCTTAATGTATTTCAAGTGGGAGACACACTCAAATTCTTTGTATGCCCTCGCAGTCTTCAAACTTAGTCTCATCAAGAAAGTCTCACCAAAACCAGCCTTCTTGAAGTTCTTGTACACGTGCCTAAAACAAATTATATGATATGAATCTAGAAAGAGTTGTTTCACTGTTTTAATCAAGCCTTTCTACTGGTCATAAATAAATGTCAGCTTCCCTGCATGCATCTTCAACTGCATCTCAATTATGCTCAAGAAAGTGTACCAAGTCTGGTAGCATTCTGACTGACAAATGTGCATCTTTGTTTCTTGTTGCATATCAATGTCATTTGCATTCTATATCTGCACACTTAACTAAAAGCCTGTCAGGATCATTCTTCTTAAATCTCATCAAAAACTTCTTTCTTACTGTATATTTTCTCAACCAAAACCTAGCATCATCTATTGTGAGTCATTCCTTCCCAACCTCCAAGACTCATTCCTCATTCTCACGACGAGCCTCATGATCACTCTCATTACCATAAACATTCTCAATCTCAGCCACAAAACCAGCATGCACACCTGGAGGTGCCTCATCTTCAGTGCTATGACTTGAATGATACTTTTTTTTTCTGCTGGAATATCATCTAGTTCAACAAACTTAGATGGACCTACTTCAGATGGACGTGCTTCAGATGGACATGCTTCATGGGTTGGTTCCTCATCAGGTCCCTGTGGTACTACATCAGGTAAGTCTTCATCTAGTTACTCTTCACTCAACTCATCATATAACTTCACTGTTGTCTTACTTGACTTTATCCCTTTCTTGCTACCATCTTTCTTTGAAGAGTACCAATCAATAAGTTTACTCTTCATTGGGGTTGAAACCTTCCTCCTAGTCCAATGCCTTTTGGCCCTGCAGTTAGACCTCAAATGAATTTTTTAGGAGGGGTGGGTTGTATGGGTTGTGTTACAGGGGCATGGTCTACATCAACTATAGGTGGGGTTGAAATTGGTTCATGCTCCATTACACTAATTCTAGGAGTGTTGTTTTCATGTACTTGTGTTGCCATTTTAACCTCAACAAACACATGCAAAATATCCTTGTCATCAATGTCTACATGGGTTCAAAATATATTAAGTCTTTATCATTTGTAATGTCTATCCTCACCCCATTTTCCACATAGGTATGTGTTGTTCCAAGAGTTAAGACATGCTTATGTGGGTTGAAGATAGTTTCAAGGATACTCTTGTTTAACTTATCTCAATTCAGATAATCCCCATGCACTTGAACAAACTCTATAGATAACCCATCTTTATAATCACTAACCTTCCACAGACCAGAGATCTCTACAGTCTTACTATACTTTCCATTATAATGAATCTAAGTTTCAGACTTTCAGTTCTTGTCCCCATTTACTATTGCTGCAAATAGACAAACAAAACAAATCATCATACCATTTTCACTAATGCAAACAGAAGACTGAAAACAAACAAACGGAACAAAATCATACCATTTTCACCGATGCAAACAAAACCACACTAAATCATGCAATCAAACGTGAATAGTAAACCGAAAACAGAAGACAAGTACAACACATAACATCAAAAATCCAAAATGAACATTGTGACTGATTTATGGAAAACACCAACCACTAGCAATACTAAACCCACACTAAATCACTTTCAGAAACGACATTTTCACCGATGCAAACAACAACCACCAAATAAACAATGGAGAAACTCAAATTCGAGCAAATGAACAAAATCATACCATTCACACCATCCATTCAAACATGCATTACATATAAAAGCACCAAAATGAAAACCCTAAAATAGCAAATAAGACTTACAGTATATCACGCCAATGAACATGATGAAGTTTCACGTCCTCTTCAGTGTTTGAATGAGTGAAATCTCGCCTCAGATTTGGCTCATCATCGCTTAGAATCCGACTGAAGAAGTCACTAAAATCATGAACTGAAATCGTCCCAGTGTATGCTAGAAGCAATGCTCCCATCATCATTGTTGCTATTGATAGTGATTTTGACACCGAAAACAACCTTCTTCCCCTTGTTCATTTCGCTATTACGCTTATTCATTTCGGTGAGAAATTCGAGAGAGTGAAAACGCAGAGAGAAATGAGAAACATAACAGAGAGAATGAAAATAGATAAAGTTTTTCCTCCACTGTCTGTCTCTTCAATGGTACGAGCTGACAAAGAGTAATCCCTAGCCGTCCACATGCCTGGTTCAGGTAACGGACGGTTGAAATTGACATGCTATTACATCAAACATAATAAGCATGTAAATGACACTTTCGTCATGCAAAATAGGAAAAATGATGACATGTGAGGTATTTCTCGACTGTTAATCTGAGAAAGAAAGTGCAATATGAATGTTAATTGAAAGAGAAATTCTAAATGTCGAGGAAACGAGCGAGGGAAATGAGCTGGCGAGGTGAAAGCATTTCCCTCGAGATGCGTGTGAAAAAAATTAACACACGCATCTCGAGAAAAATGAACGGCTTTCTCCTCGCCCAGCTCATTTCCCTCGCTCTTTCCCTCGACATTTAGAATCTACAAAACTAAATTAACGGTAAAGTGGGTGTCGTGCTTCCGAAAAGTAAGGGATGACGGTGTTTTCAGGAAAAATGGTGATGTAAAAAATGTTTCATTAGTCAAGGCCGCCAGGCCAACTAGCGCGACAATTGACTACCTGCATCCATGACCCACGACACATCATCATCCTTTACTTTTCTTGCATCTACTCATCTGTCATCATGAACTTAGCTACACCTGCTACACTACTAATTTTAATTTTAATTTCAAGCCGCTACACACTCTCTCTCTCTATCTCTCTCGATCTTTCTTTCTTTCTCTCTAGCTTCGCTTGTCAGAATAGTCAAAAGTTGGTAAAGTTTCTCTCAACACCACACTTTGATCCATCTTCTCTGAAAGAACTTCGCTCAGTCTTATCACAGTAATTTTCTTCCCTCAAATCTAGTTTCTCTTTACTTCTTAATCCAGCTTGTAGTTTGAATCTCTGTGTTTAGTTATTTAATCAACCACTTAGTTTACAAGCGTTTTCTAATTTCTACTTAGTTCCTTATTTGATTCAAGTTTTGTAGAGTTAGGGTTTCTGAATCCTTTACTTTAACCGATACAAACTAGGAGATCTGAAGGTCTACTACTACTTCGAGTTCGACTTACTTCGATCTACTTTTTCAGATTCAATTTCGAATTTCAAATCTCTATGTTTTTTCGATCTGCTTCAATTGAATTGAATGTTATTGAAATTTTGGTAACTCAAGTGAATGAATTAACGATTCTTGTTTTTTACTGTTCAGGTTTTTGTGTGATTATAAGTTAAAGGGCCGTACAGATCATGGCGAGGATTAAGCCTCAGACACTGTTGCAACAGAGCAAGAAGAAGAAGGGTCCGACTCGAATCAGTCTTACCAATATAATATTGTGTAACTTGGTTGTTGTGTTGATAGTACTGTGTGTACTTGCTACATATCGGTATTTGGGGAGGTCAGTGATTTTTATTTTTTAATTTTTATCATTGAATTGGGTACTAGTTTCATTAGTTTAATAGCTTGCGTGCATATTAATCACTAGGGTACTCTCCGTGCATTCGGCACTCAAATTCAGACTTTAGATGTGTGTGATGCACGGATACGGACACTAGCGTTGTGAGACACGATACATCGCCTTGGCAATTTTCTAAAAACTAAAACTCGGGACACGTCGACAGGTCATACTATTTTTTTTAAATGTCATATAAATAATAATTTAATAAAATGCCTTTCTAGAGTGTATTGAAGAATATTACATTTGACATTGTTGCAAGAAAACAATTAAAGTAGAGAAAAAAATATAGCAGAGAAGTAGCAATTAGCAAATGAGAGAAAAATAAGAAGCAAAGGTTAAGAAAAAAACATAATCTACCTCTATGCTTTAGTGATTTTTTGCTATATTTCTTAAATCACAATTGGAATAGTCATTCACTTCAGATGTATCAACAACCAGTATATTAAGTGGTTATTTGCAAATATCTAGAAGTAAAAAATAAAACAAAGTTGGTTTTCAAATCTTGACTATGTCCTGACCAAGTTTCGGGTATATCGGAGGCGTGTCCGACACGTTGACCACATTGACCATGTATCTAACACTTGCCGACATGTTGACCAAGTGTCTGACACGTGTTGGAAGAGTGTCGAGCGAGTGTCGCATGTCGGGTACGTGTCAGACACGGATACGACAAGTTTTCGAAGAGTCTGTGCTTCCTTGGTGTGATGTTAGAGTTGGTTGGGGCATAAAAGCTTAAAAACTTTTTTCTCTAACCTTTCTCTTTGCGGAGTAAATCTCAGTCGTCTTTTACCTCCAGCCTCAAACATCATTCTGATTTGTTATATAGATAAAAAGAGTAGCAATATATTCCAGGGTCATTTAGTTAGATATTAATTGGTTAATGTTAATGAATGTTCGTTTATGACTACCTGCTTGCAGATCAAGAAACACATCTGATAATGGCTTGATGCACACTGAGGTACTAAATTTTTTTGTGGAACCCTTGGTTTCCAGTCGTTTCTTTATTTGGTCATGGCATTATAATTATTCGAGCATGTGTTCAGGCTGTTCAATCTGCCATTGATCAAGGTTGTATTTTATTTCTAGTAATTGTCTACTGCGAAGGCATAATTTTATAATTTTTTAGTTCGTTACATTTCTTGTGACAGGATTCTGAAGGTTTTATGGAATCAAAGAAATCTGATGTTCCTAGTTATGCTGTGAGTATTAGGACACCTTGATTGATAATTGCATCTTTTTAGGTAGCATGCACTTATCAATGCCGACATACATAATTTACTCATCAAACCCCATCAGAAAACCCTAATTCTGCTTTTGTCTCGGATCCATTTACTTTTTCCTTTTTGTTTTTTTATCAATACTTGTACTTTTCCTTCATCAGACTCTAATTACCTCCAAAGGTTCTATCATATTGGAGCTTTTCAAAGATGCTTCTCCTGAGATTCTAGAGAAATTCCTTCATCTGTGGTGAGTGTTTGAAATTATCAGCTATCATTTATCTGAGTTTTTAGCTAGTAAATCATATGAAATACTTGAGTTGGCAGTCTGTCTTCAATCATTGCTACTCAACCATTTTCTTGTAAAAGCAAACCAAAACTCGTAGCTGAGATATACAGATTATATAGCTGGTTCATGTAGATGTGAAATAGGTTTTCCAAACTTATTAGCCGGGCTAGATTCCAAACAAGTAAACCATCGCCTAAAATTTTCTTGCTAAATGATGACAAAATTTCAGCTTATACGCTTTTCCAAGTTGATACACTTTTTCTTTGTATTCTTCAAAGGCCTGATAAACTAAATGGTCTGCAGTCATCAGGGGCATTTTAAGGGGATGCTTTTCCGTCGTGTGATAAAGAACTATGTGGTTCAGGCAGGCGATTCCCAAGGAGTTGGCACTTCAGAAGATTGGACTATGAAAATAAAGCCTCACAATCAACTTGTTACAAGGTAGTAACTTTAAATGATTCAAGTGTCTTATTATTTTTTCTGTATTAGTATAATGACCGTTGTTATACATCCAGTCCAAAGCATGAGGCTTTTATGCTTGGAACTTCAAAGACCAAAAAGGATGGAAGAGGATTTGACCTATTTATAACGACCGCACCAATCCCAGATTTGAGTGATAAGCTTATTGTGTTTGGACAAGTCATCAAAGGAGAGGATGTTGTTCAGGTAAGTAACAGTTTTCTTTTCGTGAATTTCCAAGGCTATTTGGTAGTTTGATGCTAGATTATTCTTTTCTGAGTATGTGAAACACATCTAAAATAGTTTATCAAATCAAATATGGCACTACCAAAAATTACCAGTTTATGTTGAATTTTACTAGTAACTGAGACTTATTCTTGCGACTTGTTACTGAAACTTATTCTTGTGACTTGTTATGTATAAATTTAAACTTTTGCATCTTATAATTGATAACATATTGGTGAATGGATTTCTTGATCGTTCAAAGCCTAAAAACAAGATTAGATGATCAATGGATGTGTATTCACTATATTATACTCAGATGATAGCAAAGCGAACTTAAACTTGAGCAATAGAAAGGCCAGTTTCAGACAGAGATACTGTCTTTGCGTTTGTACCTTGTAGGTAGGCTATCATAATGAGCTGTAATGGTTTTAGATCCTCAACATCCTTCCCTAAACTTCCGAAATACTGGTTCCTTGGTTTGTGTCAAACAAGTTTTGAAATATCTCTCTCAGTCTTGAGTTCGTAAAGGAATTGCGTAAATCCAATTATTATCAAGTCTAAGGTTGTTTTCCAGATCGAAATACCTTTCCCCTGTTCACTTTGGTTCCATTCCAACTGAATGTGGAGGAACAGTATTTGCAACTTTAAAGACCGTAAATTGTAGAATTTATGCTCCAAAGTGCTAGATGGATTAAATTGACCTTTTCGCTTGGTTTCTTGGAATGTTTGGTTCCCAGTGCCCTTGTTCAGAGATGTAATAGATAGACAAACAATTATCTTTCTTTATCTATTTGATGCTAACTTAAAACTTTGTTTTGGTATGTCAGGAAATCGAAGAGGTTGATACAGATCAACACTACCAACCGAAATCCCGTATTGAGATCATCGACATAATTTTGAAACAAGAGCGATGAAGTAAACTTTGTTTCAGATTTGTTCCAAGAAAATTTACATTGACATGATACCTTTCTAAAGGATGTTACGGAAGACACCTTTCTGATAAGCTCTTAATCAGGCCAGCGCTATTTTTCTGACTTCGTTCAAAGACTTGCAACAGTAAGGGTTGTTGAAGCACCAGCAAGAAGTTTTTTTTTTTTTTTTTTTTTTTTTTTTTTTTTTTTTTGTATTTGAAGTGATAGTGATTGGAGTGTTGAAGTATTTCACGCAACTGTTTTGTAAGATTTTTATTCTTGTACATTCTTTCTTTCGTTTCATTGGTAGAAGAAAGACGAACAAATTGGGTTGTTTGGTTACCGCTACAATATCAATGTCTGATAAGAATTTCTTGTACATAGTTCAGTCTCGTGTCACAGTTTATTTATTAGACATAAATGTGATTGGACATAATATGATTGGACATTTTTACAGAATTAGGTGATTCTTTCTCAACGACAAGTATAATAGAGAAGAAGTAGATGTGAGAATAAACAAATTAAAAAAGAAGCAAAAAATAAAAAGTATAGATTAGTGGTTTTTCCTTATTTGTCTGAAATCACAATTGAAAGAGTCATTTACTTCAGATGGATCAAATCCATTTAATTAGGTGTTTATTTGTGAACATCTGAAAGTAAAAAATAAAACAAAGTTGGTTTCGAATCTTGACCAAGTTCCAAATGTATCGGAGGCGTGTCTGACATGTTGATCACATTGACCATGTGTTTGACACTTATTAACATGTTGACAAAGTACCTGACACGTGTCGGAGGCGTGTCGAGCGAGTATCGTTGTCGGATACACGTTGGATACGACAAGTTTTTCGAAGAGTCTGTGCTTCCTTGTTTCTGAATCTATTTGGTGAATCATTTCATTGAGGTTATGAGCTGCTTCAAGTTTTCTTTCTGTTGTTGCCGTGAAATTAGAGTTTCTAGATACAGAGGCTTCTGAGTCTGGATACCTGATCACATTCTGTTTTCATGGTTTACAAAAGTGATGATTGTGCATTTTTTTTTATATATATTTTTTTCTTCTGGTTTTTTTTTTAAATTTTTTTTTTACTCATAATAGTTATTATTTAAGGGAATTGATATGTGTACTCGACTATTTGACTCGATTGCACCAACTCTTTGGTATACCAATATTTTACTTTGTTGCACAAATCTAAAAGTTGCAACACCAACTTACCTTTTTTTTTAATCAATGAAAACCATTTGGTGATGGAATTTTCTAGTTTAGGAGTAAGTAAATTAATTAAAATAAATGTAAGTGTCTGCAACTACTAAAACATTGCATTCAAACTTAAGAACTCTACATCCAAAAATTACAATGGAAATCATCCATACAAAGTCTAAATCAACAACTAGTTTTATTTTAGGATTTACAATAGTAATCAACTGTACAAAGTCTAAATCAACAACTATTTTATTTTAGGATTAACAAAAAGTGATTGGAACTAAACAATTTTTTAAAAGCTAAATTTAAAATTTAAAGCTGGGGGCATTGCGCCAAATAGCCAGGTACATGCATTCCACTAAAATTTCTGCACTTAAGAGTAGCAATCTGTTATAATTCTTTTTTTTAATTGCCTTTACACATTTTTCTTTGTCACGCTATGTTGTTTTGTTCAAGACCCTTTTCTCGTAAATCTTTGCAAATTTTTAAAAAATTGGCCAAATCTTAGGGTTTGTTTAGTTAGCCATTTTTCTTGAAAAATGGAATCTGTTTTTTATTAAGCATATTTCCGTTGTTCAGTTGTTTATTTACTGACATAAAATCGATTCTTCGTAAGATTGTTTTCTCACTACTCATGGAAATCCAAGTTTGAGGGGGAGGCCTCAGAATCGAATTCACGAAAACGGTTTCAATTTCAAGTATATTTTTCATGCAACCAAACAGACCGTTAGTGTTATTTATTTATTTATTTATTTATTGAACAAGCAGTCTTACCATTACATCAAAAGAGAGTCGCAAACCAACATAAGTTCAAACTGCCACCACAAGTGGTGGGAAGCCAAATCAACAGCTTTGCTATATAAAACAAACTTGAAGCTGAAACTAAATCTGAAACTTTAAGTGAGAAATGAAACTGGGACTGCAAATGACACTGACAGTAGGAAGATCCATATCCAATACCGGAGCCCAACGGTGCCCTCCCCTTTCATACATTCTGCCTCTTGCATCATAAAAAACGATCATATTTAATTCAGGGTGGGGAGGTTGTGCAAAAACACCATAGACTATTTGTTTTGCAGCTTCTCTAGCGAGGAAGTTCGCCACCATGTTCGCCTCATTTGGTATTTTCTTGAACCTGATCCTTCTGAGCTTTGTTGATAGCATCTTTTTGATTCTTAGAGTCTTACATAGCTTATGGTATGGAAAACGTGACATGATGTCTTGAGCACGCACATAAATACTACAAGGTTGATAAGTTTCACGCGTCAAGCTTTAATCCAAACCAGTTGCAGTACATAACCTCTTTGCATTTGCTTCCCTGATTAATCTAGAGATAATCTCTATCATGTTTGCGGTTGTACCGTTTGGGCTTATGGATTCTCAAACCAACTTAGCCAAGAAAGCAGGACTAGCGCAACCCAGACCCCTCGTGGAATTGCTCGAGTTAAGAGCCTATTCTTAATTGACAGGGAGGAAAACAGAAGACAATGCTTACTGTGGAGAAACAATGTCGAGTAACTTCTAAGTTTCAGGGACCGCTTCAATTCCGTCTTCCTTCATCCTCTCACGCATCTGCGGTTCTGTCTTACCAGAAGCAATATACGCTTGCAACAGAGAAACATAAGCTTTGGGATTGATACTCTTTTTAAGTCTTAACCTTCTGCAAGCACTTGAAGAGCTTTTCAGCACCACACACATCCTTTTCTGATTGCTTCAGAAACATAGATATGGTTTCTTGGCTTGGCTTCCAATCTTTATCTCCAACTTTTGAGTTCTCCTCTACTTTGGACACGGCAATCTCCAGAAATTTCAAAGCTGAACCCATCTCTTGCTTCTTCAGGTAGAAATCCATGAACATCTCTAGTGTTTTAAAGTTGGGCTTGCCTCCTTTCTTCACGCCACCTTCATAAAGTGATTCAGCTTCTTCAATCATGTCTCTACTAAGGTAAGAATTTATAAGTATATTTGTCAACCTGAAGTCATAAGTTGAGAAACCAGACTCCCATTCCTCAAAGCGGTTCTTCAGGGCAACTGTGTCATCTAGCTTGTGAAGCGCCAGAAGCATGATAAAATAGCAGTTGTTAGTGGGTTTAGGAAAAGCTGCATTTAGAGATTTCCATACTCTATACACTGCCAACTTGTCCCTAGTCTGAGCATACAAGTTGATGAGAGTATGATATGCTTTACGGTCAGAAAGGCCTTTCATTTTCTCGATCTTACGTAGAGCTGAAGTGGCCTTTTTGAACTGGTGTTCCTTGATAAAAATGGATGCAAGGGTAGCACGCAAACACCAGTCAGGGCGGATTCCCTTTTCTTTCATCCCAGCTAAAACACTTTTGGCTCCGCTAATATTATTCAAGGAAGCGTGGCTGTTAATCAGGATATTACAAGTACAGACATCTGGGCTGATATATCTCTGCTTCATTTCCTTTACTAGTTCAGGAACTTTCTCTGGCTCACCTAACTTCATATGCAAGGACATCAAAAAATTATAGGCCAAACAAGAAACCAAGTTCAATTCTTTCATCTTCTCAAAGACAGCCATTGCCTTCTCTTTCATTTGCTCCTTACAATAGCAGTTAAGTAGTGCCCCATAGGTATGCTTACTCTTTGAGGTGTCAGGAAAACTTGAAAAGTACTTCTCTGCTGAATCTATCCCCTCTGTCTTTGATAGCAGATCCAAGCGGATAGCCTGATCACCAAGTGATAGTTTCAGACCTTTTTCGTCCAGCCATTCCAATAACTGCAAATGAAAAATCAAAGCAAAGCATTTGAGAGAACTCGTTGAAACATAGTAACATTTTGTATGTTGACAGAATTACACACTGTAAACATAGTTAATGACTTGAGGCAAAAAAAAAAGTTCTAAGTGACAAATAAAGATCCAATCCATCTCAAAACACCCAATTCATCAATAGTGAAGAGCAAAACCAGTTAACTTGAGATCCTAAAATTCCACCGAGCTTCCAACACTAACATCCTCGTTGGCTAATTCTACTAAACTATGCTCATTCCCCATACCAAGCCATTTTGATCAAGCCTGCCAACCCTCCTTATTACTAAACCTCTGATCTTTAACATTTCAGCCTACTTGCTTTACACTTCTCCAATTGTAATAGTCTCTCTATTCATCTACCTATCAATTCTTAATTCCTTGATAATAAAGTAATACACCCATGCATGAATACTCCTTAAAGGTCCAACCTTTGAAGGGGTAACAAGCTAATTACTCAACTTAAAGACCATACCAATCTAAACAAAGAAGCCCCTTTGCATCTCAACACATATTATTGAAAAAAAAAATCAATCTATCTTTTGACACAAATTGAATGAAATTCATCAATGGGTATGTACATAAGAGCAATTAAACCAAGAAGAAAACCTGGATGGCGTGATTGTACTGGTTGTACTTGCGGAGTTGATTGACGAAGCCAATGATGTCATACTTGGTGACGGACTTTCCCTCACTGACCCATTCATCCACTGTGTCTCGCGCGTCGGCATTTGTTCCTCCGAGTGCAGATAATTTACGATACAGAGTAGTGATTCCTCTGCCGCCTTCCTTGGTCGCCATTGCTGTAAAGGTTCTTCTCGACGAAGACATCGCTGCTGTTGCTGCGTTCATTTGCGAGGTCCTGATGTGTTGCGAGTTTGGGTTTTTGAGTGAGGGATGGTTTTAGTTGTTGGGGTTTCTGCAGAGATTTTGATTTGATCTTGCTTGGAAGTTGAAGAAGACGAAAAAAGGGAACTCTTTTACGCACCAACTAGTATCGAGATCTCAACACAGTATATGGGTGGGGTGCCTTTGGAGACTGTAAGGGGGTTTTTGTTTCTATTAAGTGCTTAGAAATCCAAAAGTGCTTTTGTTTTATTTATATGGGGCAAACGAGAGTTTTTGAATGAACTGTTTGTTTTTATTTCTGAATTGGTTGTTGATTGTTTTTGTTTTTAGGTGACGACTTCAAGTTTTTTTTGACATGTCTGCGCACCACGAGAAAAAATCACTAATATTAATTTATGTTATCCACCAATTTTCTCTCATTTAAACACCATGAGATCCTCTTTCACCACTATTAAAATCACCTTATGTCTCTTGTCATTCTTTATACAATCTGATGATACAGTAAATCGTCAAGTACTTTGCATCGTACAAGTGTCATGATGATATCGTCAACAGTGCAAAGCGGGCATAGTTGAACGCCCAATCTGACAAAGCCTATACCATACAAAACCCACTCATGCAGGATCCAGGAGATTGGACTCAATCACTGGTGTCCTATTAAGCCCATACGTCATACGGTTAAGTCTAATACTCGTAAGACCTAATAAGACAAGTATCAAGGAAATCAACCTAAGACAGGCAAACCAGCAGTACATTTACTTCTATCAGAAAACATATACCGGAGTATAAGTCGTCCATGAAAACTCTCCTGCATGGACAACACTCCACAAGAAAATAATCTCCAACTGATCTCGGAGCACAAGTAGTGTAAAAAAACTCTCATATACGGACGACTCCTAACAATGAAATGATCTCCAGCAAGATATATTTTCTTAAACTACGCTACCAAAAACATAGTTGAACAAAAACTCTCACACGATGAATACTCTGGTTTATGAACAAAGGTACGGTACATAACCCAATTTACATCATTATACATTTCTCAAACTCGTGTGATAAAGATGAGATCGAGAATAGGGCATAGTCGGTGGAGAAGATGGGTAACACAATAATCATTACAAATTTAAGGTGAAGTTAATATTGGTGTGAATTTTCATTAAACAAACACAACTTGTTTAAAGTGTTTCACTTGTGCTTACTCCAACTAGAACTTAAAACTCAAAACAAACGCACCCAAACATGTCAGCTTAAGGAAACCCTCAAAACCATTTCCCGCCACTACCAAACCCTCAAATTAGTGTTTTTTTTTTCCTCAAACATCAACAATGGCACCAATCCTCATCAACGAAATCACCACCACCACCACCACCAACAACAACGAATACATCATGCTCATCGACAATGACAATCAAGATCAAGAAGACGCCTTTCTTCGATTTGTCGATCACGCTCAATCCGCCCGAAGAAACCCTTCCAGAAGACGGAGAAGACGAACGGACCGGACCTTCATGGAACTGGATCATATCGCGCATTATCAAGTCCTGCTACAACCTACTCCAGCGGCGTCACCTCCGCAATCCTCCTTTCTCCGATCTCTCTCTCTCTCAGGTACTCTCTATTGTGGCGTTTGATTTGTTGTGGAGCAGACGTGGAGTGAGCAATATAGGGTCCCAAGAAGGCCACCGGAGTGTAGAGTGCAGTTGAAGAAGAAGCTGCCGAATACCGTCACGATTGATTCAATTTATGAGAAGAATTTTCTGTCTGTTAGTAGCATTTTGGAAGCTGTAATTGTGAATGTTTATGTGCTTCCAGGTAAGTCGAGTTTCGATGGCTTTAATTGATTTTTTTAGTACATTGCATTATCTTTATATTCAGAAAGTTTCGATTTTGTTACAGTTACAAACATTTATATGTTCAGCTTGGGAGATTTTTGGAGCTCGAGTACTATCGATCTTTATCTCCACCGCAGGTAAGCTACACCGTAATGCATATTGCACACGCTCATCTTCACTGCACAAGTTATTCAGTCAACTTAGATTATGAGTATCATTTGGTTCTTATGGAATTAGAGAATTTGCAATCATGTGGGTTACTAGTCAATTTAGAACATTTTGTTCTCTAATCATGATAGCTGTTGCTGTTGGGTTTGTTGTCCGGATGAGAAATCAGTTGAGATATTCTACACTGTTTTGCTGTTGCTATGTTATAGTGTTCAATATGATAATTAAAAGCGTTTCAGTTACAGTATTAGGAGTCTAGGACTTGGATTTGTATACTTTATCCAATCTTATGGTGATGTCAAGAACTAGTTAGAATCTTGTAGTGGTTTTGGTGAGAATCGAGACACATCCAGGATTGGTGAGACTGTCATGTAACTACTGTTCTTTTTGCAATACAAAAAATTGTGTAACTACTGTCATGTAAAAATTGGTGAGACTGTCATGTAACCACTGCCTAGCCTGTAATCAGGGCGTTTCTTGCCGCCTAGGCCTATTTAGAACACTGTTGTTGAGTGAAGTTCCAACTTTCCATAAGCTACATTGACTGATGATTTTTTGATGATGCTAGATATTACGACTTGGTTAAACCCCGAGACTCCTGACAACGGAATCCTTAAAAAGGGAAGGGAGATATTTATGTCAGGATGCTGTTTTCGAAATACCGATAGATCTAGGCACCCACGGCTTTTGCCAACAGAGTTTCTTGTGATACTATTAGATGAGGTAGTAAGTTTAACAAATTGTAAATTCTTTTCTGTTACTAGTATTAGCTTCAGCTATGTCTATGAATGTAACATGTTCCTCACAAAATTCCTGAATGCTCAACTTGAGGAACAAATTAAAAATGTCATTTCTTAGGGAGCTATCCAACAACCAAAATAGTAGAAATAAAATGCATTTCTTGAATTGACAAAATAGCATAAAATTATATAACTTTATTGGTTGATCTATGGCTTATAGAAAAATTCAACTTGCTTCCATATTCATAGAAAAACTAACCTTCAAATTATAATTTGTATCAAACTCTTAAAGCTTGCTGTTGGATTGTCAAAGGCTATGCAAACTTCTAGCACATAACAAAAAGGATAGTATTGGTATCTAATCACTCTGCAATGAAAGTGGAAGCTGAGAATGTCAATTTAAACCGTTTTGAACGAGGTAGTAATATCTTGATATGTGAGGGAAATACAAATTTCCATTGCATTAGTAAAGAAATTTCAGTAATTGCTAGAGTTCCAGTTTATTCATAAAGTCTGGACAAAACTTTAGACTGTCTGGGCACACTCCAAATCCTGGTTGAATCAAACTCCAGAAGTTGGATGAGTCACAGAAATATTCAACCCTTTATTCTGGGTGGTTCTCCAACAGTCGAATTTATTCCTCAATTGGGTTCTCTCTGGTGGATTGGTCCCAGATTTTCGTGTTCTAGTGCACATGCCATGCTTGTTTCAGTTTTATCTTTCTATTGGGATCACTTTGGTTTTGAGCTTTCCATATTGCTCCAAGAAAGCATTAGGCACATGCTCTACATCAGTATGTGACAAGACCAAGGGAAAAAGGTTGTGTTCGCTAGCACAACCTAAATCTTAATTGGCATATCAATATCTTGTCCTTGATATTTATGTAAGGTATATTATATCAAGTTAGTAACCTTTGACGTACATAAGTACCCTCTGTCAAGCTTCAACTGGTGCACATGCCTTGCAAATTTTTAGGGCTTAATGTACTTTGTTAAAGCTTTAGCCTAAATGCCTTTTATATAGGTTCCCGAGGACTTTACGGGGTTAGCTTTCTTCTGGTGTAATGGTCACACTTTTTCTTTGCTTCCAGAATCAAGAAGAAGATGCAATACTTCTAGAAGCTCAATTTTGCTCAGATGACTTTTCTTCAATCTCAATTGGCGCTGTTAATAATGGGGCTTCATATTCCTTTTATGCAAGGTGAGATAATTTCTTTTCATTCTTTAGTATTTGACTCTCTACCATTCAAATAATTCAAACAAAAAAAAGGCCCTAATACAATTAAAAGAGGTTTTAGTTTCAAAGCCTTAGCATGGTAGTCACATATTCAAGTATTAGAAATTGTTGAATTATTGGAAATTGCTTTTTTGGCTTTAGGCACAAAATGACCAAATAACTTTTCGGAGTGAAAAGTTCAATCATAACTCCTGCTTGCCTTGTGCAAAAAAAAAGTACGATCGTGAAAATTGGATTACCAGTATCATCAATCTATTCACATTTTACTTGTAAACATTCAAGATTCAATTGCTTGATACTGCAGGCATAGCTTTGATCATGATAATAATCTACTTTTGGTATTGTTGGAGGAATGTGTTGTGGCTGATCATGTTAAAAAACTTGGTGGCTTCCGTTTTGCTATGCAGACATTCTGTTACTATTTGCCCAGTTTTTGCTATTGGTTTCCAAGTTATATTTTAAACATTCTCACATGTTTCAAGTATTGCAGTCATTTATAATGGATCTTCGTGACAAGATGACTAGCATCAGCCTTTATGGTACTGTGACAGACATCTTCAGAGAAAATGATACTGCAGAAACTATCTTTGTTTTGAAAATTGAAGATGTGACAGGAGTGGTTGTTGCAAAGCTACATTTTATCAAGTTTGGTAATGTTAGATGTAATTCCCGAATTGCTTCTAATTTTTGCCTTTGTTTCTACTTTTTTTGCATCCTTGCTTATTTTTTTGTCAGTTTATAAGTAAGTGTTGAACTGTTTGTCTGGACTTTTGGAAAATGCAAAACTCAACAATGTTAGAAATATATTAAAAATGCTAAAACTATTATCACCAAAAGAAATGAAGGGCATGTTAGTTATAGGCATGCTTGATGTACTGGACTATGCAAATCATTTTGTAAGTATGGATTAGATGGGAATTATGAACTGTTTACCAACAGTCAACTAGACCCTAAATATGAAGCAGATTACTAAGCTATTTGAAAACAACCACTAAGAAGCAATTGGCGTGGTTTTAATCTATTAACAGTGAGGTCAACTGAAATGAGACCCCTAAAAAATTGCAATTATGGTTCTTACTCATTTAAATATCTATGACTGTTGAAAGGAAGCAATCTGCCTTCTGATTGTTCTCTTACTCTATTGCATTAATTTTCTTCTTAATCTGAACGAGCTATCTAAAATTTAAAAGTTATCATAATCCAAAACAATTCCCAGTTAATCCGGATGAGCATTTTCTCTAGGCATGATGAATTCAATTGAAGGAATTCCACGTGCAAACAGTCTAATTGATTTGAGGTTCTTATGGTTCATATTTTTAGGAAACCAAAATCGGTGTATATACAACATATATCATAATATCATTTCGGAGTTCCTTAGAAACTAGGTTCATTTACTGTTATAACTTTTTTGAATTGCAACTTTTGCTTTGTCAGGTCACTGGCAAGATTGAGCTTTGGTCATACAATATACATATCTGGCTTGGCATGCCATATGACCTCAAACAAAACGTAAGTGGATCCAACATTAGTTTTCTTCTAAATTTTTTTTGTTTAGCGAGGCAGTCATTATGATACACACAATTTGACATGTTATCCCATGCTTATGATGTGAAATGATACCGTTTCTGGGTACTGCATTGGCACTTGTAGGCTGCAGCGTCCAATATCATTTTCTCACATCTTACTCTTGGTTATGTTCTTGACTTGCAGCAAGTTTATTTGTCATGTTTACAAAAACTTATCCTGAGTGTGTTCAAAAGGAGGGTCTATGTTACCAAAAATGATATAAAAAAGCCAAAAAGCCAAAGAGAGGGTCTGATTTCTATGTTCAAGGTCAACAATGGGAGCCTTTCTCTCCCAGTCTTACATTACACCGGTGACCCATTCATTTGATACACTACTCCTATGTACTTATTCCAGTTCTGGTAGCCTTCTGAATTGAAAAGTGCACGAAGAATTTCTTGTAGGGTACTTCCCCTGGAAAATTGCCATCTTCTCAGTTGGCAAAAAGTTTGTCAACGAAGAAAACCAAGGAGATGTTTGGATAAGACGAGTAAGGGACTTCAATAAGGCACTCTTAGCCAAGTAGATTTGGACATTTGGGAGAGAAAAAAAATGCTGCAGCTACTTATGGTGCATCTGTGTTTGATTGGCTTACAACTATAATGCTAAATCCTCATGGATGCTCTCTGGAAGGGTATCATGAACTTGAAGAATACAGTCAGCGATCACATTCCATTATAAGTGCACAATGAGGAAAGGGTTCAGTTTTGGGAGCACCATTGGGTTGGGGATATTCCTCTGAAGCCTTCCCTCTCATATACAACGCATTAGAAAAAAAGAGGCAAAGTTAGCAAGTTCTGTGATCACAATGCTGAAACAAATAGAGGGACTTGCATTGGCCTCCAAATGACTGGGAATTGGATCAATTATCTAACCTGCTGAATAGCAGCAGAAGGTGGTCGATAGGATCAGGATTACTGGATTTTGGGCGATGGCACTTGAAATTTCTCATTTCAAAGCTGCTCTAACTTCATCACCCCTACTATCATTCTCAAAGATAATGGTAAAGGGTCCAGCAGTTCCACAAATTTTTGTGTAATCAAGTATTGTTCAGCTTATTTCCCATTATGGATAGTTGCATGGTCGCGTTTATGTGGCTCTGCTGAAGAATCAATAGATCACATGTTGATATCATGCTCTTCCTCAACTAGCTTTCTCACTGCTGTACTCGTTTTTTTGATAATTACTGAATACTTGTTTTATAGATCAAACTTTTTTTTTTCAGGATGGAGTGTCTTCATAGGATTATCCACATCAATGCTGGAACATAAGGAGTTATCCTTGTTTCTGTGCTCATGTTTGTATATCAGTATCTTAAGAGGCTTTCAGTTTGATACATACTGGTTCCACCTTTAAATTTGGTTTTGTTTTCCAAATAAAAATGAAGTGTTCTCAGATCCTTGGTTTGCAGTTGATTTTAATTTTTCAATGTGTTTGATTGGCAGGCTTGAAGTGTCATGGTTCGAGAAGGACTCTCGAGCTTCCTTGATTAACATAAGTTGCTTGCCAGCATTGCTGAACTCATCTTGTCTTCACAAGTTGTCGTACCTTTCCAATCTCTTCAGCCAGACTAGTATCACACATGTAAGTTTTCTGTCTAAAATTTTCGTTTTAGCTTGCAAGTAAGACTTTGATATTCCTTGATGCCTTAGGGTGGCGACAAGGTGCCAATGGCTTATGCCATGTCATGTCTAATCGGGTTTTGTTGTGTGACTTGTGTCCCATACTGGCATGGCTGTTTGCTTCATCTCATAACTATGTCAAGTTACACATAATTTGCCATTACTTGAATTGATATTATTAGCCTATTTGATTATGTTATGAAGTTATTTAATGTGTTCAAAATTTAAAATATGTATAGGCAAATTATATATTTAAAGCATAAAAAGGGGTTGCATAAGGTTACATGGATATATTTCGTAATTATGTCCACAAGAAAAGATAACAAAATCATGCCAAACAATTTGAGACATCAAACCGAAACCCGACCCATTTAATAATCGGTTCACATTCACAGAACCATTTCGTGTTCGTGTCTGGTTGATATGTTTATTATTTGAATTTTGTCTTATTCGTGTAAGGCATGGAGAAACTCTCATACTTTCTCACTTCCTACTTCTCATTCCCATTGAACTGCTGTTGAACTTGTTCACAAAAAAATCCGCTTATCATTTTTTTTAATTTCTTAATCTCATCAGCCATGTCATGAAAGTGAAAACATGCTAACTATTATTGTGGTATGACTAGTTTGTCTTAAAATCTTGTATGAAACCCCTTTATTTATGTTCACATCTATGAATTCCTACTTGCATTTGTAGGGTGAGTAATGACTTAATCATTCGACTACAACTTTCACCAGGGCAGTCGATCATAGATGTAACGTTCGTGATTGTGCTCTGATAAATGATTGTTACTCTTTGCAACTTAATTATTTTTTTCCAGCTTGAAGAAACAATTTGATCCTCAATGCATCTTGTATGGTGTAGTTTCAAGTTGATATTTTGACTTATTGCTTGTTGGTCCTTTTACTTGGAAATTTTCGAATACATGATATAGTTTTCTGTACAGATTTCTAACCTTTCTATTTTCTTTTGAGAAGGTATGCAGTGTTTGGGTTGATCATGTCGAACCACTGGATCTAATTTCAAAAGTTTCTCATGTTGTATGTGGCCATTTTGGAAATGTGAGGCCTGACGGACTTGTAGAATGTGAATTCTACAATTGTACTTATTTTGGTGAAGTTATGCCTACCTTCCATTTAAAGACAATCCTTGCAGATGAAAGTTCAAAAGTGTTTGCTTGGTGCACTGGTCAAACTGCTGCAGAGTTGCTGCAAATTTCTGCGAAGGAATTATATGAGCTGACTGAGGTAATTAATGATCTAACTGAAATTTCATTCTGTTCCCTTTTCCTGCCTACTAAACCTTACAGCTAATTGACAGTTCTGCATTGGAGAAAGCCAGTGCTCTGAAAGGTTTTTGTTACGCCCAAGGCTCAAAAATGTCATTCTAGTTATCATTTGGATATGAGCGTATGAATTCAGCACTTAAACAAAACTAGAGCAATGGACTTGAAAGATTGGATGCTCTTAGGACTGTTGCTAAAATTCCCACAGTTGGAAGAAAGCTAAAGTTTATCATATGTTTGAAAGATTGGATAAAGCTAAGGTGCCTAGTTAATACTGCTGTATGAACTAATTTTTTTTTGATATTTTACTGAAATTTTATGAGGCCAAATATGGACGTGGTGTAGTGCCTTCAGAGTTGCTGGAATGAATAAATATTAGAATATTAAGCTGAAAAAGCACTCGAATGTTCTCAGCTTCTATCATCATGCAAATCAGCTTCATGTGTGGATAAGAGGCAATTATCACATCTAGATTTTAGAACAGACCCTTCCCACAATTAACCCCCATTCCACCAAATTTTAGACAAGCTTCTCTCTTCCTAGCTTGTCAATAGTTATATACTATTGGTTGGATGCCTTTGTTACTCGTAATCTTTTGCATCTATTGCCGATGCACATTATTAAGGAGCTTGTCTTAGGAGTTACATATGCCCTTTAGACAATCACAATGGATTTTTGTGGATATCTAACAAGGAATCACATTGTATAATTTCAGGAGGCCAAAGCTCTGTATCTATATACATTTGAGAAACAAAGGTTCATGGTTGCAATAGTGAATTGCAATAAACGGGTGTCTGGAAGTTCCTCTGCAGACTGCAAAATTGATCCAAGTACATGGGATATCACAGGAGCTTTAAAATGTGAATGAAACGTAGCACATGAAGTTCATTATGAAGTTTCACATCTTCTGAAGACAACTCTGGTAGAGTACTGCAACCACTGGTTAGATCTATTATCCTAATAATTTTGGAAACGGACCTCATCTTGAATGATTGTCAGAAAGTCATTCAAATACCAGTAAAAAAAATTGTTCTAGTTTTAGTGTTTTCAGATGTAAATCTATCTTGGTTTAGGGTGTTGTAGCAATGAGGAACCATTGCCTGTTTGTTAATCTTGTAGTGTTTGGTTTGTTAAGAAGCATGAGATGATAATTATAAAGATAATTATGTAGTAAACAGTTGTGTTTTTGTTTCAAAGGAACTTCTTTGATACTGCATTGTAAGGCTTAAATAAAGATTTTTTTTTGTAGATTCTGATTTCACTTCTTTTAACACGGTTAGAATCCAAATCTTTTCCTGGGGAATACCAGAATTACATTTTGGCTTCAAAATTAATGAACATTAACAAATAGATAGGAACTTTTAACCACAAGTAGTTAGTATTTAAATTCCCTGCTAAGTAGCTTTTCAAAACCTGTATCTCACTTTGTCTGCAAGATCTAATAGCGCACCTTTATTAATACTTAATTTCTCTCTCAAGTAAACGATAAACAATCTTTAACAAGGTGTGTGCCTTTTGCAGATATAAATTGTTCCATTTTGATCTTGTTCCACCATGAAAGCCTTCTCAGCTTCTTTTCACATCTCAAGTTTGCTATACCAATGCACAGCCTTTGTGGCTCCTTTTTTCATTTTTAAGTTTGCTCCACCATCAAAGCCTTCTAGATTTCCTTCCATTTACGGATTTCTTTACCATAAAGGTTTTGTAGCTTCTGCATTCTCATTCACTTTGGTTTTATTTAATCTGTCTTATCATGCTCACCAAGTTACCTTAGATTCCCTAATATTTTAGTCAGGACACCAAGCCTCCTGTTTGAACTGTGAATCAAATTCATGTTTTCCTCCAGTTTCAAATCGATTTTGATGAAATAAAAAGGTGGTGGTATTGCGTCTAAACTCTAATCTAGTAAGCTTATTTGATGCCCAAGATATTTCAAATGTTGACGTATTTGCATTGGTCATCCTCTCATGTTCTTACCTTCTAATTATTTGGGTTATGTATTGCAGGCTGTGCTCGATTGCAACTAAAATCAAGCTTGTCGAAAAGGGTTGTAGTATTGAGGATAGAGATGGAACATCATAATCAAAGGCAAAAGGAAGAATCCATAGATCATGTTTCAGTTGACATTGTGACGTCGAATGAAGCACTAGTTTCTTCCATCAGAGAAAAGATGGAAACCATTTGCCCCCCTCTTTGTATCTACAAGGTACCTGAAGATATTCGTAATGTTAACAAAAAGGCCTACATTCCTGAAGAAGTCTCTATCGGTCCATTCCACCATGGCAAAGAAGGCCTAGAGTCGATGGAAGAGCATAAGTGGCGTTATTTGCATGCCCTCCTCTCTCGAAAACCAAACTTGGAAGCAAGTCTTGATGATTGTGTCAAGGCCATCAGAGAGTTGGAACAAAGAGCTCGTGAATGTTACCAAGGGTCCATCAGACTAAGCAGCAATGAATTTGTTGAAATGATGATAGTTGACGGTTGCTTCCTTATCGAACTTTTCCTCAAGTACAGTACAAAAGTTTTAAGACGTCGAGGTGATCCCATATTCACCAAGAAGGGGACGCTCTTTAATCTGAGGTGTGATCTGACACTACTCGAAAACCAACTGCCTTTTTTCATCCTTCAGTGTTTATTCAACCTTGTTCCAATTCCAGAACAATGTGGGCATTCATTGATTGAGCTTGTATTTCGTTTCTTCAAAATTATGATTCCAGGAGATACAGAATTTCTCCGTAACAGATTTCATCAACAGGGGAATCATCTTCTGGACATAATACATAATTGTTTCCTCCCTGATCACTCCCCGAGCGTTCCATCAAGTGAAGCACACAGGACTATACACAGTGTACAACTGCTTCAAAAGTCTGGCATTAAATTCAAGAAGGCTGCTGCTGATAGCTTGTTGGAAGTTACATTTGATCACGGTGTTCTCCGAATACCCACTATAAAAATCCACAACTACACCGATCCTCTCTTAAGAAACCTCATTGCACTGGAGCACTGTTCCATTGATCCTATGAAGTATGTTACTTATGCTTTTCTGATGAGTAGCCTCATTTCCTCTCCTGCTGATGTGCATTTGCTCCAACGAAAAGGGATTATCAGTACCGGAGTGGAGAACAATGAGGTTTCGCTTATCTTCATGAAGATTTGTAAGGAAGTCGACCTCAAGAACTTTTATTATTCTGAGCTTTGCGAGCAAATAAATGCCTATAGTGCATGGTGGGTGACATTGAAGCGAAAGTATTGGCAGTCTAAAAGAAAAAGATATACGCTCATATTTGCAGCTGTACTAGTGTTACTTGCCGTCACAGGAACCTTAATTTCTGTACTCTCATATTATCTTCACCGTCGTAAGTAGCTTACCTTCTCATATATACAAGGCACTTTTTTGTTTGCTTGTTTCAGTTATTATGTATGCTTCAATTACTTCTCACGAAATTATTCAATGAGATTGTGTTACATTCATATGCCTTGAACAGAAACACGCTATATACATGTTAAGAACAAAAATACTGAGACACGCTTATATGTTGAGAACAAAATACTAGGCAATCAAGTTTTGGCAATATTGGGAATCAGGGTGAGGTAGCTTGATTTGTGGATGATGATAAATTCCTTGCAATATGCTCGAAATGGATTTTGAAGTTCAACTTGCTACGGTGAACCACCACCTCAGCTTCATTCCAAACCTGGTTCCGTAGAAATGTAGAATCACTGTTAATTTACAAACATTGTAGATCTTACCAAGCACAAGGATTTAAGAAAATTATTCAATTCTTCGGTAAATGATTGATAATACATCAATAAGACTGTCATCACAGCCATATTGTCCATCATGAGGATCAAATATTCCAAGACCAAGCTAATTTATAAAGCTCAAAAAGGGCGAATCTAGCCATAAAAAGCCCAAGCAGAGCCATCAAAGTAAATCATAGTTAGATGTCCAAATCAAGGCCTAATAGAGTTCTCTCTTAAAGAGGAGGAATATTACCGAGAAAAAGAGTCGTGGAGGGAGCTACGCTTCTGAGGACATATCTTCTTAAAAGAGGAAACTGTTATAAAGAATGTCTCTTGTCGTTGTGCCTCACATGCTTAAGTTTAATAATGATCATTAAAGGAACACTATATAAGGGAACATTCGACAAAAATATACAACTTTAACCGAATTATGTCTAGATTTATCTCCATTTCCATCTCCAAATGAATTACTGACTTAAGCATCGGGGTGCCTTCAGCCACAAAAAAGATAGTATTTGACAATTTAACATTTGTTTTGTAAATAGACTTATAGGAGACCAAATTTTGAATGCATCAGATATCATTGAGAACTAGGGATGGGAGAAGATATAAATTTATGGAAGGAACCATAACTTTTCCAGATAATCCAAATTTAGAGAGACTGACAATTCAAAAGCCAGCCAAGAGCTATACTACCACTGATGAACTTTTCTAGGTAAATGGTGACAAAATTATTTGGATTAACACTCTAATGTTTTATTATTACGTAAATGAAATCATAACTCAAGAAATCGGTGATAAATGGAAAAGATTAAACAAGATATCAAGGAACCAATTTGGAACACCTCAAAGAACACAGAATTTTCAGTGGGGAAAGCCTATAAATTGTTTCACCAAATTGACAATGCAACAGTACTAAATGAAGAACGGATGGTAATGGATGTAAGACCATACGAACTATAACTGAAAATTACTGAAAATATACAATTAACCAATTACGGGTACAATTTACGCGGCTATCCAACCATTTAGGCTCATCAACTCATATATATTGCGCAAGTTCTTTCCCTTTTCCACAGGCACCTATTATCACCTTAGTTTTCCATTACCGTCTACCTTGCTGATCTCTGAACAGACGATGATGGAGACCAAGAAGTTTACAAGTCTTGTATTCCTCATTGCCTGCCTCTTCTCCATAAGTGAAGCTCGTCATTTGATGACTCTAAGGCCTTTTGAATTTTTTTCACATCACGGATGGGAGAAAATATACACTACTCCTCATGCTGATACTTACGCATCTGCTCCAACAGCAGCATACCCGGAACCTAGTTCTGTATCTGCTGCTCCAACAAAACACCTCGATCATTCTTCACATCAATTATGGAAGAATGTGTACTCTTCTCCTGGAGTGGATTCTTATGTAACAGTTCCTGCAGGAGAGAAAAACTAAGGGAAGTGCGTAAAGTTGGCAGAATCCTTTTAATTCTGACGAAAACTTAAACTACTTCCTCTTACAAATATTTAGGAAGGAATGTTCGAATTACTGGAGATGGTTCATTAGAGGTGTAATCTAGCTTGTGTGGATGTCGCGGGCAATGTGAAATTGTTATTATAGAAATAACTTGTAACCTTTAAGGTGATTTTTTTTCCCTTTTATGTGGGTGTCATGACAAATGAAGATATATTGGATGTAACAAATAAATAAAAAAATTATGTTACCTTTGTGTAAATATATTTGTCTTCTCTTTATCAGTTTTCAACCTTTTTCTTTTGGTTCTCAACTCTCTTCATCAATCTATCAATCCATCTGTTCCTATCCTTCAATTTTATCCTGATTATTTCCTTATCGAATCTTACATCTTCAGTTTTCCTTTATCGAATGATATAACTTTTAATTTTCCCACCCACCCTCCCTTCCTCTGTCTCTTTCCGTGGTGTTTCTCCAGCCTTGTTTATGTAATTGGTTTTTTGTGTTCTTTGTGTGTTGTGTTGCAGATTTTCGACGTGATGCAATGTCCATCTTCTCGTCCCAATAATACATCCAGTAAGAAGAAGAACATGAGGTTACCACAATACAGCGTTCCACGTAATATGTTCCTCGAATGTCTTCTCGAAGCAAGAAGACAAATCCTAAATTCATGTAACTGATGATGATAATACAGGTAGAATGCAAATGCTTATTAGAACCTTGTAGGGATGCTAGATTAGTGCTAGCATTCAATGGTTTCTATATCATGATTTATTGTGTTTCGATTCTTTACGACGACTTCTCATACATCCTGGGACCCACATTAGGTATAAATCAGGTCATGAGAGTGCTTAAATGATTGATTGGTAATTACGAGGAAGAAAATTTATGGCAAGTCTATCATGCAACAACTTTAGTAGCAGAACACTTTGCAAGGTTGCTTTCTAACCTGGAGACGGTGAATCTAGAACTAATTAGGTTATTTGTTGAAGCTTTGAAGCAAGTTTATTGTTTTGTAGATGATGAAACGAGTTAACGTATGAACGATTGTAAACTTTATTAATATATTTTTATTAATATAAGGTTCAGGGATCCTAAAAACCCCAGCTCACTTTCCAAAATATAAAAATAAAAAAATAATACATCCAATAAACAAGAACCGATTATGCAAAATTCTTCCCATCCATCCAACAACCCTATCCAACTTCAATCAAGTACCTTTCCCAATAAACAACTCAATATAACATATTACATTTTTATAGCTTTTACCCAATGAAAATTTCCAATACAACAAAACACAAGCTTAAAAATTGGTCATTGTCTAGCAAAATTTTTTTTTTTTTGAAGAGAAAGAAAGCCAAAAAAGTTTTTTTTTTTTTTATTGGGTAGAAAATCAATTGGGCCTCATTTTTATGAGGGGAGGACCAAAGCATTTTATTCAATGTTATGAAATACATTCTACAAGGTTAAACATGCACTGCAACTTACATTTCGGCCTTCATCACAATAATAAAAATAAAAACCCCAATTAACATGTGATGAGCAACTAATGAAAACACACAAACCATGTTTTGTAGTGAATGTGTATAAGCAAACATGTAGGCGTACATGTGGAAACTCTCGATCAATTAGTCTAACTAGACAACTTTTAATTTGATGACTCCAATAATTATTAAAGTGGAAGGATACATCGAGATTTAGAGATTATGTTGTTAGATAGCTGGCATTTGTAAAGGGAGTTGCTACGTGTATTCGACTATTTAGCTTGATACTTCCAACTTTATTTTTTAGATTTAGTTTTTAAAAATTATTTGGTGTACTCAATCACATTGTTTTACCCTAAAACAAAACATCGAGAAGAAGAAAATTACTCCTATTGTTGATTGGGAATAGGGATGGGCAAATGAGTTGAGGAACCACGGCCCAAACCAAACCGACTTGTTTTGCTCCAAACTGTCTGGTTCTTATTATGTATATTAATAAACGGTCTGGATTGGTCTGGATCTATTGTAGAACGGTACGAGTTCGGTTCCAAATGTTTGAATACATACGATCCCATTTTGTAGTGTTTTTCTTTACTCTTTGATACCACTTAGCTCTCTTCACACACCAACACTTTCTTTTTCATGTTGTCATCGTCCTTCATAAACAAAGCAAAGCAATGGGTACCGCCATGGTAGAACCATCGCCTTGCTACCCCTCATTGAAATCAACATCAGATTCAATCGAAATGGGCATTGACGATCTGTACGGTAGCAACAAATCCCTAGATCGCCTGATCGAATTCAAGGACATCTAAGAAGATTGCACGACGAGTTGAAGAACTTGAAGAGAGAGCATCCCTGAGGCCAAGAAGAGGTCAAGAGGATCCAATTGGTCCCATTCGTAATCGGTCAGTTCATGGTGATGATTGATCAGAACAACAAAATCGTAAGCTCTACCACAGGCTCCAATTACTATGTTAGGATTCTCTGCACAATCAATCCAGAACTTCTCAAGCCTTCCGCTTCTGTTGCTATGCACCGACACTCCATCATCAACTTGATAATGAAAGATGGGTTGAAAAAGTTGCATAAAAAGATGAGGAGCTAGATGATGTGGAGGATTTGTTAGTTTGTGTGTGGTTTTTTTAATTAAAATGAATGGTTAACTGCAAAAGACCATTACAAAAAAATTAGTGGAATCTTTGGAACCGTAGGAACTGGATTGTTCTAAACAGTTCGAGTTAGGTTCAGTTCCAATGTTCAAAATGAGGAAATTCGGACCGGATCCATTAAATTGAAATTGTTCGAGCTATGTTCTTCAAAATTTGGAATCAATCCGGACCGTGCTCAGCCTTAATTGGGAACTTTTATGAAATTTTGGGTTGTAGGAATTTTTTTAAAGGTTTTATGCATTTTTTTTCAAATATGATATAAGTGTTGTAACAATTATGAAATTATGTATTTTTTATTCAATATTTTAAAACTATTAGTTTTATCAACCCCTTTATGGTTGATGAACACTCTGAAATATGATGAATGCTTGACTAAATTTTAGTGTTTTAGATAATGGTTACTTTTATTCATTCATTCAAGTGTTAATTAATGCTCCTAAATAAAAAAATTCCACCATCAAATGATTTTTATGAATAAAAACTAATTAGTCAATGCTACATACGTTACGTTGGTGCAACAAAGTCGAAACATCGCAATGAATATGCCAACCATCACATCCATTTAGATTCACCAATCTCATATATTTATTGTCCTAAGTCCTTCCCTTTCTTCATCAACACCTCTCACACCTTTAAGTATTTGATTACTATATCTACTTCACTTATCGCCTGACCCTCTTATTAAGTGTCAAGAGATGATGATGATGTAGATATGATCGAACAAAGTTATAAGCATTTTTTCTCGTTGCATACCTCTTCTCACTCTTTGAGTCCCACTCTTTTAGGCTCGTCATTTGATGACTTTTCCCATTAGATCTTCATTACATCACGGTTGGGACAAACTACGCTCTTGTTCTTCTCAAGTTGATTATTCTTTATTTGTTTCAACAAAAGAACTTGAATCATTATTAGCTCCAACATGGCAAAAAGTATATGCGTCTCCTCGAGTGGATGCCTCCATATCTGTGCCAACACTAGGGGTGGGCAAAGACCAATTTAATTTCGGTTAATCGACTGAATCGAAATATGAGTAGAAAGAAAATAATTTAAACTGAACCGAATCGAATCGATCTACGATTTTGAATCGACTGAATAATAACCAAACTGATCGATTAATTAGATATATATATATAACCAGTAGGTGTCAACAACTGATTAGCCAAATGTATGATGGCTCAATGGTTTAACAGTGACGGATGATATCACTAGGTCACAATGTCGAACCCAGCTGGCGACATCGAGGGTGAGAGGGGTTAAGGGATTGAAATCGGTTTGCCCACCCCTAGCCAACACCACAACCTGGATGCTTTTTGGGCTGAGGATGGAAAAATGTATACACTTATCATTGAGTAGACAACAATGTGTTTGAAGTTCCAACAACATAACTTGATTATTAACGATGGAAAAAGTGTACCCTTCTCCGCGGGTAGATATTTCATATAAGCCGTTGGAGCGAAACAAAATAACCAAGGTACACGATTTTTTAGTGGAGTCTTTACTAGGGGTGGGCATCCCGTCCCTAACCGGTTTTTTTAATATTTAAAATAAACTATGTAGTATGAAACTATGAAACTATTTGTTGACATGACTATTTTATTTGTTGACATGACTATTTTATTCTCACAAGTTTCCATATGACTCACCTAGATAGAATCTAACTTAAAAACTTTTTTTTTAACTCTTCCTAACTCTTGACAACAACAATGTGTGCTCCTTGCAGTTTTTAAATAACAAATCCATTAATTATTTTTGTTAGCAATGTACAAAAAAATGGTTATCTTCAATAATAGTTCTAAAAAAACGGAGTAAAAACTAATGAAATGGGGAAATAATAATCAATGGCTTAAAGTTATATAGTTGTTCTTAGAGTTGTATACTTGGTAAATCCAAAATGTTCAATCTTGTATGTTAAATTTCAATTCAAAATTTAGTACATGCTCATCCCGTCTTGTCCCGAATCCGTTTGGGATGAACCGAGATCGGGATAAGGTCTATCCCATCCTATCTCATCTCGATCCTAAACAAATAGGATAAGATAGGGATGTAGTTCATTCCATCCCATGACCACCCCTATTTGACAAATTGATAAACCAACTTCTTTAACAATTGTCACATAAGCTTGGTAGCAACATTGTAAATATGTTCTTGCGACCTTGAAGTGTTGTTTGAGGGTGTTGATTCGAAGGAAGAAACCTAGCTTGTAAATAAAACAATCTTGTAAATTTGAATCTTCCATTACTCATAGACAACATCAAGTTTGATGTTTTTTTCTTTGAATCCGTTTTTAAACTTCGCGTAAACCTTTTACTGATAATTTAAAATGAGTATAGTCATAATGCACTGACCATGAAAATTCCCAAACTTGGGTAATCATAACATCGAGCTTAGACCATCTATACAAATTGTTACAAAATGCTACTTCCATAGTCAATTGAGCCAACAACTTATTTCAAGCGTTTGCTCCTACTTCTACTTTACAACAGATCATCTTTTTTTATTTAGGCTTCGCTTGGTATGCAGTAAAATAATTTATAATGCAAAAGTTTATAGCGGTTACATAAATTAGGTACTTGGTTGACTTTATAGAAAATGATTATTGAAATTTGAATTTAGGGCTTTTACATTTTCTAGTTATAAAATTCTGCAAAACTTTGCAGAACAAAATTTTCAACATTATTTTACAAAACTCTCATCATCTCTTCGAGTATTCGCAACTTTTTTATAAATTCCTTAACCCCCACCACCTTCACAACTATCATAATCACTAATACCACGACCACGACCACCATACCATAACCATCACAACCACCACCTCCACCACCACCACCACCACTATCATATCATACTCACCACAATTAACACCACTTCACTATCACCACCATAATTGTTGTCGTTGCACACCACCACCACGATCTCCATAACATAACAATGATCATCACCACAACTATCATATCATAATCATCACAACCAACACCACCTCACTATTATAACCATAATCGCTATCATCGCATGCCACCATCAGGACCACTATAACATAACAACCACAACCATTGCTACTATTATAGCCACCACCACCATTACCATAACAAAACCATCACAATCACTACTACCATAGCCACTATTATCACCACTACCACCATCACTGCCAACTCCATGATCATCGCCAAGCACGGATCTACTAGGGGTCAAGTGGAAACACTTGCCCCCACTGACTTAAATAATTTTTTGTTATTTGCGATTTGCAGACGCTCCGATGCAAGTGACATCATCCTGTACCACCCCTTCTTATCTTCCTCCCCCTTTTTCTCTTCCTCCATTATCTGTGACGTCGGCGATCCTGCTCCCCCCCCTCCATTTTTCTACCATCTCTATCTATTTACTACGAGACTGACAACCACTCCGCCTCCTCCTCTTTATCTCCATATTTTTCTACTTGATTTATTTTCCTTTTTCACCATTGCCACTAACAATCTCAACATCTCTTGTCTACTTTAAGAAATAAAATAGTTATTTTTTAAATATTTTCTCGAGATGAATTTGTATATCGAGGTCTAGTTTTTTATTTTATTCATATGGTTTTTTGGAGTACATGAAAAATTTGACCCATTAATTTTTTCTTAAAATACAGGCTTGTATCTCGAGATTTATCCATAAGTTATTGTTTGAAGGCATCTTGGTAATCAACGTGAGCCTTTTGATAGTCAACACACGTTGATTGTTAATCCCGAGGGAGACTGCAACAATGATTAATGTCGGGGTAACCTTTAATTAATTATTTTTTATAGGGCACAAATCACAAATAACAAAATAAATAAATTATAAACATATAATTTACATTTGAAATTAATTTTTGCCATTTAATTTTATATACCAATTTGAATTGGCCTCTATAAATTTATCTTTTGCGCTTTTACAAAATAGTTTGTTGGATCTATTTTCTTCCCCCATTAATTAAATGGAGTTTTGTTTAGAAATTGGTGTTTTGTATAGTTATTTATGTATTATTCAAATTAAAAAAATCTATTAAGTAATTAATTATTATATTATTATTAATTAACTATGATTCGTTCGCCCCCCTTCAACAAAAATCTTAGCTCCGTCACTAATCATCACTATCATATCACACCACAACCATCACTAATACTACCACAACTACCATGAGATAACCACCATTACAATTATAGCACAATCGTTACAACCACCTCCACATTCACTACTACTACCACCACCACAACCACCATAGTCACTGCGCCCACCACCACCACCATTTAAAAAACCATCGCCATTGCCACTGTCACCACCATCATTGCCCACATTTGTAATCTCCATCATTACAACTACAATCGCCACCATTATATGATCCTGAGTTATTCTACGTGGCGAGGAAATGAGCGAGGGGGGGGAAGTGGCGGGATGGAGACCGTTCACCCATCCCATCACCTCTCTCGGGATGTGCGTGCAAAAAAAGATGACACACATCCCGAAGGAGGTGAACAGTCCCCACCCCGCCACCTCCCTTCCCTCGCTCGTTTCCTCGCCCACTTCCTCAACATTTAGAATTTCTGTATAATCCTACAACAATTACTACTATCATCATCAATTCCAATTGCAATCACCTTATCTAATTTACATCAATTTTCCATAGTTAATAGTTACTACCAAACACGAATAGATTAATGGAAAGCAAAGTGATGTATATTAATTTAAAATACATTATTTACCAAAACGTAAACAAAAATTCCGATTCCTAAATATCTTTCTCACATTCGTACCATCATCATCGAACATTGAAAAACAAAGCCGCCGCCGGCGTTAATCAAGTGAGATTGTGGGTCCCACCATGATTAGTCTTTTCATATATTAATACAAGATATTCCCAATCCACCGAAAATGTCGTGTCCTCGGGTTGTCATGATAGACTTTTCTTTATATAAAAACACTCTGTTCTTCATTTACTCTGCTCTGCTCTGCTTCAACAAAGAAAAGAGAAATCAAGAAACAGAGAGAGAGAGGGAGATGGAAAGAAGAGTTGGGGTGGCCGTTGATTTCTCTGCTTGTAGCAAGAAAGCACTGAGATGGACGGTGGAGAACGTTTTGAGAGATGAGGATCATCTCATCCTCATCAACGTTCAACCTGGTGGTCACTATGAGGATGGCGAAATCCAGCTTTGGCAGCCTACTGGTTCTCGTAAGCTCTTCTCTTCTTCTCATTTTTTTTTTAAATTTACTGAAATTTTCCCTTTATTTTTATTTTTTTACTGAATTGATTTCTTCACTATGATCTCAAGAACACCATGTGGTTTTAAGCAAGAGTTGTTTGTGACTGTTTTGTTTAATTTAATCTTAAGATTAGTGTTGAAATTGTTAATTATAATCTGATCGGCACATTTAACCATGCTATTGGTCTCCAAATTAGTTGAATTTTTTTTATGTGTGATCTATATGATGATGATGATGAAGTAATCAATTTCATTTGAAATTTCTAAGTGGGTGATGTAATTTAGGTTGCAAAATATGTGTTTTCGGATCCCAACTTTATAGAAAATGCAAATATAATTGTTCAATTTTGTAAGATTGATTGTAATGGATAAGTCAAAAGGTTGGTAGAGGTGCGGCGGATGGAATCACATGTCATGTCATGGGGTCGATTTGTTCCTGTGTAAATGTTGGATCGACCGAAATAGTGTTGGGCAAAGGCACACTTAATGCAAGTGTGCGATGTTTTGCTTCAGTTTAGGATCTCGAAATAGAGTGGTGGTTTGTTTATTTTCAGTGTTTTATATTAATTTGATGGATTTTCATTTATTTTCTTATGTTTTGCAGCATTGATCCCTCTACAGGAGCTATCAGATGCTGTAATCATGAAGAAATATGGGGTGAAGCCTGACCCCGAGACCTTGGACATTCTCAGCTGCATTGCAAGGCAGAAAGAGGTAATTTAGTAGATAAAGAAAAGTGTGATCCATAATTAATTTCAGTGATTTCAAGAATTTGAGAAGTTCATGATGCTTTTATAAGCAGATTGTGGTGGTCATGAAAATCTACTGGGGCGATCCGAGGGAGAAGATATGTGAAGCCATTGACAGAATTCCCTTGAGTTATCTTGTAATTGGAAATCGAGGACTGGGAAAGATCAAAAGGTACATGTTCTGGCTTCCATTACATTAAGAATTTATGTTGATCTAGTTGGTTTATTATATATAACCCTATGTTTTGTATCCTCTCAGGGCTCTGCTCGGCAGTGTTAGTAACTATGTGGTAAACAATGGCACTTGTCCCGTCACGGTGGTGAAGGTGATTGATCACGAAGGGTAATCCCTTGGCTTACTTTCTCAGTACATAGTATATTACTATTCTACTTTTGGTAACACAGACCATATGCTTTCGAGGAGGACTGTGTAATGAAAACTTCAATAAGTAAGAACATTTGTTCTTTTCATGTGTCACCCTTGTATGTAGAAGTTTGTCTAGATGTTGCAATCTGAGCTTTTTCTTCTATATACCTTAGTGTATAATCGATGTTGTGGGATCTTGTTAATTATAGTTTTTCATGTCGCTCGTGGTTAGTACTTGAATCTTTTATGTTAAAATTGTTTTAGACTATTTTATCATTCAGAAATGCATGAGTTAGACACTGTAAATCAGATGGACAATATAAAGATTCGTGTATATGCTCTCTAGGTTGGTCATGTGTTAATTGGTCAAAGCCTCAAGTCCGAAGGTTCTATTAGAATGCGTTGTATATGCACTCTAGGTGGATCCGGCTACTGATTATGAACAAAACATACTTAGGTAGTTAGGTGACTCTTCGACTAGAACAAAAAGGGACTTCCCAGATTATCAGTTATTGGATTTAGTTAACGCTATAAACGTTAAGCTACGATCATGCCACCTGAGGTAGTGATCATGATCATGCCACCTGAGGTAGTGATCATTTTACTGCATACGGCTTTCATCATAGAGTTAATGGAGCCTTCAAAAGTTATACTTGCTCCTTTGATATTTCTTTAGTCCGCACTCATCCATATACCATTGCAAATTAATGATCGATGAATGGAAACTGTCCAGAAAATATTCAGATATTGATATTTTGTTCAAAAGTTCTCAATTCCTTTGGTTGCCTGGCCCAAATTAATTTTTGACTGTATATTACAGTATCTCAGCTCTGATACCATGTTAAATTGCCAACTTTTTAATAGCTTAAGCTGATAGAGAGGGCATATCTAGCATATATCAAGGTTAGAGTCTACAGAGTCGGTAGAGTAGACTTCTAGTCTCAATAGATGTTCTAAAGAACATTTTCACAGCAGGGAGGAACAGTGAGAGAACCTCGATATGTCATATACTTCTTGGTTCTGGCCGTCAAGCCTCAGGCCTGCAGTTTGGCTTAGCTAGCAGTTCCAACCGAGTCTTCAACTGCATACAAAATCAAACTCACAGTTTTGTTATTTGTTTCAAACTCTATCAATTTTATGCCAGGAAATGAAATTAAAGCATTAACAAATTGTAATTTCAGTTTCTTACTTGCTCGAGCATTGGATCAGCAGCAGCAAGTTTGTAGATGATAGATATCACTGCAACGTAACCCTCATTTTCAACACAAAGCATTCACATCCTAGAGCTCCTTATCCACATCCCACATCAGAATTTACCATCGCCATCTCCATCAAAGATGTAGTCTAGCTCGTTTAGTGCCAACAATGTGAGACAATTTAGTTTAGGGTTTTTTTTTTTTTTTTTTTGGAGTGGAAGACAATGACATTTTATAGTTTTTTGATCAAGAAGATTTCCAACACAAGTACACAGCTAAACATGAACAAAATTTATGGTCATTGTTTAAGAATAAAAAAAGATGAAAATTATTAATTTTTTTATTTTATTGGGGCTTCTATTTGCATTATACTAACAGCAAGAACAACAATAATGAAGTCTTGACATCCAAACAGAGGTGACATTTCTTCTATATGAAAATGAAGCCTTCAGGTTGAAGGCTCTAGATTAGTTTTGTCATGCTAAAAATAAAATTTTGATAGGAAAATTTGTACAACATATGGCTATCGATTGAGTCTTGAGACTGAATTAAGTGTGGTCATCAGTCGAAGACCTAATTAGATAAGTTTCTTGTCGCAATATTTAAGTAATGTCAAAGAGGTATTTATTTATTTATTATTTTTTTTTTCAGAAAGCAAGAAGGGTTTTAATGACCCCTCAACCTTTATATTAATGAAAAATAAAGATGACTCAAAAGGTAACTATTCATTATAAAACAATGACGAGGAATGTTTGACCTAAACCAAAGTCTATTCTAGTTTACTTACTCTTATCACTATCATTGGGTTAAGGCGATCCATGCTCTATTTCATTAGGATGAGGTAATTTAAAAGTTACCATTCTTTTTGTTGTGGCGGCGAGTGATCCATGTTTCATATATTTTTTTGTTCGTTTTCCTAGTTCGGTTGGATCTTCGAGGGCTTACTCTGAAATCATAGTTCCATGCTTTTGTGTATTTTTCAGTGTTCTAAAAATCGCTAGGCGTTGGGCGGGCGGCGAGCTGGAGCCTAGCGCCCAGGGGCCTAGGCAGGTGCCTAGGCGGGCGCCTAGGCAGCACCTAGGCGGTCTTAGGTTTTGTATTATTACTTTAATAATTTACAAAAGTTAAGCATAATACATTATCAATTACATCCAATTTAATGCCAGTATACATATGCAAAATTTAAAAACATGAAAATTTACCAATAATGAACAAAATTTATTAAAACTCAAATGATTGAAGTTGGTCATGATGGGTACTTTATATAAATTTGAATGTGTACTCTTTTATTTTTCTTCAAATTGCATAAATAACCTCAGTTATATTTGATAAAATCTACATTAGTAAAATTGGTACCGACAGATCATTCGAGAATTTCATTAAGTAATCATCATTTGCTACATTTAGACATATACTGAATAAAAATAATTAAATAGTTTATTATTAAAAAGTAGGAAATAAAATAAAATAAGAACACAATTAACCATATTAAAAATTTAAAAAAAATTAAAAAAAATAAAAATCGCCCAGACCGCCTAGAGTCCGCCTAGGCCGTCCAGACCCCGCCCAGACCCGCCTAGACCCGCCCAGCCGCCCAGACAGCCCGCCCAGCCATTAATCTGGGCGGTTTTCCACCTTCTAGCGCCTAGGCGCCGCCTAGACCGATTTTTAGAACATTGGTATTTTTAGATAATCATTTTTCCTCATAGCCAACACTTTCATGACTTTCATCATCATTGTCACCTTCATTTCTATCATGACTTTCCCCTTGAGAGACCTCTGTGTCCGTATTTGGCTCATGGAGAACCTCGTTCAAGGACTGATCTGCCTCTCTGTCCAAAGAGTTGCCATGGACATACTAGGTTGCAAAATCTAATTTTCATGTTCTGGTGAGTGTGGACAGTTTTGGTAGGGATTTACAATCTTGCTTGCAGGTGGTGTGAATGTTCTATCTATGGCTTGTTTAGAAGAATGCAGAGGTTGCTGATCCAGATCTTAATGCGTTACATTCCAAAATTCCTGAGTTTTGAGTTAGTTTAATTAATTAAAGTATAGAAATAGATGTCTGATGTCAAGCATTGTTGGAGATTTTTTCTCCAAATCATCAAGTTTAGTTTAGGCATGTTTGATGTCTAGCTACTGCTTAAAATATCATTTATCAATTGGAAAACAAGATCAATATAGAACCAGCAACAGCTTCATGCCCTGACCTAAACTGAATTGAACTGAACTACATTCCAAAATTCCTGAGTTTTGAGTTAGTTTAATTAATTAAAGTATAGAAATAGATGTCTGATGTCAAGCATTGTTGGAGATTTTTTCTCCAAATCATCAAGTTTAGTTTAGGCATGTTTGATGTCTAGCTACTGCTTAAAATATCATTTATCAATTGGAAAACAAGATCAATATAGAACCAGCAACAGCTTCATGCCCTGACCTAAACTGAATTGAACTGAACTACATTTGGCTTAGCTGCCTCGCTACACACTCAAAAGCCTGGATTTCCAATCCTCCTTAACTTAGAGTCCCGAAAGGCGCGTTAACTGGAGTTTGAAAAAATTATTGTACAAATAGGTCATATATACACTAAAAATAATAAAAGGTAGACTCAATGTCATGGAAATAGAATATATCAGATTTATCGTCTTCTTATTCGTTTGCAAAAAATAAAAAAAGGGACTCTTTTTTGAATAATATACCTATTATGACATTTTGTAGTTTTCTAACATCGTTAACGATAAAATCTGAATTGGATCATGAGTATACGACACCTTTTCTTTTTTCGTTTCTATTATTATTTTAAAGAGTTTATGAGGATCCCGTTCCGAACATTTGGATTAACAAATGAATACAAAGAATCGTTCTTACATTTTTTTAGAAAGCAAAAGAAAAGGATGTAGGATTTGAAATTACTCTTACATTTTGCCTGTAGCACCATCGAAATGTACTAATTTAAAATGAAAATAATAATTCAAACCAACGCAATGGTACAGATTTTCAACGCAATGGTACAGATTTTCATAAGCACACATTTTCTTCGAGAAATATTACCAACAAAAAAAAATGGTCCACACGCTTTGACCAGTATATAGATAACATAAAATACAATAAATCAATCAAATCATGAATACAAGTCAACACTTTTTAACTCAATCTAAACGGAAATATTCTAACTGTTTAGGGAATGGGCGAGGATGGACGATCCCCCCTCGCTGTTTTTCTCGCCCATTCCCTGAACAGTTAGACAAACTCATCTAAACGCTCTCAAAGAGAGTCAGGACAGCGACCCTTTATTTTTTATTTTTTATTGTTTTTTTCTTTTCTTTTTTCTGAGTGCGATTGTGTTTGATTGGACCATTATAAACATAAACATTGGAATTGGCCTGGCACAAACCTGACTTGGATTTCTAGAAAAGTTCCTTTCAAAGTACGTAGCTTCTACGAAGCCTTGTCTCAAAGCACTGATTTGTGTCTAAAGAGTGGTGTGTATGTGATTGGACCATTCTAACATTCTCTTCATAAATTTGAAGAAGTTAGAGAATGGTAGAGTTGATTTAATCACATGCGAACCACTCTCCCAAACACTGCTCTGAAACATGTTCTCTAGAAAATTTCCTCAAAAGTATATTTCAAATGCGTTTACAACTAATAAAGAAACTAAGCCTAATCTGATCTTATCTAATCTAATCATCTAATAATCTAAGCTAAGCTTCTTTTATTTTATTTTATTTTTCTGTAGACTCAAAATAGTCGGCAAAAAATGATGGGGAAGAAAGATATTTGCATGTTTAGTTGAAGAAATCGAAGAGAAAAACTGATCCTTGTCTCTACTTTACCATTTTGGTGTGTGATAGACAGAAAGAGGGATTGAGGAGGAGGTCGTGTGCACGAGCCCTCCGGATCCGAGAAAGAGAGCCACTTTGGTTTTTTCAGCTCTGCATCTGGATTTCAACGGGTTTAATTGACTGACTGTTTATAATAGTGTCTTGTATTCTTACAAGAAATTAAGTAATTTTGTTGACCAAACTCTCTCCCGAGTAAGGCTAACTGGCGAGGAATATAACAAATATTCTGGAAACAGCTAAGAAAAGAAACACGGATAACTTAGCTGAAAAACTCAGTTTATTATTCAATCAAGATCTGAATAAATCAGTCAATTACAAATTCTATAAATACTAGGAAGTCTCCTAAATAAACTCAACTAACTATGACATAATATCTACCAATATTAACGTACTTAGAATTTATTCAACAAACTAAAGAACCACTAACTCCTAAGTAAAAGGAAGACCAAAGTTGAACTCCTAAACTTATGAAACAAGCTACTGACTCATTCAAGGAGTAAGATCAAATCAGTGAGTTTCACTAATTTGCTACACTCCCCCTTAGTGCAAACTTACTGTCAACAACACCAAGTGTGCTTCGAAACACCACAAACTTGGCCTTGGAAAGAGCCTTGGTGAATATGTCAGCAACTTGGTCTCCTGTTCGTATTTTCTGCAGCTGAATTTCCTGATTTAGAACCTTCTCTCGGACAAAATGATAATGTGTTTCAATGTGTTTTGTGCGGGCATGAAACACTGGATTTCCAGCAAGTTTAATCGCACTTTCATTGTCACAATGAATGGGAATGGGATAGCTGATGACAAAAGACATTTCTTGAATAAGCCTCTTAAGCCAAATACATTCTTGAGTGGCCATAGTAGCTGCTACATACTCAGCTTCGCAACTAGAAAAAGCCATGGTTGTTTGCTTTTTACTGCACCATGAAACAGCTGTTGAGCCTGTATTGAAACAATAACCTGTTGTGGATCACCTATCATTCACATCACCAGCCCAATCTACATCTATAAAACCACTCAAAACGAATGGTATATGTTGCTTGTACATCAACCCGAAGTTTATAGTGCCTTTTACATAGCGAATAATCCTCTTTGCTGCAATGAAATGTCCCATGCATGGTTTATCCATAAACTGAGAAATGACCCCTACAGAGTATGCAATATCAGGTTTTGTGATAGTTAAATAGAATAAACTACCAACAAGCTGTCGAAAAAGTGTCACATCTTCCAGTAACTTTCCTTCTTCTTTAGTTAATTTCAAGCCAGGTTCCATAGGAGTAGTCATTGCTTTTGAATCCTCTAGATGAAAACGCTTCAATAGCTTTGCTGCATATCCTCTTTGAGAGACAAAATAGCCATCAGATTGATGAACTTCTAGGCCAAGAAAACAACTAGCTTCACCCAAGCTTTTCATTTCGAAACGGATGGACAAGGCATCTCTAAGACGAGTTATTTCTTCATTGTTGTCTCCGGTAATGATCATATCATCAACATAAAGAAGAATCATGGTGCACATTGTAGGTGTTTTCTTGATAAATAAACTTGGATCTGCATTAGAAGACTTAAAACCACAAAAGTCAAGATACTGAGCGATCTTACCAAACCAAGCACGTGGAGCTTGCTTGAGGCCATACAAAGCCTTCTTGAGCCGGCACACATGATCAAGGAACTCCTTAGAAGTAAATCCATGTGGTTGTTCCATAAAGATATTACGATCTAGTTCTCCATAGAGGAAAGCATTCTTCATGTCGAGTTGCCACAATTTCCAACCTTTGGAAGCAGCCAATGAAATAATAGTTCGAATCGTTACCATTTTAGCAGCAGGACTGAAAGTTTCCTCGTAGTCTAGACCGTATTGTTGGGAGAAACCACGAGCAACAAGATGAGCTTTATATCTGTCAACAGTGCCATCAACCTTTTTCTTCAACTTATAAACCCATTTGCAAGTTACCAAATCAACATTCTTCGGCATTGGAACAAGCTCCCACATGTTGTTCTTATGTAAAGCTGAAATTTCATCCCGCACTGCCTCTTCCCATTCAGAAACACCTTTAGCTTCATTGTAGGAGATTGGCTCATTTTCACATGAATCTCCCATCATAAAACATGACAAAACAGGGCAATAATTTAGCTGAACTTCATAATCAGCTAAATGATCAGGTTGTTTTCTCTGTCTTGAAGACCTTCGAATCACGGCCTCATTAGTACCATCATCTGGTGAAGAGGTATTGCCCCCCCCCCCCCCCCCCTTTGATTTGGTGTAGCATCACCAAAGAAAGGTGCAAGATCAGTTGTGTTGTTGTCCACATTTACATCAATTGGATGTAGTGATTCTTCATCAAACACCACATCACGGGAAACAATAACCTTCTTTGTGTCTGGATCCATACATCTCCATCCTTTCCTGTGAGTATCATAACCAACAAAAAGACAACACCTTGCCTTTGGATCAAATTTAGTTCGATTACTTTTAGATATATGAACATAACAAACTGAACCAAAAACTCGAAAATAGCTCACATTTTGTTTGCGGTGATATAATGCTTCAAAAGGAGATGGCTCTGTCCCTGGCCATGGAGGCAAGCGATTGATGACATGACACGCAGATTGAATAGATGCTGCCCACAATTCTCTTGGGAGATTCTTTGCATGTAGCCATGACAAACACATGGCTGTTAGATGTGCCAACTTGTGCTCAACAACTCCATTTTGTTGTGGAGTTTCTGGACAGGTCATTTGACGCAAAATGCCATGCTCCCTGCAGTATTTGATGAACTAATCAGACATGTATTCCCCACCATTATCGGTTCGTAGACATTTAATTGGCAGCTTAAATTCTTTCTCCACCTGCTCCTTGAATTGAATAAATTCGTGAAGAGTTTCACTTTTGTGTTCCAAGAAATATACCCAAGTGAACCGAGAAAAGTCGTCAACAAGGACCATCACATAACGAAAACCAGCATAACTGAGTGTTCTTGTTGGCCCCATGATGTCAGAATGAATCAGCTCTAGAGCATTAGATGCTTTATTCTTTGAATTGGTGAAAGGAAGACGATGTGATTTGCCATATTGGCAGCCAACACAAACCATATCATGATGAAAATCCTTAAAGAAGGGGACACCGTCAAGAAGTTTCTTTGTAGAAATTTTCTGCAGTAACTGATAACCAACATGGCCTAACCGAGCATGCCAAAGTGTTGCACTGGCAACCTGACCTTTCTTTTCAACATATGCATCACTCGCAGCCAAAATGTATAATGATTCTTTCATTTGCCCAGTAAATAAAACATCAGCAGCAACATGTTTTACATTTGAAAGAATCTGAACATTAACTGGACCAAAGAGAACATACCTCCCAGAATCCGCCAACTGAGAGACCGAAGCGAGATTTTTCTTCAAGCCTGTGTTGCTTTGGTGCACAACAGAAGTCATGGTTGCTGGTTGCTTAATAACTTCAATGGATAAACATGCTCCCATTCGGGTTGATCATATTCACTTGCTTCATGTGCAACATTTGCTCCTCCTTCTTTGAGATTAACACAACAATTTTGTTTAATATGGTCTGATTTCCCACACCGATTACATACCACCTTCACGCGGCAATCACGCTTCAAGTGCCCCAACTTTCCACACCTATAACAACCTTTTGAGTTGCCTTTAGACTATCCCTCAATTTTGGACAGTTTGCTCTCACCTAGTTGCCTGGAGGAGAAATTGATCTTCGCCCTGTCTTTTGTATAAAAAACATCATCTGTTTGAGATAGGGAGTGCTTGTTGTTGTTGGCCATTTGTTTCACCAACTCTTTCTGGTTAGATAATAGATTCTCCAACTCAATAATAGAAGGTTGAGTTGCCCACCCTTGTATCGAAGAGATAAAGGGCATAAATTCTTTTCGCAATCCGCGAATGAGATAACGACGTAAGCGGGCATCACTTACAGGCTCTTCCGTATCCAATTCTAAAATTTCAGAGCACAAAGTTTTAATTTTCAAAAAAAATGTTGTAATTGAAAAATCACCTTGAGTCATCCTGGCAAGTTCGTTTTCCAAATACTGCAATCTCATGGTGTTCTTTTGAGTGAACAACCTTTCAAGTGTCTCCCATACTTGCTTTGGTGACTTTTCATCATGAACATGCTCAATGTATTCTCTACTGATGGATGTTCGCAAAGCAAATAAAGCTTTGCCACACTTTATCTTCCACTTCCTCCGCAACTCAATATTGTGTTGCGTATCTTCTGGAATTACATCTTCATCACCAAAGATTAGATCCCACAGATCCTGTCCTTGTAGATAAGCTTCCATGCAAAGCTTCCAATAATTATAGTTGTTACCAACAAGCTTTTCTACAGAGACATGAGAGGCAAAGCTTTCAATATTCATCTTGATTGAGTAATAAAATCAAACACTTGATAAACAACCAAGCTCTTGCGCGCACCCCTTGGTTCACTATAAATAGCAACGATATTGTCCCAAACTTAAACACCATCTATTGGGTGTGGCCTTCCATCTGGGCCTAGGTGGTGTGGGGTTTTCCCTTAAAAGGCCTCGTTACTATTAGGGAGTGGACCATCTCCTTATAAACCTTAGTGACAACTCCGCCTTACTTGATGTGGGACTATTCAAGCCAACTTCATCCCAACAATCTCCACCTTGGCGCGAATCGTCACACATCCTACAATCCATCTACCGGTCTGCAACATCTCGAAGTACATCTTCTCCTCGAGTCTCAAGTGCAACTGTGCAACCACGACCCTGTGGGTAGCACTCAGTGTACAGGCTCGACTATTTCCGGCGTTTTTGGCTCCACCTAGTCGCAACCTCCGCACTAACTCCACCTTGTCCAGGCTTGACTATTTCTGACGTTGTTGGCTCCACCTAGTCGCAACCTCCGCACTAACTCCACATCGTCCAGACTTGTAGGATATTCTCGGACACCATATCGGCAAGGATCTGGATCATTCATCTGGCGGACCGCGCACCTGCGCCTACGCCTATCCCCTGAATAATGTGCTGATGCAGATTTAACTAACCTAAATAAATAGATTAATTTAACCTAATTTTAATCACTGCAAGTGCACAGTGTCTAACTGGTAGACAAGGGCAAGTACAGGTCGATCCCACAAGGACTGTGGTTGCAATTCAATTTCAGGGTTTATTTAAACTAATTTAAATTGGGGTTGCAACAATTAAAATATCTAAACTAAAAATCAAATTAAAAACAAAATAAAAAGTTTTAAAGAATATGAGAAAAGAAATCAAGGCATTGAATCCACCACAGGTTCTTTGAGATTTGTGTAATCAAAATTATTGTTTTCAAGATTTAACATGACTAACCTAAAGATTAATCTAAGTTCACAATTGATTTCAGCATAGGTATAAATCCCTAGAATTGCGTGTCTTCTTACGGCACACACAATCACAGATTTATTTTAACTAATCCTAATCCCTAGCATTGCGTGTCTTCTTACGGCACACACAATCACAGATTCGGATTAATTGATTAAATCAGGCTTTTGAATTTCAACAAAGGGTACTTCTAACTACCGACTAGTCTAGACAATTAATCAGGATATAATCGGTGAAAGCAATTTATTAAAAATCATAAATCAAATATGTTTAACGTTCAAGCATAAAGAAAATAATAAATTTAAATACACAAACTCTAGGAAATCCTGTGGTTTCATCGTAGCCTTGGCGAAGGGTTTAGCTATCCATGGTAGTGGTAGTCATCTCCTCGTGATGTGGTACGCCGCAACTCATCTCTGCACGGACGCGAATCCCGAGGAAATAGCTGCTAATGGCACTGTGGTGGCTCTTAGAGACCTCGGGGTGCAAATAGTGAAAACTGTTTTTCAATTTTGAAAAACGGTTTTCTCCCGCCGAATTCACGCGGCTTCTGCTGGTTCGTCTTCTCCAGCGAGACGGAGGCTCTCGCGGCCTCGTTCTCGCTCCTCGCGGCCTCCCTCGACCTCCAATTGATTCCAGAACCTGCAAAAGAAGAACAAAGGTGAGAAAACACAAATAAAGGGAGAGAAATCGGGAGGGGACTCTCTGTTTCAGCGACGGTGGTGCGCCGCGGTGAGGTCTTTCTGTGGTGATTAGACGGTGGCGGAGAGACGGTAAGTATGCCTGGAAGAGGAGAGGACTGAGAGGAGAGGAGGACGGCCTGTGGCTCTGTCGCGAGGCGAAACAGAGTCGCGGTGGTTGCGGCTCTGTTTCGCGGCGGTGGTTGCTGAGGTGGTGCGTTCTACTCGCGACGGTGGCTGTGAGAGAGAGAGAAGTGGAGGAATAGAGCGGGAACCGGGAAGGAGTTCGAGACGAAGAGAAGAATCAGAGACGAAGAGAAGGTTCTGTGGCGAGGCGGAACAGAGTCGCGGTGGTTGCGGCTCTGTTTCGCGGCTGTGGTGGTCGTTGCGATTCTGGTGGCGAGGTTGCTGGACGGTGGATGGCGGCGGTGAGGATGATGGAACAGAGAGAAGGATGGTAGAAAGTGGCGGCTGATGGTAGAGGACGAGGAGGAAGGGTGATGACGGGATTATCGCTACCCGGCTCTCCTATCGAGCGAGGGTTGCCGGCAGGGTGGTGTGGTGGCTGGAAAAGAGATGAGGGGAGAGGGGCTGTGGAAAAGGAGAGAATGAGAGATCCCTGGTTCTCTAAGATTAGGGGAGCTAAATAGGGTTCTATTATCTTGGGCTTGGGTTTTTAGGTTAGCATTTTTGGATTTGGGCTTAGGTTAAATTAGGTGGATCTAGGTTTACTAGGGTTAGGTTTAGATATGTGACTCTCTGCTTTGTACCACCACTAAAATCGACCAATTGTCTGTCGCCTTAATACCATTTCATCGTTAACGCTCAAATTCCTGCCAAGACATGAAAACGAAATAATTATTATAAATTATAATAATCGAAACACTAACATATATAAATTAAGGGATATATTATGTAATAATTATGTGAATATCAAATACCCCCAAACCTATATTTTGCTAGTCCTCGAGCAAAACAATAAAATAAAATCTAACTCACTTTCGCAGGAATCATCGGTTGCACTTACCTTAAACGTGCAACAAGGCTTTAAACCCCTAGATTACCTCTAGTGGACGAGTTATAGTCTCGTGAGGGTTTCCAGAAATGTTACCCACAAACATTATGACTTAATAAATTTCCAAAACATGGTAACTCGATCTATTATCCTCAGAGTAAGAATTTAGCTGCCAAAAATTTTTGAAAATAGCTAACAGTCTCACAATAATATATCAAAGAGTCTCACAACCATTTAATAATACCCAAAGGTTAAATAAATTTCATCAATTATTCCCACTCGAAGTGTGTGTGTGCATGGCCTTATCAACATAACTTTTTATTTCAGAGTAAAACAATTACTAAATCTCCTTTAGAAAGTTTGTTTTAACTTCAAACCTCTCATGTCACTCACAATGAAACACTCAGAGATTTGATATTTCACTCAGTTTATATGTGAGGAAAAGAGTAAATAATGGAAAACAATCATCTCACATATAGTAATATGAAGAACAGACTTTTCAAGAGTGGAATGAATATGATCTCATGGAAAGGAATATCAATTACTTTTGAGAATGTTAAATCATACACCATAGTTCTTATTTATTTAATCTCCACATCCACGAAACTAACCATCTCTTAAGATCAACTATGACTTTAATAGGTTGTAATGGGGCTTAGGTAATGGCTAACAAAGAATGGAAAAAAGTATACGAAAAATCTCTAAGAATGTATACACCCATTAAACTAACACAAGGGCTATCAATGTTCTAACCATCAATTGCTTTCTTCATTTTTTTTTTTTATTGACCTCGCTTTTCTTTTTTTTTTTTTTTTTTTTTTTTTTTTTTTCAACTACATGCTTTTCCTCTTCTACTCAATAGAATGTTTCAACACTGACGACTCATGGTATATTTGACTCTGTTCTTTCTAATTGCCCATTTCCAACTAACATTCATCCATATACATTCTTAGATAAATTGGGTATTGATAAGGGGTTAACAAATAAAAGGCTATCAACGACTCAAAGGGCTTCAAAAGGAAACTAATGAGTGGGTAAGTAAAAAGGCTAGAAAAGGTTTAAGAAAAACTTGCCTACATCATTTCTTAAGTTCAGGTTGGTATTATGACATCTCAACTAAATAAACTAAAAAGTTCTAGTGCAATAATTTAATTTTAATGTCATTCTCAAAGCAATTGATAAGAAAAATGAGAATAATGAGATCATCAACGACTTAATGCGAACTCAAGAAAAATTAGAGTATATTTATCTAACACTCAGAAAGAAAAGAATGGCTCAAAACTTTCACTGGTTAAGTCTCCACTATTATTCTAAGGTTCTCTAGCTCATATCTCACTCATCAACTTCAAATCATGCTAATATGGCTTATAGTGCAAAAAGTAATCGAGTTGAAAGAAATCTCATGAAATATATTTAACTTAAAGATAATATCAAACCATATGCTTTCCTATTGATCTATAAAAGTGACAAGTGAAAGCATGTATTTCTCAAAATTTCAGGCATACTTGAAAGCATATCCTCTTCATTGGAAAGGACTTAGATCTTGGATGCATTTTCAAAGTGAAAAATTTTCACACAATCATAATCATAGTAAGTTGTGAAATAAATTTTAGTTCAAAATTTCTTGAAAAATGCAAAAAAAAAACTCATACCCCACCCCTAAACCTAAACCAAACATTGCCCTCAATGTATAAAACGATGATCATGACAAATGCAGGAAAAAGAAAGATGAGAGTTAAAGTGATATTACCATGGGAAAGTTTTTACCAATTTCGATGAGATCTTCCACCAATGAACGCTCAGAGACATAAGAACTGTGGACTCATCATGATAAATGGATAAAAATAAGACAGGACACAAATAAAAATAAAAATAAAAATAATAATAATAATAATAATAATAATAATAATAATAATAATAATAATAATAATAATAATAATAATAATAATAATAATTACATGGTATCAGTTGTAATTCAAAATTGTTACGGAGCTAACGAGTATGAGTGAAATGCAACTAGAAAAGACTCGAAAATCAATCCAGACTAACCATAATGACACAACTGAAGCTAGGTTGCCTCCTAGGAGCGCTTGGTTTAACGTCGTCAGCCCGACATCTATGCTTCCTCAATCTGAGTACACAGGATCCTCTAAGAACAACACATCAACCTCGACTTCTGATGTAGGCAACTCTAAAAATGGTTTAAGACGCTGACCATTGACTTTAAAAGCACGACCATCTTTAGGATCAACAATCTCCACAGCTCCATGTGGAAACACTGTTTTCACCGTGTAAGGTCCAGACCATCGAGATCGCAACTTGCCAGGAAATAGACGCAACCGAGAATTAAATAACAAAACCTTTTGGAAAGGTTCAAAAGACTTGCGAAGAATAGATTTATCATGAAATACCTTCGTTCGTTCTTTGTAGATTTTAGCACTTTGGTAAGCATCATTCCTAATCTCATCTAACTCATCGAGTTGGAGCTGACGATGTGATCCAGCCTCACCTATATCAAAATTAAAGGTCTTGATAGCCCAGTAAGCACGATGTTCTAATTCTACAGGCAAATGACATGCCTTACCAAAAACAAGTCTATATGGAGACATTCCAAGTGGGGTCTTAAACGCTGTCCTATAAGCCCAAAGAGCGTCATTCAGCCGTTGTGACCAATCCTTACGGTCTGGTCGAACAGTTTTCTCCAAAATATGTTTAATTTCCCGGTTGGATATTTCAACTTGCCCACTTGTTTGTGGATGATATGGAGTACCTACTTTATGAGTGATGGAGTATTTCTTAACTAGCAGTTCGAACGGTCTATTACAAAAATGAGAACCACCATCACTTATCACAGCACGCGGAGTACCAAAACGAGAGAAGATGTTATCTTTTAGAAATTTAACCACAACCTTGTGGTCATTCGTTTTGCAAGGTACCGCCTCTACCCATTTAGAAACATAATCAACAGCTAAAAGAATGTAAAGATAGCCAAATGATGGAGGGAAAGGTCCCATGAAATCAATACCCCAACATCAAAAATCTCCACAATGAGAATGTTAGTGAGAGGCATCATATTCCTACGAGAGATGGAACCCATTCGTTGGCATCTATCACATGTAGCACAAAATGCATGGGTGTCCCGAAAAATAGTCGGCCAGTAAAAGCCACACTGCAGAATCTTTGCAGCTGTCTTTTTAGAACTAAAGTGACCTCCACACGCCTGATCATGACAAAAGGAAATGATACTATGAAATTCACTCTCTGGAACACATCTCCTAATGACCTGATCGGGACAATACTTAAATAAATAAGGATCGTCCCAGAAGAAATGTCTGACCTCAGCAAGAAATTTAGTTTTATCTTGTTTAGACCAATTAGAAGGGAGTTGACCTGTAACAAGGTAATTCACAATATCTGCATACCAAGGTAGCTGGGAGATAGCAAGTAATTGCTCATCAGGAAAGGATTCATTCAAGGGCACATCTGCAATGGATGATTCTACAAGAAGTCTAGACAAATGGTCAGCTACAACATTTTCGGAACCCTTCTTGTCCCGAATCTCAATATCAAACTCCTGTAACAATAGGACCCAACGAATCAAGCGTGGCTTAGCATCCCTTTTAGAAAAAAGGTACTTCAGTGCTGCATGATCAGTAAAAATGATAACTTTGGATCCTATCAGGTATGACCGAAATTTGTCCAATGCAAAGACAATAGCGAGTAACTCCTTCTCCGTGGTGGAGTAATTGAGTTGTGCATCTTGTAGAGTCCTACTGGCATAATAGATAACATAGGGCTTTTTGTCCACCCGTTGTCCTAAGACAGCTCCAACCGCAAAATCAGAAGCATCACACATAAGCTCAAAAGGTAAATTCCAATTAGGAGGTTGGATGATTGGAGATGAAGTCAACAATTGTTTAAGCTTTTCAAATGCGTTCAAACAGTCTTCGTCAAAGACGAAGGCAGAGTCCTTAGCAAGTAAATTGCATAAAGGACGAGTAGCCTTGCTCAAATCCTTAATGAACCTACGGTAAAAACCAGCATGGCCTAGAAAAGATCTAATGTCTTTCACCGTCTTCGGTGGTGGAAGACTCAAGATTAAATCAATTTTAGCTTTGTCAACTGCAATGCCCTTGTTAGAAATTATGTGCCCAAGAACTATACCTTGCCTAACCATAAAATGACATTTCTCCCAATTCAGGACAAGACTTTTCTCTTCACACCTCTTTAACACTAGGGTTAAATGATGCAAACACTCATCAAATGAATCCCCAAACACGGAGAAGTCATCCATGAACACCTCAAGAAACCTTTCAACCATATCCGAGAAAATACTAAGCATACACCTCTGAAAGGTGGCGGGTGCGTTACACAACCCAAAAGGCATTCTCCGATAAGCAAAAGTCCCAAAAGGGCAAGTGAATGTAGTTTTCTCTTGATCTTCGGGTGCAATGGGGATTTGGTTATAACCGGAATATCCATCAAGAAAACAATAGTAATCATGTCCGGCTAACCTCTCAAGCATCTGATCGATAAAAGGGAGAGGAAAATGATCTTTCCTCGTGCCTAAGTTCAACTTACGGTAGTCAATACAAACTCGCCATCCAGTGGTCATGCGGGTAGGCACTAACTCATTCCTAGCATTTGTGACTACAGTTACCCCTGATTTCTTGGGAACAACCTGAACTGGACTGACCCAAGAGCTATCCGAAATGGGGTAAATAATACCAGTATCCAACAATTTGAGCATTTCGGCTCGGACAACCTCCTTAAGATTAGGATTAAGCCTACGTTGCATTTCACGTGAAGTTTTGGCATTATCTTCCATATGAATACGATGCATGCAAACAGTTTGGACTTATTCCTTTAATATCCGCTATAGTCCACCCAAGTGATGCCTTATGTTCTTTCAGAACATTTAGCAATTTACTTTCCTGTTCAGCAGTCAATGTTGATGAAATAATAACAGGTAAAGTATCATCAGAACCTAAAAACTTATATTTGAGGGTGTCTGGTAATGGTTTAAGGTCAAGCTTGGGTGGCTTCTCAACTGAAGGGACGGGTTTTGACTCACTAAGTGGAAGGGGTTCAACTTTAGACCTCCATGAATAACTAGGAACCATACTAGGGGGTGCATCAAGCAAAGCATTCATTTCCCTAATGGAATTATTAATATCGAAGTCTAGACCAGAATGAGTCAAACAAACCGTTAGGGGGTCATCTAAGGCGGACTGCGGAAAAGAATTTTTCCACCAAACTCTCGATCATGTCAACCTCATGGATGTCTTCAGACTCGGGGGGTTGTTGACTAACATTAAAAACATTGAGTTCGACAGTCATGTTGCCAAATGACAATTTCATAATTCCATTCCTGCAGTTAATAATGGCATTGGATGTGGCCAAAAATGGTCGACCCAAAATGATTGGGATGTGACTCGAGGGATTGTGAACAGGTTGTGTATCAAGAACTATAAAGTCCACAGGATAATAGAATTTTTCAACCTTGATAATCACATCCTCTATAACCCCACGGGGGACTCTGACAGACCTATCTGCCAATTACAGTGTCACTCTAGTCGGTTTTAACTCACCAAGACCTAATTGCTCATAAACAGAATATGGCAATAAATTAACACTCGCCCCTAAATCCAATAATGCCTTATCTATCATATGATCACCGATAATACAAGAAATAGTCGGGCAACCAGGATCCCTATACTTAGGCGGGGTTCTGTGTTGAATAATGGAGCTCACTTGCTCGGTGAGGAAGGCTCTCTTTTGCACATGTAGCTTCCGCTTCTGTGTGCAAAGATCCTTCAAAAACTTGGCGTAGCTAGGAACTTGCTTGATAGCATCGAGTAGTGGGATATTTATGTGGACTTGTCTGAAAATTTCCATTACATCGGTTACATTTGTTCCTTTCTTTGCAGGAGCTAACCGTGATGGAAACGGGGCTCTAGGCAAGTGAGATGCATGAGTGGGGTCAGAGTCAACATGAGCATCTGTAGAAGGTGAGGCTTTATCAGCCTCCTTATCAGATGGAGATACAACCTATTTTGACTTAGACGTGGATGCCCCAATACTCAAATCGGGCATTTGTACTCGATTGTCAACCTGTTTTCCACTCCTAAGGGTAGTAATAGATTGGACATCTTCATTGTATGACTCAGATGTACTACCAACTGCGAATTGACCCTTTGGGTTTGGAACAGGTTGACTAGGAAATCTCCCTGGCTCTCTCTCAGAAGAAGACTGAGTAATCTTACTCACAGCTATCTCAAGTCTTTGAGTCGTGGCTTTCAACTCAGATATGTCCTTAGAATTCTGATCCATTATACTTGCTGAGCGGTGCAAAAGCTGATTAATCGTTTCCTCTAAACTTGATGTGTTGGATGGATGAACTTGATTATGGTGAGGCCTAACAGGGTTAGGGGCTTGAGGAGCCTGGGAAACAACAACAGGTCCCCCTTGGTGTGGGCCATGGGCCCAGGAGAGACTTGGATGTTTGGCGAACCCTGACTGGTAATAGTTAGGTTGCGGATGATTGCCAGGTCGCCGTATCGCATTAAAAGCGTTGACTTGCTCAGCATAGTATGCAGGATAATCGTTCTGCAAGTCACAATTAGCTATTGAATGACCAGGACTCGAACATGCAGCACATACTTCAGATGAAGCGTTTGCGGGAAGTGCAGGTTGAGTCAAATTCAAGAGTGCATCTATCTTTTGAGTCATGGTCATAACAGTCGTCTCTAACTTTGAGGCAAAAGGGGGTTGGACAGATGTATCTCTAACTTCATATATACCGCCCTTACGCCTATCAGACTCTTTTCTCGAATAATCCCATTGCTGAGAATTTTCGGAAAGCGTCTCAAAAAATTCCCAAATTTCACTGACGCTCATTTTCATTAATGACCCACCACTAGTGGCATCAATCATACGACGGTTTTGAGGGGTTAAACCGTCTTGAAAGTATTGAACTAGCCGCCACTTCTCGAATCCATGGTGGGGACACTTTACAATGAGCTCATTGAACCTTTCCCAACATTCATAGAAATGTTCACCCTCCTTTTGTTGAAAATTAGATAAATCTCGTCGGAGGGCATTTGTTTTATGAACGGGGAAGTATTTTGTCAAGAACTTTCTTGACAATGCATCCCATGATGTGATGGATCCTATCTCTAATGCATTTAACCACGATTTCGCCTTGTCTTTTAGAGAAAAGGGAAATAACCTAAGACGGACCGAATCATCAGAAAAGTTTTGGTACTTCAGGGTAGCGCAAATGTCAAGAAATTCTTTGACATGAAGATAAGGGTCTTCTTTCTCAAAACCATAAAAAGTGGGCAAGAGATGAATAATAGATGGTTTGAGTTCAAAACTGTTTGCATTTGTCTCAGGTAAGACAATGCAAGATGGAACACTACTAGGAAGAGGGGCGAAGTAATCCTTAAAGGCCTTCCCCTCAGCCATCTCAGTGGACAAGGATGATGAACCTAAATAGGTAATGGGGACTTCAACGAACTCTTCGAATTCTTGTCGAACAAGTCTACTCTTAGAATCGCGCACCCAAGTATGCATAAACTAATGGAAAACGAAGGTGCAAAGTCAACACTCCTAAACATTTTTTTTTTTTTTGAATTGTGCTAACTTTTTGTGCAGATTGGAATACGCACACTATAAGTATTTCTCTCACACGCAACGTATTAGCGACCAGGGTGCTTGGTGTAATTGATTGAAATTGTGTGATTGGATGTTAAATTTCTGCAATTGTGGATGCTAAACTTTAGTAATAAGCAGACCCAACTTATAAATAGAAACTGGTGGGACTTGATATCCCCACCTCATCACTCCAGTTGTGTGCAACCAATAGCCTAATATAATTAAAATCAATTAGCAAGTTAGATAGAGCCATCTTTTAGGTACGGTGTTCATAGGACAACCAAGACCAAGGTGAGTCCAATAATTTTTGTGTTGACCAAACTGAAAGTGACGATGGGTTTAATCATTCAATGAACTCCGAGAGGCCACTGCCACAAGGGTAATTTACCCGGTACGCTGAGTCATAAGTAAGCTACGATCCACAAGAAGAATTGGTGTAACCAACAGTTTTGGGTTAAGAACACAAGCCTCGAGTGTATATCCAACGTCACGCGGGTGACCCGGGTTCGATCCCCGGCAACGGCGCCAAAAACTTGATGCAGATTTAACTAACCTAAATAAATAGGTTAATTTAACCTAATTTTAATAACTGCAAGTGCACAGTGTCTAACTGGTAGACAAGGGCAAGTACAGGTCGATCCCACAAGGACTGTGGTTGCAATTCAATTTCAGGGTTTATTTAAACTAATTTAAATTGGGGTTGCAGCAATTAAAATATCTAAACTAAAAATCAAATTAAAAACAAAATAAAAAGTTTTAAAGAATATGAGAAAGGAAATCAAGGCATTGAATCCACCACAGGTTCTTTGAGATTTGTGTAATCAAAATTATTGTTTTCAAGATTTAACATGACTAACCTAAAGATTAATCTAAGTTCACAATTGATTTCAGCATAGGTATAAATCCCTAGAATTGCGTGTCTTCTTACGGCACACACAATCACATATTTATTTTAACTAATCCTAATCCCTAGCATTGCGTGTCTTCTTACGGCACACACAATCACAGATTCGGATTAATTGATTAAATCAGGCTTTTGAATTTCAACAAAGGGTACTTCTAACTACCGACTAGTCTAGACAATTAATCAGGATATAATCGGTGAAAGCAATTTATTAAAAATCATAAATCAAATATGTTTAACGTTCAAGCATAAAGAAAATAATAAATTTAAATACACAAACTCTAGGAAATCCTGTGGTTTCATCGTAGCCTTGGCGAAGGGTTTAGCTATCCATGGTAGTGGTAGTCATCTCCTCGTGATGTGGTACGCCGCAACTCATCTCTGCACGGACGCGAATCCTGAGGAAATAGCTGCTAATGGCACTGTGGTGGCTCTTAGAGACCTCGGGGTGCAAATAGTGAAAACTGTTTTTCAATTTTGAAAAACGGTTTTCTCCCGCCGAATTCACGCGGCTTCTGCTGGTTCGTCTTCTCCAGCGAGACGGAGGCTCTCGCGGCCTCGTTCTCGCTCCTCGCGGCCTCCCTCGACCTCCAATTGATTCCAGAACCTGCAAAAGAAGAACAAAGGTGAGAAAACACAAATAAAGGGAGAGAAATCGGGAGGGGACTCTCTGTTTCAGCGACGGTGGTGCGCCGCGGTGAGGTCTTTCTGTGGTGATTAGACGGTGGCGGAGAGACGGTAAGTATGCCTGGAAGAGGAGAGGACTGAGAGGAGAGGAGGACGGCCTGTGGCTCTGTCGCGAGGCGAAACAGAGTCGCGGTGGTTGCGGCTCTGTTTCGCGGCGGTGGTTGCTGAGGTGGTGCGTTCTACTCGCGACGGTGGCTGTGAGAGAGAGAGAAGTGGAGGAATAGAGCGGGAACCGGGAAGGAGTTCGAGACGAAGAGAAGAATCAGAGACGAAGAGAAGGTTCTGTGGCGAGGCGGAACAGAGTCGCGGTGGTTGCGGCTCTGTTTCGCGGCTGTGGTGGTCGTTGCGATTCTGGTGGCGAGGTTGCTGGACGGTGGATGGCGGCGGTGAGGATGATGGAACAGAGAGAAGGATGGTAGAAAGTGGCGGCTGATGGTAGAGGACGAGGAGGAAGGGTGATGACGGGATTATCGCTACCCGGCTCTCCTATCGAGCGAGGGTTGCCGGCAGGGTGGTGTGGTGGCTGGAAAAGAGATGAGGGGAGAGGGGCTGTGGAAAAGGAGAGAATGAGAGATCCCTGGTTCTCTAAGATTAGGGGAGCTAAATAGGGTTCTATTATCTTGGGCTTGGGTTTTTAGGTTAGCATTTTTGGATTTGGGCTTAGGTTAAATTAGGTGGATCTAGGTTTACTAGGGTTAGGTTTAGATATGTGACTCTCTGCTTTGTACCACCACTAAAATCGACCAATTGTCTGTCGCCTTAATACCATTTCATCGTTAACGCTCAAATTCCTGCCAAGACATGAAAACGAAATAATTATTATAAATTATAATAATCGAAACACTAACATATATAATTAAGAGATATATTATGTAATAATTATGTGAATATCATGTGCCGTCTGCACCTTCACCTGCCGACCAAGTCCCAGCCGAACCATCGGCTCTGATACCATATAACAAATATCCTGGAAACAACTAAGAAAAGAAACAGGGATAACTTAGCTGAAAAACTCAGTTTATTATCAATCAAGATCTGAATAAATCAGTCAATTACAGATTCTACAAATACTAGGAAGTCTCCTAAATAAACTCAACTAACTAAGACATAATATCTACCAATACTAACGTACTTAGAATTTATTCAACAAACTAAAAGAACCACTAACTCCTAATTAAAAGGAAGACCAAAGTTGAACTCCTAAACTTATGGAACAAACTACTGACTCATTCAAAGAGTAAGACCAAATCAGTGAGTTTCACTAATTTGCTACAAGGAAACAGTGAGGGAGGGAGGGGGACCCTTCATCCCCCTCGCAATACGTGCCTTAAATTTTTTACACGCATTGCAAGGGAGATGGAGGGTCCTCCTCTCTCCCTCGCTGGTTTCCTCGACAATTAGAATTTCCCCTCTCCCCCACACCCATTTTTTTCATTCACACGATAGGACAATGGAGTATGGAGATGCCATAACTTTCTATCATGTTTATCTAGCACGTGTCTTAGTAAGAGATGTCAAGTGTATTCAAATCCATCATCTCTAGCCTGCGAAATGAATGATGGTGAGTCATGGATTTTGTTTCCCTTTCTTTTTTAAATAAACATTTCGTGACAGAGCATGAAATGTAACCAGTATAGAGGTTGTCAATGTGGCAGAGCATAGCATAACATAACGTAGAGTCCACAACCATTGATTCTTATCAACCAAATGCTTGAGCGTAGTGCTAATGTGGAGGCAAGTGAACATACACCAACTCAGAACAAAGAGAACATCACATCAGATGAGCAGAGTAGTAACGAGAAACATGAGCAAGATCCTTCTAGTGAAAAGGTTGCAAGCGATTTGTTTTCAAAATTTGCACTAAAGATTTTAGTCTCTGCCCTCGAAGATCCTCTAGGGCTAAGAAAGCAAACAAAAAGTACAAAGGTTGAATCCTTTCATCCTTAACAAAGGAGATAGAGATAAAAAAAAGAGGTTTCTTCTTTGGCCGATGCTAGTTGAAGATTTTTATAGGCCTAGTAACCATGTTCACTCTCACTAGAATTTTATTTCTTGTGAAAGTTTGTTTCTGTTTTTATTTTATTTTTGTTTTTGCTTTTGTTTCATTTATATAAAGGTTTTGGGGTCCTTAAAACCCAGCTCACTTTCCAAAAATAAAACTTCATGTTTGAACCCAAAAAAAAGAGTCATGGATTATCGCTATGGTAGCCGAAGGCACTCCGATACTTAAGTTAAGTGACAGTGAAAGAAAAATGA
>QNQO01001518.1:0-269359 GCA_003290165.1 Berberis thunbergii
GTTTCCAAATTGTTTTATCTTCCATTCCAGAGTCCTCAATCTAAATCAGGTTTGTTTATGCCATACTAGTAGATGAAATGACATTATTTCAACAACAAAAAAATCTCCAAAATTCATTCATATACGGTCTTGTAAAAACGGGAAAAAAAAATGGTCATCTCATCTCTCTGTATTTTATTTACAGTTTACAATCCAAAACAAGCTTACAAGGTAAAGGGACTTGAAGGAATGTAAACTTGAGGAATCCTTGACATGGTCACATTGCCCATTAGGACATTAGGAGCCACAGTATCCTCTATGAACACTGGGTCAGGAACCTGCATCACCTTCTCCGGCACAACCTTGTCCCCATCAACCTTGGCCAACACCTCAAAATGCATCTTCACTGATTCCGGCTTTGTCTTCCACTCTGGGAATCCTTCGAAATTCACCATCCCATCTCCCTCCTTTATTTCCTTCTCCAATCCAAACCCCATTTTCAAAAATGTCTGTGCTGAAGCCTCAGCCTTCAACAACTTAAAATGATCCCTTTTTGTAGCCTTCTCACCTAGAACTGAGTAGAGCAATGTCTCGAATCCCGTAGGTTAGAATTTGATCCATTCACTGAATGCCAATAGGCCACAACCTATCTGGTACCGTGATTATGTCTCCTTCTTCTGTCTACTGCTGCCGCTTCAATGATCTTTCGACGGTGAGGAGAGCTCAACTAGACCCGGTGCTAGACGCTTCAGCTTAAGCCTATTGTTGGGAGATGAAAGAGGGTGATGGGGAAGAAGTAAGTGAGGTTAGGACCAACCATACGGAGGGATATTAGTCCTTGTTGGTTGCGGGAAGCAAGACGAAGTTGCTCTGCTAGAGTTAAAAGACCTGACGCAATGCCTCCTCTGCTGCATGGTGCGGTTCAATGGGAGAGGAAGCTGCCAATGGGTGGCGAAGGGTAACTGATCTAGCTCCTGTTACTGTCACTTACAGCACCATCCGCCAATATCACTTTCTTCAATACTCCCGCATCCACATCATGCTGCAAAACATATCAACCAACCAACATTAACACATTGAAATTCAAAGGTTTTGCCATAATTTTAAAATTTGAATCTTTGGGCAATATTAAAACACCAATTAAATTGCTAAATTATGTCATAAATTCCCGAAATCCAAACTTTGCGAGATTGAAAACACAAAGAAATTGTAAAGTTTTTGTCACAAACTTTCATAGGCAAACAAACCCTCATCATAGCAAACCAGCAAATGAAAATTTTATCACAAACATTTAAAAACTTTAGGGAATCGAAAAAATAAAATTCCTAAGCTTTATCACAAATTTTTTAAATTGAAACTTTGGGGTATAAAAAAATCGATGAATTTGTGAAGTTTTTTTGTCACAAATTTTCCCAATTGAAACTCTGGGAAATTTCCAACACGTTAATATTGTCATGATTTTGTCCAAATTTTAAAGTTGTAACTTTGGGTAATCCAAAACTCAAAAACAAATTCCATGATTTTGCAACAAATTTTCAAAATAAAATAAAGTTAAAACTTGATTGGGGAATCAAACTTACAGGTAAGAAAGGCCTCATATCTTTGGCATCTTGGATCCAAAGCTCCATAGGTCCAGCCAACTGAAAAGGAGCCAAACCGGGCAAAACCCTTGTTTCGTCATCTTTCTTCTTCAATCTTAGATTCTTCTCCACCAAAGCCGAAGCTTTCTCATCAATCATTCAATCTCCGGTCATCCTCCTCTACGCTTCTCAGAATCGGCAAATCAACATACTCCCATCTATTGACATCTTCAAGAAGCTTCAAAGGGAGGACCTTGTTGTCAATCTCCACATCGAATTCGTAAACCACAGATTGCCCCACAAGGGAATCTCTAATGTCGAACCCAAAAATTCTTCACGTCCTTCTGATTGGAACCCGAGCCCCTTTCGCGATTGCTTCCTTCAAATCTGTAATAACTTTGGGAACGGACGGAGGGGTGGAAAGTAGAGCGTTCGCAGACGACCCAATTGTCAGGAAGACGATCAGAAGAATAAATTGCAAACGAGACGCCATAGAGAAAGAGAGAGGGAGGCGAAATCAAAATCGGAATTTATTTGAATTTTGAGGTGAAGTTTTTGGTGAATTTAGAGGGAAGATATAAGAGACGGTTCTCTGTTTTTAAGTTGGAAAAACAGAAGAGTTCGAGAAAATGATGATATCGTGGTGGAGGTTTAAGCGGGGTGTTGACGTGGATGGAGTTGGGCCAATGAGAAGGGAGGGAATGATGCAAGGGTGAGTGCTGATTGGGCCGAGTTTGTTTCTTTACGTATTTGGAAAGTTGATGGTGGTTGTTGTTTTCGCCTCTTTTGGGATTTTATGACTTTTATCCTCGGTTGATATTGACATAACACGTCAAGTATGGGGGATAATTTGGCCTGAATCAAGGATTGTGATTTTTTTTTCAGAGTTAATTTGGGTGATTGATTTCATGAAATATTTCAATGCATATAGAAAATGTAAAAAAATTAAAAATAATGAAAATGAATATGAAAGTTATATGAATATATGAAAAATAAGATACAATTAAATAAATATATTAAATACATTGAATGAAGCCTAGGCTTTGTGTATTAAGAAATGAAATCAATATATAATTAAAAATTGGAGTGGCTTCAAAAACCAATATATAAGTAGAAGAAATGATAATTAGAAAATTGGAGAATAATTTCAAAAATCAATAAATAATAATTAGAAAAAAAACCAAAATTTTTTGAAAAATGTAATTTTTGTTAGTTGGTTTTTGTATTTTTACAAAAAAAAAGAAATTTACGAAAAAATCTTGAAATTTATGAAAAAACCTTGAAAATTTTCGAAAAAAATCCTAAATATGTAATTATTTCTTTCGCTATTTTTCTTTTTGTAATTTAAAAAAATGAAATTTTCGCTGAACTTTTGCATGATTTCGCAAAATCTCATTCCTTGGTCCAAACTTGTGGATACCATCTTCGTTTCTGCCCTAATCATTGATGGGTGTCACTATGGCTCTCTTTAGGGATGACAATGGGGCAAATTGAGGCGAATTTAAGCAAATTCATCCCCGCCCCGCTGAGGATTGTGAGACTCAAAATCCGCCCCTCATATCCCTTTATTATTATTTTTTAAAATCGACCCCACCTCCAGACGGATTTGCGGATATCCACCCCGCCCCGGATATCCGCATAAGATAGGTTCTTGGTGGGTTTGAATCCCCGCCCCAACCGATCCGCCCTGCCTGACAATACAATTTTTACAACAATAGCATAACAACAACAACAATAAGCAATAGCATAACAACAACAACAATATCATAACAACATTAGCATAACAACAATTTTTACAGCAATATCAATCATCCACTGACATTTTGACAATAAATTTGCTAATAGAATTTTTACAGCATAACAACAATAGAAATCCACTGACATTCTGACAATAAAATTTAAACCTATATAGTAATAACCTATATAACATGTATAAATAGATAGCATCAGCAATAACCTGTATAAGTATTCAAAAATTACAGGCTCGACTTACACAAGTACTACACATTTTGTTGGCACAATAGTTTAACAAAATATGAAGTTAATATGTTCAACAACAGTTAAAGTATAAAATATTGTGAAAGCAAAACAACAACAAAACGATGACAACCAACAAACTCCTCCATCGCGCTTTTTTTTTGTTTTTACAAAAATTTTCACAACCTGAAATAAATAAAATTTTCTAAGTTAGTTTCTATAAGAAAAACAAAATAACTATATGAGAACAAAAAAAAAATATTGGCGTTGTTTTAAATTACTCCATCAAGTCCTTTAAATACAAAAAATATTCACAACTTTTTATTCATGAAACCAACATGCAACTTTGTTCCTACAATATAAAATAATTTATTTTAGCAAGGCCTAATATATCATTAGTAGTTCATTATAGGCTCATTTAAATACTTATATACCTCAAGAGGATATGCATCATCTTGATAGGTGGACCTCCTATACGGTGAAGTAGAAGTTTCATCTGTCGTAAGATAAACAATGTTAAGTTATATTAATTTACTCAAAAAAAAACATAAAATAAATAAGACATTTCATAGCAAGATTTTATTACCTCTAATATCATTCCATAACCAGTTTTGCGCACACATCAAGCTTCTAATGACTTTGGATGAAGCCTATTGCGATGTGGACTAACAAACCTTCCACCCGTACTAAATGCAGACTTCGAAGCAACTGTAGAGACTGGAACCGCTAAAACGTCCCTAGCAACCCGATTCAAAGTTGGATATTTGCTTCCATTAGTCTTCCACCAATTCAGAATATCAAAATTATGTTCTTGAGGTAAAACAACGACATCAGCTAAATAGTAATCCAACTCCGACTTAGCATTACTATTAGGTCCATCCCCAGAGTTCCTCATAGAATCCATAAAAAAATTACTAAAATCATCATCATCAACTGCATTTTGTGGTTGGCTAACATATGACTGACTATCTACTGAAAAACTTGCCCTAGGCCTTGAACTCATATATTCACTTAGCAACTCAAAACTCAAGTTCCGAACTTCTTGAATTTTTTGTTATACATCATCTTGATTATATAATTTGGGAAAGTAATACTCAATCAACTTCATTTTGAGACAAGGATCTAAAACAGTTGCCACAACCATTATCCCATGGATTGCATTTCAATACTTGTCAAATTTTTCAATCATATTTGATGCCATTTGTCTTATCATTGGATAACTAAAAGTATGAAACCGATGTAATGACTTTTTAATCGAAGAAATCTTTGGAAAAAAAAAAAAGATTGGTCGTAGGATACTTTGCTCCAGAAAATACTTCGGTTGCTTTATGAAACGATTTCAACTTCTCACACATCTCACATACAAGCAACCAATCTTCATCATGTGGCAATGATTTATATTGTGAATCACGTTGCTTCAGTCTAGGAAAGACATCCTTAAAAATGATAGCAGTCTGAAGCATCAAATAAGTTGAATTCCACCTTGTTTTGCAATCTAAAGCCAACTTTTTGCCACATTCAATTCTCAACTGTCTAGCTGCCTCTAGAAACTTTTATTCCCTCTTTGGCATGGCAGATCAGTAAGCAACACTATTCCGAATTGTTTCAATACCATCACCTATAACTTCCAACCCATCTTTAACAATCAAATTTAAAATATGCGCAGAACATCTCATGTGGAATAAATCACCCCCTAGCATCAAGGTGCCCCTACCTCTAGCTTGCTTTTCAGAAAAGTGATCATGCTATCATTAGTTGAACAATTATCTACGGTTAATGCAGATAGCTTTCTATCCAAATTCCAATCCATCATACAATCCATTAATGCATCATAAATAACTTCAGCAGTATGAGGGCATGATACATAAACAAACCTAGCAATAAATATAAAATAATGTAGAACATATTAATTAATAAATGCCCATTGTCATCAATGAAATGCAAATAGAAATAATATGTTTACCTAATAATACGACTTTGCAATGCCCAATTGTCATCAATGAAATGTGTTGTGATAGCCATAAACCCCCTCTTTGATTACTCGCAGTCCACATATCAATAGTAATTGCAATCCTACTTTTGTTCATCTCCAACAATTTCATCGTCTTCACCCTTTCATAATCATAAATCTTCAAGATATCACTTTTTATGGTATTTCTAGACACTACCTTGAACTGTGGTCGGATAACACCCATCATCATTTTAAAATCATAATGTTCAACCATTGAAAGGGGGTACTCATGCAATATAACTGTTTTGCAACGGTTTCTCTTGCAAGCTCTTGGTCGAACCCATAAGCACTAACAGCAATCAATCTAGTCGATGTGGAAGCACTCAATATAGATTGTCGTATGTCTACTTGACTACCCCTCTTCCTTAGACATCTTTTACTATGGTCAATTAAATGACTCGTGCCATTCCTAGTCTCCCCTCCAAGCAAAGTGCCACAATAATTGCATTTAGCTTTATCTAAATCGTTAATGGTAGTCAATGTAAAGTGATTCCATACTACAGATGTGAACTTTCTTTTTCTTGTTGGTGGTAGTGGTGGTAGAGGAACATTACTATTAACAGTATTGTTTTCAACATTGGGAGTAGGAACATCATGACGAGTGGGATTTGATTGTACCTCGAGTGATGGTAAGGCATTCAAACCCACAGGTGTTTGAGGAGAGTCATTACCATGTTGAGTTTCAATTGACCTGGGGCGATCTCTTGCCATATCCTATACATCAAGAAAATAAAAAAACATTGGAGATTAGACTATAAGAGGAAAATCAAACATCAGAAGCTTGTAAATCAACTTAGCTTTGTTTCTCAAGCAAAGCATATAGGCTAAATGCTAGTTTGGGCATATGTATACTTGAATATTTCTATTTAATTTTTTGCATAATGTAGAAAAGGCAGTGATGTAGTAGAAGGCAAGGGAACTCATTAGAAAAGAAATGCAGAAAAGAAATCAAATCTACTATATTTCCTTATTGGAGGGATGGCATCTACAAAGTAACCACTTGTAAATTACATGTTTCCATAATTAAGCTCAAATATAGAAACTCAAAAAGAATTGTAAACAATTGGTTCATTTACTACTTGCACTTTTATAATCAAATACAGTTATGTGTGTTTCTCTCATTCTCTCATAATTTTTGTTCATCAATAATCAAATCATCAACCAAATCAATAATCAATGATCAATAATCAAATAATCAATAACAGTTCTTTGTGTGTATTCTCATTAAATCAATAATCAATCATCAACCAAATCATCAACTAAAGCAAAAACAGTTCTTTGTGTGTATTCTCATCAAACTTGCACTTTTATACCAAATCATCAACCAAAGCAAAAACATTCACTCTCTATAATCATCAACTTGCACTTTTATCTTCAGAGTTCTCTTCCTTTCTGCCTCTTCATATAAGAGAATTGGACAGTAAAAAAGGTTTGGGAGCTCTACATCACTTAATTCTCTTATGGGTCTAAGTGGGATTGCAGTTATAGATTAGATATCTTATAAATTACAATTTGTCGAATAATTATACCAAATGTTTAAGGCAATTCCTATTTTTTTTTATTTCTCAACCCACTTTGCAGAAAAATGTTATTACGTCAGTAGTTTGATTCCATTTGATTGAAGATCTAAGTTCAGTTCAAAACAGAGGAAATTATATCTAGATTATTTTTCTCTATTTTTATCGGCTCAAAACCCATAAAGAAAAACATAAAATTGAGTTCAAGGAGAAGGAATTACTCACACAGGTAGGGAAGAGTGATACTTTCTAAATCAAAATGCTGAACAACGAAGTGATGATTGATGAAGAACTGTTCCTGACAACATAAACAACTAAATCATACACAAACGTAGACAAATAACTAGAAAATTTTGTTCAAAACCAACCTTAAATCTGAATATTATAGAGGATTGACAAACTCACCTATTTGCTGAAATTTCTTGAGATGAAGTGAAAATAAACCAATCTCCTCTAGTCCTCTCGAATCCAAGTATAGCATGTAAGAATCCAAAGGGCGAGCATATCAAATGAAAATCAAGCCCAAATCATGGTGAAAAATGAAAATTGCATAAAAATCTAGCAGATTTATGCTTAATACATAAAACCCTAAACGATTTAAGAGGATTAGAAGAAGATTAGAAGATTGGAAGTAGAAGAAGAAGAAGAATACAGAAAACCCTAAAACGAATTTGAAATTAACTGAAAAATGAAGAAGAGAGGAGCCATACCTTGGTGATGTGCATGTGTTGTTGGGGTGGTTCAGCGAATCGCAAAACCCATTTGCTCCTAGTGCTTCACTCGCAATAGTTAAGGGGAAGAGAAGAGTCTGAAGAGGTGGAAGAAAGGAGTCTAATTCTCTGAAGAGGTGGAAGAGAAGATTGACTCCTTTGCCTTGCTGCGTGTTGCGTGACTTGCATCTCCTTCTTTGTGAGTCTATGACTTGCGTCTCCTTCTTTGTGACTTGCGTTACAATACAATTTCTGAATTTCATTTCTTTGTGAGTTTGTCTAGAGGTGGAAGAGATCAAGAAAAGAGATTTGATTCTCTGTGAGTTTTGTGTCTCGAGGTGGAAGAGAGGTCAGAAGAGGTCAGACAGATTTCAGGGTTTCTTAGGTTTTAGTTTTAGTTTTTTTTAAATGGTTTAGTTAATAGTTACTTTAGGGATAAGGGTATTATAGTAATTTGAGTTGTATAAATGGATATCCGCGGGGCGGATATGGCTAAAACCGTATCCGCCCCGAACAGTCAATGGATATTGGTTGGATACCCAAAATACCCAAAAACTCATTCAGCCATATCCAAATCCGCCCCATACGGATTGGGTGGGCGGATATCCGTGAAAATCCCCCCCACTGCCAACCCTAGCTCTCTTCAAATATCTATCTATAACAACAATTGAGATTCTCTGTTCAATTGTGTGTGCACAAATAAATTTTCAAAAATTTGTCATTCTCTATTCACCAAATTTCGACAATGCCCCTTCCACTCCTCATTCGCTAAATTATGAAAAAGTCATTCCCTCGAGAAATTACGACACTACCCCTGCCCATTTACATAAATTCAAACTTACTCCTCCCATTCACCAAATTCCAAAAAGCCCTCTCATCCTATTCACCAAATTATGAAAATGCCCTTCCCTCGGCAAATTACGATATTGCCCTACCCATTCGCAAATTCTGAAATTGCTTCTCCCGTATTTAACAAATCCCGAAAATGCTTCTCCCATCCCCATTCACCAAATTACGAAGTGCCCCTCCTAAAGACTTTGGTTATTCAAGAATGCTCCAATTTTTCTTATAAGGTCATTCAACCTCACCTTACAATATGGCAAAATTTTGGGCCTACAAGCCTATAAATTAGGTCCAATGAAGACAAAGATCCAATAGCAATCAAAATTTTCAGTTTGATCATCTTATTAAATCAAATGAAGCATTTTTTTAATCCTTTAAAAAATAATATTCTTTATTGAGTTGGGGTAGTTAGGACACTCAAATTCATAGGGAGCTAAGCCCCAACAAAGAAAATGTGAAAGTAGTATATTATAATGATGATGTGCATAAATAAATTATAATAGTAGATTGATGAGAATAAAAAAAAGTATAATTGATCAATATTTTGGTAAGCAATAATTTGTTTTTATATTTGATAATTTAGTAACTTATTTTGGAAGTGCCAAAGGAACCCACCCAAGTGGTAGTTGTTTCAAATCCTTGTCCTGAAGCTCAATAACATCAAATTTTTGATGAATTTTATGTTAATGTTATTAAGATTGACGAGAATCAAAGAGGTGAGAATGAATGTAGAAAAAGGAAGAAATCAAAGGAGAAGTCTACCCCCACCAATGCTTGAGATAAAGGCTTATCTATTGTTGATTCTTCCAAAATCCAATCTCCAATAAGTTAAACCTGCAAAACAACTGTTAGATTGTCAAAGACCACATTTTTGGTGGCCGAAGGCACTTCGATGCTTAAGTTTGTAACTCAATTGGAGATGGAGATAAAACTGGATAGAACTTAGTTAAAATTGCATACCATTGTCAAATGTTCCATTTACCTTTTATAATGGTCGTAGTTAATTTCCTGCGTGACTTGAGCATGTGAGGCGCAACGAGGAGAGGCGCTCTCTACAACAGTCTCCTCCTTTATGAAGATGTGTCCGTGGAGGCGTAACTCCCTCCACGACTTTTTTTATGTAACGTTCCTCTTCCTTTAGGGATAACTTAATTGGGCCTGGATCTGGGCCTCTGAGTATGATCTATTATGATGGGCCATTTTGGGGCTTCCATGATTTAATTCGTCTTCTTTGGGCCTTATGAATTGGCTTGGTCTTGGAATACTTGATCCTCGTGATAGATGATCTCTGCCACGTGTACAACCGAGATGTTGGTCTTATTTGATGTATCATCAGCTACTCCCCTTTGGTTAGTGGATATGTTGACATAGATACTCGACGACGATTGGACTTTTCGACTTCATCATTGCCTTTCTTTTAATGTTGTTGGCAGTTCTTGATGTGTTGATATCCCAATCTCTTGTTCATCCATTCGTTTCTGCATGTATTTTGGGATTTCTTGCAGTTATCGTATCTAGCACGTCGTCCTAAGAGCGGTCTCTTCATTGCTCAGCTCTCTAAAAGGGAAGCGTGATTCATCTATTCCTCTTTTTACGCTGCTTGATTTTTAATTAGGATTTATTCACCTTTCTTGTTTATTTTCTTTGCTCCTTTGTTCCTTTATGATGTCTGCTGGCGATAGACTATATAGCGAGACGTTTGCTGCTTGTGAGACCTACTTCTCGCCTGAGAAAGCTTTTTAGGAGACGTTGGACAACATTCGTTCTAATTATGGCATGCCATCTGACCTCGAGATCGTTCTGCCTAGGTAGAATGAAAGTCATTGTTGTCCAAGGATCGAGTATATTTCATTCTACCCGTGCATGTTCTCTTCTGGTTTTCAATTCTCAATTCCAAAGTTGTTTTGGGAATATCTGGATTTTTTGGGTATTCCTCCAGCTTTAATGGGTCCTAATGGTTGGAGAGTCGTGGTTTCTACCTATACAAGAGCATTTTTTTTCGGCATTCCTTTAACTGCTAGAATCCTGCACTCGGTAGGTTGTTAGTTGGTGACCAAAAGCATTTGCTTCCTCCTAGCATTGGTGTTGCTGGCCTGACCTCTAGGAAGAGGAAAATTCTGAGGCTTGCCAGCCAGTCAAAGCAATTGATGATAAGTCTTGGTCGTGTTCTAAGGAAGAAACGACTTTCCACCCATGGCATTGCTCGGGTTACTTCTCGCCCAAGTTTTTCTGATAAGGAAGTTTTGAGATAGGATCGTCTATCTCTTGAGGAGGTTGAAGAGATGATTTTGGCGATGGAGAGTAGAAAACAGGAAACTATTCGTCTGTTGGATGGTGACAAAAATAGGCTCCTCTCTGCTTATGGTGAGCTAACATTGTTGGATACTCTAATGATGATCCTCGAGCCATTGATGATAGGATGCTTCAGCTGGCGGTGAAACAATCTAAGGAGGTTGGTGATCGTGGTCACGATTTTGAGGTTTTTCCCTCTCGATTGTCTTCCACTCATGTCAATGATGCAATGGGGTTCTTAGTTTTTTCTCTTGCTCATCTGGATCCTTCTGCTCCCATTTCCACTACCACTCATTATGTTCTTGTGGTGACCACTTCACAGCAAGATGGCAAGAGTTGTTATCTGTCGTCACCGTTGTTGCGCCCGCTTCCCGACATTGGAGATGGTTCCTCCGTGCTTTCCATATCCTTGTGTTCTTTACCCACAGATTAGTTGGAAGGAACCTAACCCGGAGGATATTTGTGTCAAGTCAGATGGGAAGTTTCGTTGGTTTACCCAGCTTGACATGCAAGATGGTGCGCGCAGGATGGTTAATGAATGACATAGGCAAGTGGTAGAAGGGCCTTCGATGCTTGTGTTGGATCCCAGTAATCATCTCGACCATGGTCTTAGGCAGATAATAGATGATATGAATCACCTCATTTATGCGGGGGTGATGGGGTCGGAGTGCAGGACTGGTCGTGGCCAGGTAGTTGTTCTTGAGAGAAATTTGGTAGTAATATTGCTGGTGTTTTCTCACAACCTTCGTTAGCTTGATGTACTGAAGGAGTAGTGCGTGGAGATGGGGAGGCCAGCTGGGGCTGCTCTGGCTTCTTTAAAGGAAATGAATATTGTGCGAGATAAGTCTACTGCGGAGTTTGAGACTTCAACGACCAATTTGGATGGGGCTCGTGCACGATTGGACAAGTTGGAAAAAGAGTTGTTGGTGGAGAAAGTTTGCCATGATGAGGCTTTGCGTTTCGTCATTGAGTAGGAGGTTAGACATAGGATTGTTGAATGGCTGGTGAAGCAATTAATGGTTGTGCTTGATGAAGTTAAGTCGGATATCTCTGCCATGCTAACCACTGCTAGGGGCAACTGGTATCAGCTAAAAATGAGCTTGTTGCAACAAAATACAAGCTAAAGATTGTGGAGGTTGAAGATTGGAAGAGATTCGTTGATGGTCGAGTTGAACTTCTTGACTATATTGAGGAGCTTGTTGTTGATTTATTCGAGTATCGTCACTTGGTTGATCATGTCTTCGAGGATGAAGATGCTAAAGAAGGTACTTTGAATCTCCCAAGCGACCTTATAGAGGAAGAACCGTTATCTCATCCTCCTTCCAACCGGATTCCATCATGTGCTTCTGCCCCAGAGATGGGAGCCTTGTCTTTTTCTGTTATTGTTGTTGCGATCTTTTCCATCAGACGCTCTTGTGGTTTCTACTGTTCTTTCTTTGAATGTTCTATCTTCTTCGCCAGATGTAACATGGTGATTTTGAAAATGAGAAACTTTTCACTTTGACAATAGTGAATCGTCTTCTATTTAATTTCCATTTCGCGTGTTTTCTTCTCGTGTTGTATTGTTTTCTATTTATTTTCCATTTCGCATGCTTTATTCTTGAGGTTGTGATTGATTTATTTTTGTTTTGCATTTTCTCGTCGACCATTCTTTGTTCCTGTCAATTGAGGCAATTTTCCCAATCAGATCCTCAAGTGTTAGCATGCTGAGGTGTTCTGAAACATTTTTGGGTTGTGTAGAAAGTGAATTTACTCGCTTTTTTTTAGATGGATCCGTCATGTTTATCGAAGCAAGTTGTATTGTGTATTTCCACTTTTTGGTTTGACGCATAGGGTTGAATATGTTGAATCATTCGTTGTTGCCTCGTTGAGGTGTTAATTGGACCCGAAGTTTTACTTCGTTGATATGATGTATCTATCGACCCGAGGTTTGCTAACCTGTTCATCCCAACTTTTACTTCGTTGGTTCGACATGCTAGTCGGCTCGAAGTTTATTTGAATAAGTTGATTTGTTCGTCCCAACTTTTACTTCGTTGGTTTGACATATTAGTCGACTCAAAATTTACTTGAATAAGTTGACTCATTCGTCCTAACTTCACTTCGTTGGTTCAACAAACTAGTCGGCCCAAAGTTTATTTGAATAAGTTGGCTCGTTTGTCCCAACCTTTACTTCATTGGTTCGACATACTAGTTGGCCCGAAGTTTATTTGAATAAGTTGACTCATTTGTCCCAACCTTTACTTTGTTGGTTCGACATATCAGTCGACTTGAAGTTTATTTTAATAAGTTGAATCATTCGTCCCAACCTTTACTTCGTTGGATCGACATATCAGTCGACTCGAAGTTTATTTGAATAAGTTGACTCGTTCATCCCAACTTTTACTTCATGTTTGATTAGCCATAAGTTTTGTGTCTGACTTACATATCCTGACATTTTGGTATGTCGAGAGCTTCTCACTGTCTGGTGTTGATGCCACAATTTCAGACGCAAAATGGGGAGCTATGAACTCAGAACTTTAATGATAACCATGTTTCAGGTATATAACAATCCTATAGTAGTAGTAGTCATCTTAAACTCATACAATTACGTTGAGGGATCTGCATTGTGTCTTTCTTACTATTTTTTATTTGTTATGCCTTGAGCGGTCTTTTCATTTTTGTCGTAACTTCTCCCTCCATGGTTTTCTATAGTTTTGTTGTTAGTGTATGGTTGTCGTGAGGCAGCTAATGAACTCGAAATGCTTTTTACTCAAATTGTTGGGTGTGTGCCATTGGCGGGCTGGTTGGGAGGGGCAGAATAGAATGTGGTCCCAAATTTTCCAATCATGCTCACATCAATATATGTTGCCATTGCTTTGTTCGTCGATTTGTAGAATTTGTTTGTGTTACCTTTGTTGTCAGTAGTGTAGGAGGCGTTGTTGGCCTTGTCGTTGACAACGGTCAAGCTTGTAAATTTCTTTGGATTTTGTCTATTGTTTGACCCCCACTTGAATTCCCATTTTCCTCCTTGCTTCTTGTTTGGGTTGTCATATTGATTCATTTGGTCTTGTTTGACAGCGTTGGTGCTTCCGACTCTATATAGTTCAGCTCGAGTCAGAAATGTCATTGGTGTGCTTGGTTGACCTATTTCTTTGGCTACGCAGTGCAAGTCGTATATCAGCTCTCTGGTTTGCTTCTTAGATCTCGTGGTGGTTTCCGCCTTCACCTTCCCTTTGAGTTGTTTATCTTGTAGCCCATCCAACTCGTCAAGTCATCATCTTTGAACCCAATGTTCGATTTCGTCTATAAGTTTGTAGAAGTCCTCAGTGACGTGTCCGTGATCCTTATGGAAAGACCAATATTTGTTTTTGTCTCACCTTTCAAGGTATCCTCTCATCTTGGGTGGCCAGTTGACATCTTCCCATCTCATAATGTGTTTCAATATGTTTGCTTGTCTGGTCTTCAAGGTAGTACATGGTTTGTATGTCTTTTTGGTCTCGCTTGTCACTCGCTCATGTCTGGGTCTTGTTGAATGTGATTTTCTGAGTTTTTGCTAGTTGGATTCGAGCTTCCCGTTCGTTCGGTGCCTTTTTTACTAGACGTTTTCCTCCTGGGGTCTATCGTTTCTTCTTTCTTCTCTTATTTCTCGCTTTTTAATGGGCTTCCCTATTGGATTCGTTCTTTTTTTTGCGGCTATCATCTCCTCGAGAGTGATGTGTTTTCGAGCAGTCTTCATAGAATTGCCATGTTATTTGGGGGTTTCAGGTTAAGAGCATCGAAAAAATGTCATCTTTTTAGTCCAGCAGTGAAAGAGCGGTGGCCATGTCACCACTACATCTGTCAATCATAGTTAACTCATTAGTGAAATGAGTAACATATTCATTTATTGTCTCCTTAGATTTCTGCTTGATGTGGAACAAGTAGTGTGGCTCCTTTCTCATCCGTTGACTGCTGATGAATCTCGTAATGAAGGCAGTAGCCAGTGCTTGGAATGTATCTATTGATCTTGGTGGTAGGCTATTGAACCAGTTCATTGTTGTGGAGGTGAGACTTGTCGGAAATGTTTAGCATAGGATGGATTATGTGTTTTCTTTTAATAACATCATGTGACAAAAGTGTCACAAGTGGTCTATTGGGTCAATGGTACCATCGTACGCTTCAAACTTTGGTGGGGTGAACTTCTTTGTCATGGGAGTCACCATGAGTGTGTCAGAGAATGGTGGTCGGGCTAGTTTGTACAATATATTGGGATATGTGACTTCGATCCTGAATGGGATTTTAATAGGGTTCTAACCGCTCTGGGGTCCCCTCTTGGAGTGGTTTGCTACTTTTGAGATTTACTTGTCGTGGTTCCGTAGAAGCTTTGTTAGTTGGGTTTTGTTGGGGTATTGCTTGAACGGGATCGGCGGATTGAGCACGTTCTTGGGTGGGCTTTTCCACCATTTTGATCATATGGTCCATCTGGTCCATGAGGAAGTCTACGCGAGGGTCCATGGTGGCGCTTTTAGGCATCTGGGGTGTTCAAGCCATCTCGGGTTGTAGCTCTCTAACGTCAGGTGCGGTCGTCTCGATGTTCATTTCTGGATCTGCAATATGCACTACTGGTAGCGCAGTTTCTCCGATGAAAGGATTCTCTCGATTGTTGACGGGTTGAAAGTCTGCAGAGTGTGCGATTTTGTTCTAAGGGCGTTTTTAGTCATTGATCAAGACTGGGAGAATTTTGTTGCTACATATTTTCTTTTCAAAAGGAGACCTTGTCCTTTCCACAAACGGCGCCAAACTGATGCATCTAAAATCCAATCTCAAATAAGTTAAACCTGCAAAACAACTTGATGCATCCAAAAATCGTCCTCCTATGAGGTTGACCTACAAAACAACTGTTAGACTGTCAATGACCACCTTTTTGGTGCCCAAAGGCATTCTGATGCTTAAGTCAGTAACTCTGTTGAAAGAAGAAAGTAAATATGGAAAAAACTTAGTTAAAGTCGCATACATGTGTCGAAGTTCCCTTACCTTTTATAATGGTCGCGGTTAATTCTTTGCGTGACTTAAGCATGTGAGGCGCAACAAAAGGAGATGTTTCCTGTAGCAGTTTCCTTCTTAATGGAGATGCATCCGTGGAAGCGTAATTCCCAACACAACTCTTGTCGGGCCTAGATTTGAGTTTTGATTCGTTCGGGCCTGGATTCGGGGCTCGTTTATGTATTTTTTATGGCGGGTCTTATCTGGGCCTCTGTAATTGACTCTATTTTTCTTGGGTTTTATGAGCTAGCCCAATAGATTGAACGTTATATTCTCGTGATGGGTCTCTATGCCACGTGTACGACCATGATGATTGATTTATTTTGATGCATCATCAGCTACTCCCTCCTTAGTTAGTGGGTATGTTCATGTATCCACTAACTGCGTGGCGGTTTTGTTTTCGATTTCAACATTATGACACATTTAGTGCTCTTGCTATCTGTTGCTACAGTTGTCTCTCCATGTTCTATCCGCCTGTTCATTTTTGCGTGATTTTCTGAGATTTCATGCGGCTGTCATATCTTGCACGTTCTCCCAAGAGCGATCTTTTTGCTGCATGTCCCTATAAAAGAAGAAATTGGAGTATGTCTTGCATCCTTTTGCACCTCCTCATTTTCTAATTGTTAATTTTTTGATTCCTTGGGTTCATTATGTAGTCATGTCTAACTTTAGAGTTTTGAGCGGTGATGTTCTTGATGCTTGCAAAACTTTCTTTTTGCCTAAGCGACCAACGTACGCGACTCTGGACCTCATTTGTCATGGTTACTCCTTGCCAACTGATCTTGAGATTATTCTCCCCAGATAAGGCGATCGTCCTTGTCGTTCTAAGCATGGGTACATTGCATTTTATCCTGGTATGTTCCACTCTAGTTTCAGGCTTCCGGCTCCTACGATTGTCTGATAGTACTTAGATCTAGTTGTTATTGCTCCAGCTCAACTTGTCCCTAATGGTTGGAAAGTAATGATTTAGACTTTAGCAAGGGATGCGACAACTCATATCCCTATGAATGCCAGTTCTACATTCTTTGGTGAGGTTTAATGTAAACTCCAATTACACATGTTGCCTGCATTCACCTCCTTGCTCAATGACCTTCGAGAGGAGTATGTCGGCTGGTCGAGATCATGGTTCTACGCATCCCTCTCTTCCAATCACTTTAGGTTTCGTGGGAATTCGATTCTGTGATCATTCTGGCAGCCTAAGAAAGTCGAGTTGCCACTGTCTTTGGAAGAGCGAAAGTTTTGCAATCAATTTTGCAATCTTCCCCGGGTTTCAGTGGAAGATTTTCTCACTACGAATGCCATTATCCGTAGTGGTTTATATTCGTTAGGTGAAGCGGGTCACGCTTTAGAAGTGATTGTTGCGCGCGTTGGTGATGCAGACGTTGGACACCAAGAAGGTTTTGGTAACAAGCACTCAAGTCGAGCTACTTCAGTCATTGTCCGAGGTTCTGGGGGTGCCTCCGGCTCTATCGTGAAGAAGCAGAAAGTTCCCAGGCCTCCCAGTCCTTCCAAGATGTTGGCTGTTAGTTTCGATCGTGTGTCAAAGAGGAAAAAACGTACTTCCTCTATTCTTGACTCTGCCGGGACTCCCTCTCATCTTGCTTCTCTCTGAAAATGAAGTTGTGGTGCTGGGGATGATTCTTTCGCCTGAGACGATGAGGAAGTTTCTCGTCCTTCGGATGACTATAAGAAAAACTTGTTGCTTTTTATGGCTTGCTTGACTCCACCGGCCTTGCGATTGATGATTCTCACATTATTAAGAATAAGATGCTTCAGTTGGGTTTTTGGCGATCAAAAAATCTGAAGGGTACTAAAACTTTGGATGACTTCGAGTACGAACCATCAATAGAGGATCAAGTTGCTCCCGAGCTCGAGACTTTAAGTTCACCATTTCTTCCGTTGTGGTTGGGATTTCAGGATTGCCCGTTGTTCCCTCCGTATCTCATCTTACTTCTACTGGGCCTGGGGAAGCATTTTGGCCTTTCGAGGCTGACGTGCATGACAACGATCACAACCTCATTAGTGGTTATCATCGGCGGTTGGCTAACATGGCTCTTATGCCAGTACGCCCGCCACGTCGCCATATTGACGAGGGTCTCCAACACCTCATGGAGGGGATGATGCATCTTACTTACGCGGCCCTGATGGGGTTGAATTGTAAGGCTGCCGCAACCAGGTGGTGCATATTGAGCGAAAATTAGTAGGACACATCTTGGTCCTTTCTCAATCTCTTCGCCAACTGGATTTGTTGAAGGCGCAGTGCATGGAGCATGAAAAGACTGCGGATTCTACGCAGACGTCGTTGAGGGAACTTGAGGTTATTCATGACACGCTTGTTTCTGACCTCGAGACGTTCAACGTTTAATTGGGCAAGTTGCGATCCCTTCTGGATGTTGCTGAGAAAGAGTTGTCTGATTGAAAGGCTAAACGTGATGAAACTATTCATTCTGCTGAAAAATGTTCTTCCAAACTCTTGGCTTCCACTATTCAAATCACTCAGCTGAATTATGTGTTTGTCGAAACTAAATCAGCGGTCTATACTAAACTTGCGGATGCTGACAGAGAGTTAACGTCAATCCGAGCTGAGTTCTCATCCGTTACTGAGAAGTTGAAGGCGGCAGAGGCCGCAGATTGGAAGAGAGTGGTCGATGGTCGCCACAGTTTCTTGGATTTCCTTGAGATGCAAGGTTTGGACATGACCCAATATTGTTTCTTCGCTGAGCAGGAATTTGATGACGTTGAGGAAGTTGTTCCGAATTCACTTGGTGAACCGAATGTTGGAGAACCTTCTGAGCCCATGTTGCCTGGAGATAATGCCCATGACATCGATTCTCTTTCTTAGTCTTTGTTTGTTTCTTCTTTGTAATCTCCTATTTTAGAAGATCAATGGAAACTTTCTATTTTGTATTTGTTGTGACCAATATGTCTAGCTCGTCAACTTTTATTTACGACATTCCTGAGAGATTTCTGACTCGTTCATCCAGATTTTTACAAGTAGTTTTGATGTTCGACGTTCTAGTCATGTAGAAGCTTTGGTTTACGGAATCCGACTCTATATTCAGATTACGATGTCGTACATTATAGTCGACACAAAAGTTCAGCTCTTATGTCCTGATACTTTATTACTTCTGGTTGATCAGGCCAGAAGTTATTGTTTTATGTTTGACTCGTTCATTCAGTATATGTATTTGTTTTTGCTCTATACTCTAGCCGTGCTAAGTATTTTCTCGAGTTGGCTTTAATCTGACTTCCTTGTTCTGGTTAAATTCTTGTCGTTTCGAATATGGGAGCAAAAGATTTTATTAATAATATATTTTCAAGTGTTACACATTCCATGGTCGAGGTAGCATTTCGCCCTCTTTGTTCTCCAGCCAGTATGTTGCTGGTATGTTTATTTCTGTCACTCGATATGGTCCTTCCTAGTTTGGGTTCAGTTTGCCTCCGCCAAGTTCCTTCGTGTTGAGTTGGACTTTTTGCAGTACCCAATCTTTGACGTTAAAAGTGTGGATTCACACCTTCCTGTTGTAATATCCTGCCATACGTTGTTGGTAGACTGTTGTTTTGATGGAGGTTGCTTCTTGCTTCTCTTCGAGAAGATCCAGTCCGACTCTTAGTGCCACGACGTTGTCCTCAACGCTGAGGTCCTTGGCTCGGAATGTTGGCATTCCGATCTGAACGGGTATCATTGCCTCTGAACTGTACGCGAGGGTGAAAGGTGTTTCTCAGTTTAGGTTCAGCTTGCTTGCTCCATGTTCCTTCGTGTTGAATTGGACTTTTCGCAGTACCCAGTATCCAACATTAAAAATGTGGATTCGTACATTTTTGTTGTAATATCTTGTCATAAGTTGTTGGTAGATTGTTGTTTTGATAGAGGCTGCTTTTCGCTTCTATTCGAGGAGATCCACTCCAATTCTTAGTGCCTTGACGTTGTTCTCAGTGCAGAATTCCTTGGTTCGAAATGTTGGCATTTCGATCTCCACAGATATCATTGCCTCTGACCCGTACGCGAGGGCGAAAGGTGTTTCTCATGTCGGAGTTCATTTTGTTGTTTTGTACTCCCAAAGGATGCTGGGTAATTTGGTTGTTCACAATCCTTTTGCTGCATTGAGTCTTCTTTTGATTGCTTCCAAGATTGTCATGTTGGTGACCTCGGCTTGTCCGTTCTCTTATGGATGAGTGGGCGCAGAAAAATGTTGTTGGATATTCAAATTTTTGCATAACTCCTTAACCTTCTTGCCTTCGAATTGATTTCCATTGTCCGTGACAATTACCCTTGGGATCCCAAATCTGCATATGATGTCTCTCCAAATAAACTTCTTCTTATCGGACGCTAGGAGTGGTCCTACATTGTCGATCCCTCATTGTGCGAATGGCCAGGGGCTGCTCATTGGGATCAGATATTGTCCCGGCATGTGAGTGTATGGAGCGAATCTTTGACATTTTTCGTATTTGCGAACAAGCTTTTGAGCATCTCCCTGCATTGTCGGCCAATAATGACCCAATGTGAGAGCTTTATGGGCCAATGTTCTCCCCTTTGGATGATTTTTGCATGTGCCGTGGTGGATTTTCTGTAGAACATATTTGCCATCTCCTGGTGCAAGGCACCTCAGGGACGGGCTCGTGGTAGATCTTTTGTATAGTCTGTCATTGATCATTGTGTATCTTGCTGCCTGATTTTGTAGCTATCTGGCTTCCATCTTATCTGTTGGGAGCTTTCCATATGATAGATACGCTAGGGTTGGAGTCGTCTACTTGATTTCTTAAATTATGGCACATGCTTTTTCCGCTTGGTTTTCGAGTATGGAGCTTCATTGTGTCATGATGAGTGGATTTTCATTATCATTTGTTATCGAATCTTCCTTTGCTAGTTCGTCGACTCTTTTGTTCAGTGCCCGCGCGCACCATTGAATGGTAGTGTTTCAGAAGCTTTCTACTAGCTCAGTGGTTTTCTGGTGGTAGGCTTTCATTTGGGTTTCTTTGACTTGAAATTTGTCGTTTAGTTGATTGACCACCAACTTAGAGTCAGTAAATGCACTAATGTCTTTAATTCCCAAGTGTTTTGCTAACTATAGTTCTGCTATCACAGCTTCGTATTCGCCTTCATTATTGGAGGCTATAAAGCTAAGTTTTATCGCTTTCTCTAATGTGATGTCGTTCGAGTTGTTCAAGACTAGTCCAGCTCTACTTTCCGCCTTATTAGACCTTCCATCACAGCGGATGATCCATCCGTCGGTGATTGGTTTGGGTTGTTATTTTCAGTTTTCGTTTTTCGCTTGTTGGTTGTTGGTTTCAGTGAACTCGGCAATGGAATCTGCTAATGCTTGAGCCTTGATTGTGGTTTTGGGGGCATAACTGATGTCAAATTGTTCGAGTTCTATTGCCCACTTTACCATTCTTCCCGACAGATCTGGTTTGTGTAACACCGACCGAAGCGACTATTCGGTCATAACCGTGATTGGGTGTGCTTGGAAGTATGGCCACAATTTTCTTGATGACACGATTAGAGCGAGCGCCAACTTTTCTAGGGTCGGATAGTTGATTTTTGAATCTGCAAGTGTTTTGCTGATGTGGTACACTGGTTTTTGCACGCCTTTTTCTTCCGGTATCAATGCTGAACTTACCACGTGATCGGACACAGATAGATATAGATACAGTGTTTCCCCCGTGTTTGGTTTTGTTAGTAGTTTTGTGTTTCTCATGTATGTCTTAAGGTTTTGAAAGACTTCTTCACATTCATCATTTCACTCGAATGTCTTATCCCCTTCAAGATTTTGAAGAAAGGAAGACACTTGTCTGATGATCTGGAGATGAATTTGTTCAGAGTTACTATCCTTTCGTTAAGACTTTGAACGCCTTTTATGTTTGTTGGTGGCTGCATGTTGAGAAGCAATTGTATCTGCTTTGGATCGGTTTCAATTCCTCGTTGGTTGACCATGTACCCGAGGAACTTCCCTAACTCTACTCCAAAGTTGCATTTCTCCGGGTTCAGTTTCATCTCATACTTTCGCAGCTGGAAGAAAACATGTTCAAGACTTGTGACGTGGTTTGCTTGGCATGGATTTTTAACAAGAATATTGTTGATGTAAACTTCCATTGTTTTGCCGATCTGATCTTTAAACATCATGTTCACCAGCCGTTGGTATGTTGCTATCGCATTCTTTAACCCGGAAGGCATTACTAGATAACAATATGTGCCCCTTTCGTTAATAGGGATTTTTTTCTTGGTCAGGATGGTACATCTGTATCAAATTATACCTAGAGTATGCATCCATGAAGCTCAGCATTTTATGCCCAGCAGTTGCGTTCACTATCTAATCTATTCTCGAAAGTGGGAAACTACCTTTTGGACAGACTTTATTCAAATTAGTGTAGTCCACACATACCCTCCACTTGTCGTTCTTCTTTTTCACTAGCCTCGTGTTTGCCAACAAATCCGGGTAGTGAGCTTCTTTGATCATCCCTGCATTGAGTAGTCGGTTCACCTATTTGTTTATTGCTTGATTACGCTCTAGGGTCGCCGACCTTCCTTTTTGTCGAACTGGCTTTTTGTTTAGGTTCACTTGCAGTTTGTGGGAGATGATGGTATGGTCTATCCATACCATGTCCTTCATTGTCCATGCAAAAATGTCTTAGTTATCTTTCAGCAGTTGAATTAGTTCCTTGGTGAGTTTGGGCTGAATCTTTGTGCCAATTCGGACTGCTTTCTCTGTCTCGTTGTCTAGGTAAATTACATTCGTTTCTTCTTCTAGTTGTCAGATGTTAGGTCGCTCTCGTGGGTTGGTCAAAGCCGTATTGTCGTCTAGCAAGTTTGAATTTTTCTCACCAAGTTGTTACAGAGACTCCTCCGATTTTTGCAGTAATTTCTATTTTGTGAGGTTTTTATTGCTGCAAAATGACACTCACGGACAACTGATTGATTTCCTTTGATTCTTCCGATACCATTTTCGGTATGATATTTTAAGCATTGGTGCATAGTGGAGGAAACTGCGCCCATTTTGTGTATCTAAGGTCTCCCAAGTCGCATGTTGTAGGAACATCGACTACGAGGAAGTTTGTCAATAGAACTCGTTGCTTTCCTGGTTCTCCTGCTTCGACCGAAAGTTGAATTGCTCCCAACGGACGACATTGTTCCCTGCTGAAACCCACCATCGATTGCTCGCTAGGCAACAACATCTTATTGGTGAATGACATCTTTTAGAAGGCTGTTAGATACATGAGGCTCGCCAAGCTCCCTGTATCGTCTAGCACCCTTTTGATTTCCCATTTAGCTACCATGACTGAGATCACTAAAGCATCGTTAACCACGTCTGCATCTTTGTTTGAGAAGGTTAGAGTTCTCTGCATTGTTTTTGCACGCTATGCAGATGGTTCTTGCAATCTGATCTTTGTCCGTAAGTCCATGATTATACGCTTTCGGGATCGATTGGATTGCTCTTTTTCCCCGACTGTGTCGTGCAAAACAGAAATTGTTTCCTTTACTCGCTCTTTTGAGATGCTCACTTTGTCTTCGAGTTCGATGAATTTCTCCGAGTCGTCCCTTTCTAATTTGATGTTCAATCTCATATTTCAAACTACGACAATCTTTAGTATCGTGGTCGAAATCTCCTTGCTCTGCTTATCTGGATCTCCTCTTTTTTTTCGTGGCCATTTGACATCTTCCTTCCTGTCATAGCTTTGAGAATCTCCCTACGACTTACTATTAAGGTCGCGAACGATTTATCGTATTTGGGATTTTTTGGTTGTAGACTTTCAAACCGTTTTTGAATACTTCTAGAATTGTTATTAGTCCATTGTCTCTTAAGTTGGGTGATTTATTCTCGAGATTTGTTGTCCTTAAGGTTTCAAGTGATTCTGTCCACCATTTCAATTATGTGATTCATCTGAGCCATAAGCATTTTGATATACATGTAATTATTACAAAATATATCCCTTAATTTATATATGTTAGTGCTTCAATTAATATATTTTATTCTAATTATTTCATTTTTATGTTTTTGTAGGAATTTGCGCGTGAACGATAAAATCACATTAAGGCGACAAATTTGAGGAAATGATTAATTTGTTGATTCTAGAGGTGGTGTAAAATAGCGGTTCACATATCTAAACCTAACCCAAATAAGCCTAGGTCCACTTACTTTAATCAAGCCCAAGCCCAGAAAGCTAGAAACCTAAGCCCAGTGTAATACCCGTCTAATTAAATAAATATAAAAATTTCTTGTTCATTAATTGTGGCATATATTGTAATCTAATATATTTCGGAAAAAAAAAAGATTTTTGTTTGCCATGGCTAAATAGGATAAAGTGTGTGTATTTAGCCAAAAATTTGTAAACCCTAATGTTGATGGATTGTTACTCAATTGTATTTGGACTTGGTTTTGGGGTTTCATTAAAATAATGATTGGGGTTTCATTTTATGAAGTTAAAGGGCGGGTGCCCTAAAAATTTTAGTGGGGGTGAATAATCACTCATAGTATAAAACCAAAACCCTTCCTTATTTCTTCTCTTGTGCAACATGAAGAGTTATTCTTCATCATTTTTCTTCTTCGATGGCGGCACTGGAATAAGTGGTGCTAAGGACTTGAATAGCGAGAAGGGGCAAGGAAGAGGGATGTGTGCAATTGAATGCTAATGGAAACAATTTCTCCACAGGGACTTGCATTCCTTGTGACAATAGGAACGTGGAAGGGGTAGGGACTGAATTAGAAAAGAATATGCTTTGTCACAATCCAAGGAGCAAGAAGTGTTAGCTGCAGGAGATAACATTGCTTACAAAGCTGAGTTCAATGAGGAACTAAACCCAATCACAGAAAAAAAAAAAAAAAAAAAAATAGAGTCCATGGACTTTGTTTCTAAGTGGACGACACCTGCAATGTTGGAGGAATCAGTTTCAGCGAGTGTTCCAGGCGAGTTGGAGGTGTTGTTGCAGTGGTTTTGAGGGCGTCGAAGGGTTGATTCAGGTATGCTTGTAGGGTTGTTTCAGGTCTGAATCGAGGTTGATTCAGGGTTGATTTAGGTGCGTGTATGGGCTGAAACAGGAGGTTTTCAGAGCGAGTTTGAATCGAGGTTGGTATTAGGGCTGAATCGAGGTTGGTTTCAGGGTTAAATCAGAGTCTGTTTCAGGTTGTTTCAAGGTCCCATACAATGCTGATTCGAAGCTGTTTGAAGGGTGGTTCAATAGCGTTTTCAAGGACTGAATCAGGGCGTGTTTCAGGGATGGTTTAGGGTCTATTTCAGACCTGATTCGAAGTTGGTTCACAGAGATTACGAGTAGGAGAGGAGACGATTTGGGATGCTTGCGATGGTTGCGCAATCCTTTACGATTTTGGTGATTTTTCTACATCCCCTTCATCTTTACAGTGAGTTTCTTCTCTCGATTTCTTGTTCATGTTTGGTTGTTAGTAGTATGCTTTTTTCCTAGTAAAGTTCATTTTTTTATTTGTGTTTTTAACCTAATTTTGTTATATTGTTAGGTTGAAGTTTTTTTTTTGAAAAATTGGTTCTATTAGTAATATGTGAATTGAATGTGTAATGTTATTGTTGGGTGAATTGTATGTTGCTTGCAATAGTATAGATTGAGAGAAGCAAGTGAGAATATGGTTTGTTCCTACTCAAACTGTGGGGATTGAGAAAACATGTTTAGCTTTAGGACAAAGGGTTGTCATTGTGTTTTTTTTTAAAGCAGGGTTGTCATTGTTAAGTCTTGAAGAAATCGAAATATATGCAGGCTACACTTGACACCATTGAATCATATGAAAAGGTATCTTGGAACATTTTACGCGATAGTAAACCTAGAGACCAGCTGACCTACTCTTGAAACGATAGTCAACAATGAACTCTATGCTTGATGTAATTAGGGAATTTTTTTTATAACTCGTTCATAACATTGAAACCCAATTGAGCTCCCAGTTCACAAGGTACATGTAACCAACTGGGGTACAACATAAATAACTGCCAAGGTCCAATCATAGTTTCATTGTTTGTAACCAACTGGGGTACAATATAAAAACTGTTGTTTTCTTATTTGATTATGTAGTAGGAAATATCTACAAAAACTTTGATATGGCTATCAAACTTCAACTTGACATTGTAAGCAGTGTTTTACCCTTTTGGTAGCGCTCGTAAGCTAAACATTTCATTCTAGACAGCATCTGTTGCCCTTGTCACTCTTTGCAACTTGTTAGAAGTGTTAGCTTATGGGATAATGTCTTGTCTGTATCAGTTTTATGTATGATTAAACCCTTATTTAGTTTAGGGCTAGAAGAAAATTTTCTAGTAATAGCTATTGGCTGGAATTTAACTGAGCACTTGTTTTAGCATGAGTATTTGTATTTTTATGCGAATTGGAATGCATATTTTTTTTCATATGATGCAAAGAGATGAGATGTGTGAATTGGCAATGTGTCAAATATTACTTGTTCCCCAAAAGAATGGTGGATACTGTGGTTGATTTATTTATAGTTGACAAAGTGTCACCACAAAAGAGTTTTGAGTTTTTGTTGATATTTTTTTTATGCTCTTTTCCACAACTCCAAAGAAAAGAAAAAAAATGTGAAAAGAAAAGAAATTTTGTTTACAGACTTGCTCTTATACATCTGATATTATTATGGGTATGCATACTTGCTTGCATATCGGTGCACCGTTCCATGTGAGTTCGGTTGTACGTGTAGATTTAGGAAGAATGTTTGCCAGTGATCGAACTTCGGGTGAGATGACATGACACTCGAGGTGGCACCCCACTTGGGTCATGTACGCTCCGAGTGGCTTCGATGGCAAGGGAGGCACACTTGGGTGAGGTGTGTTCGGCACAAAGAGGATAGTGCGATTGTGGAAAAGAAGCGAGATTTCTTTTTTTGTATATGTGCATGATTACCTTAAAGGAAGAAACTAAATGCGCATTCAATCATTGAATGAGAACTACATGTCTTTCTAAAGGTAGAAAAATGTGTTTTGTTAATATTTCAATAATAGTCTAATATGATTATGAATTGTATAGTTGTTGTATTTATGAGGATTGATAACTCATAAATTTTATTTAGTAGTAATAAATAATGCATATTTATTTATTAGGATGATAACACATTTGCCTCATTGAGGAACTACCTGTTGGTGGGGTTGGTTATTGTTTTTGTTTAGTTTGATGTTATCACGTGTGGATTTATTGATTTTTGGATGAAGATTTCTCACACCAGCTTTATTGCTGACCCAAGTGAGCTTTTTCTTCTTTGGTACATTCCTTTTGGAATGTAGCCGAGTAGTCTTTCAGGTTTAGAGATTTTGAGCTGCATTACTGGAGTTCCGCTAGTGAGCTAGCCATGCCAGTCTTCTCCGGGTTAGAGTTTTATTTGTTTCAGTAATTTAATCATGTTTAGTAGTTGCTGCTATTTGTTTCTTTTGTTATTGAATTTTAGCGTCCTGAGTTTTGGGGGAAACGGTTAATCCTACGTGGATTTTTGGGATTTTTGTTTTCTTCGAAAATCGGGGCGTGACAGTTTGGTATCAGAGCATTTGGTTAACCTAGGCTGGGGTAGAATCTAGGTGATCCTCGAAATGTGGATATGGGAGAGCAGTAGTGTGAATGTCTAGATCGAGATAAAGTGACAAGGGTGAACCTTGAACTTTTATTATTGTTTCTTTTCTTCGTGAATCTCAGGATGAGATTTCTGTGACTAACTGATTTTAATGTCAATAGTGGATGACATTCCGTGTAGTTTCCTTGTAGCGCTTTGTTATCCTGAATCCTTAGTTAACCCTTTTCGTGAATCTCGAGTCGAGATTCTTTTGAGTTGTATATATTGTAACACCCCTACTTTTCCAATGGCAATAAAATTTTATGCAACTAAAATTCAATCGAAATTTTTATTTTAAAATCTTCTTTCGTTTGACAAGTTGTATTTTTCGAAATTCGCTTAACTTTCTTTCCGCTATCGAATCTCGGGACAAGATTCTTTTGAGTTGTATATATTGTAGCACCCCGTAATTTTTGTACTTACTGAATTTTTTTATATTTTTGTGTGATTGTCTTCATTAAGTTATGGACATACGTATGAGCTAATTGTTTGTCCATGTGATGTGTAGTATGTTTATTTAAGAATTAATTTCCCACTTACCTTCCTCTACCGAATCTCGGGACAAGATTTTTTTGAGTTGTATATATTGTAATACCCGTCTAATTAAATAAATATAAAAATTTATTATTCATTAATTGTGGCATATATTGTAATCTAAATTATTTGGAAAAAAAAAATTTTGTTTGCCATGGCTAAAAAGGATAAAGTGTGCATTTAGCCAAAAAATTGTAAACCCTAATGTTGATGGATTGTTACTCAATTGTATTTGGGCTTGGTTTTGGGATTTCATTAAAATAATGATTAGGGTTTCATTTTGTGAAGTTAAAGGCCGGATGCTCTCAAATTTTAAGTGGGCGCGAATAACCACCCATAGTATAAAACCAAAATCCTTCCTTCTTTATTCTCTTGTGCAACAAGAAGAGTTATTCTTCCTCATTTTTCTTCTTCGATGGCGACGCTGGAATAAGTGGTGTTAATGACTTGAATGGCGATAAAGGGCAATTGAATGCTAATGGAAACAATTTCTCCACAGGGACTTGCATTCCTTGTGACAATAGGAACGTGGAAGGGGCAGGGACTGAATTAGAGAAAGAATATGCTTTGTCGCAATCCAAGGAGCAAGAAGTGTTAGCTGTAGGAGATAACACTGCTTACAAGGCTGAGTTCAACGAGGAACTAAACCCAATGTCAGAAAAAAAAAAAAAATTTAGAGTCCATGGACTCTGTTTCTAAGTGGACAACACTTGCAATGTTGGAGGAATCAGTTTCAGCGAGTGTTCCAGGCGAGTTGGAGGTGTTGTTGCAGTGGTTTTGAGGGCGTCAAAGGGTTGATTCAGGTATGCTTGTAGGGTTGTTTCAGGTCTGAATCGAGGTTGATTCAGGGTTGATTTAGGTGCGTGTATGGGCTGAAACAGGAGGTTTTTAGGGCGAGTTTGAATTGAGGTTTGTATTAGGGCTAAATCGAGGTTGGTTTCAGGATTAAATCAGAGTCTGTTTCAGGTTGTTTCAAGGTCCCATACAATGCTGATTCGAAGCTATTTGAAGGGTGGTTCAATGGCGTTTCAAGGACTGAATCAGGGCGTGTTGCAGGGATGGTTTAGGTTCTATTTCAGACCTGATTCGAAGTTGGTTCACGGAGATTACGAGTAGGAGAAGAGACGATTTGGGATGCTTGCGATGGCTGCGCAATCCTTTGCTATTTTGGTGAGTTTTCTCCATCCCCTTCACCTTTACAGTGAGTTTCTTCTCTCGATTTCTTATTCATGTTTGGTTATTAGTAGTATGTTTTGTTCCTAGTAAAGTTCATTTTTTTATTTGTGTTTTTAACCTAATTTTGTTATACTGTTAGGTTGAAGTTTATTTTTGAAAAATTGGTTCTATTAGTAATATGTGAATTGAATGTGTAATGTTATTGTTGGGTGAATTGTATGTTGCTTGCAATAGTATAGATTGAGAGAAGCAAGTGAGAATATGGTTTGTTCCTACTCAAACTGTGGGGATTGAGAGAACATGTTTAGCTTTAGGACAAAGGGTTGTCATTGTGTTTTTTTTAAAGTAGGGTTGTCATTGTTAAGTCTTGAAGAAATCGAAATATATGCAGGCTACACTTGACACCAATGAATCATATGAAAAGGTATCTTGGAACATTTTACGCGATAATAAACCTAGAGACCAGCTGACCTACTCTTGAAACGATAGTCAACAATGAACTCTGTGCTTGATGTAATTAGGGAATTTGTTTTATAACTCGTTCATAACATTGAAACCCAATTGAGTTCCCAGTTCACAAGGTACATGTAACCAACTGGGGTACGATATAAAAACTGCCAAGGTCCAATCATAGTTTCATCGTTTGTAACCAACTGAGGTACAATATAAAAACTGTTGTTTTCTCATTTGATTATGTAGTAGGAAATATCTACGAATACTTTGATATGGCTATCTGGACTTTGACTTGACATTGTAAGCAGTGTTTTACCCTTTTGGTAGCGCTCGTAAGCTCAACATTTCATTCTAGAAAACATCTGTTGCCCTTGTCATTCTTTGCAACTTGTTAGAAGTGTTAGCATATTGGATAATGTCTTGTCTGTATCAGTTTTATGTACGATTAAACCCTTATTTAGTTTAGGGCTAGAAGAAAATTTTCTAGTAATAGATATTGGTTGGAATTTAACTGAGCACTTGTTTTAGCTTGAGTATTTGTATTTTTATGCGAATTGGAATGCTTATTGTTTTTCATATTATGCAAAGAGATGAGATGTGTGAATTGGCAATGTGTCAAATATTACTTGTTCCCCAAAAGAATGGTGGATACTGTGGTTGATTTATTTATGGTTGACAAAGTGTCACCATAAAAGAGTTTTGAGTTTTAGTTGATATTTTTTATGCTCTTTCCCACAACTCCGAAGAAAAGAAAAAAATGTGAAAAGAAAAGAAATTTTGTATACAGACTTGCTTGTATACGTGTGATATTATTATGGGTATGCAGACTTGTTTGCATATCGGTGCACCGTTCCATGTGAGTTCGGTTGTACGTGTAGATTTAGGAAGAATGCTTGCCAGTGATCGAACTTCGGGTGAGATGACATGACACTCGAGGTGGCACCCCACTTGGGTCATGTACGCTCCGTGTGGCTTCGATGGCAAGGGAGGCACACTTGGGTGAGGTGTGTTCGGCACAAGGAGGATAGTGCGATTGTGGAAAAAAAGCAATATTTCTTTTTTTGTATATGTGCATGATTACCTTAAAGGAAGAAACTAAATGCTCATTCAATCATTGAATGAGAACTACATGTCTTCCTAAAGGTAGAAAATGTGTTTTGTTAATATTTCAATAATAGTCAACTCTTATAGTGTAAGTACTAGTAAGCGCATATTTATTTATTAGGATCATGACACCGTTGCCTCAATGAGGAACTACCTGATGGTGTGGTTGGTTATTGTTTTGTTTATTTTGATGTTGTCATGTGCGGATTTATTGATTATTTGGATGAAGATTTCTCACACCAGCTTTATTGCTGACTCAAGTGAGTTTTTGCTTCTTGGGTACATTCCTTTTGGAATGTAGCCGATTAGCATTTCAGGTTTAGAGATTTTGAGCAGCGTTACGGGAGTTTCGCTAGTGAGCTAGCCACGCCAGTCCTTTTCGGGTTAGAGTTTTATTTGTTTCAGTAATTTAATTATGTTTTAGTTGTTGCTGCTATTTGTTTCTGTTGTTATTGAATTTTCACTTCCCAAGTTTTGAGGGAAACAGATAATCCAACGTGGATTTTAAGATTTTTGTTTTCTTCGAAAATCAGGGCGTGACACCCAGCCTAACAAGGAAATAGGGGAACCCTATTTTGGTTTCTCTCTTTCCTTCTCTTTTGAGGCGGCTCTTCCACGTTTCCTGCTCCTCTCTTTTTTCCAGCCGCCATCACCACCTCCACCTGGGCAGAGACATTGAGCCATGTGTCTCTCGTCACTAACCAACCACCATCAACACCATCTTGCCATCGCCAAATCACTGCCGTCCATGTTTCCTCCACGCACCTTATTCCCGTCTTTTCTTCACCTCGCCACCGTCCAGCATCCTTCATCACGAACAAAGCTCGCACGCCACCATCGGAAGCAGCAGAAACAGGGAGCACCTCCCTGTTTCGCCGCCTTGTCTCCATCCTCCATTCTCTCCCTTTTTCCGCCTTTGGTCTCTCTCCCTGTTCCATCTCACTCCACCACCACCGCGATAGAGTTGCCTCTCTCTTTTAGGGCCACCACCACTGCAAAAGAGTCGCCACCACCGCGACAGAGTCCTCCCTGTTTCGCCCCCTCGTTATTTTCTCCTTCAAGTTTGTATCTCTCTTACTCTTTCCATCTGTCTCTCTGTTCTTGTAGGTGCCGGAAACGATCGAAGGACGAAGAAACGCTCGCGAGGAGCGAAGCAGCAGCGTCAAAACAGGAGGTGTTGCGCTGGAGACGAAGGCAGAGTCGCGCGACTGTTAGGCGGGAGAAAATTTGATTTTTGAATCAGTTTGCTATTTGCACCTCAGCCCATTGTTGTGTACCACCACAGTGCAGTTGTTGAGATTTCTCGGGATTTGTGATTTTTCGGGATTTGTGCACATACAGGAAGAGATGACATCCTTCTCCACTGATGGTGTGACCACCACCACCATGAGTCACTAAACCCCACGCAAGGTGAAGAGGTGAACTCCTAAATGTAACGCACTAAATTAGTAATTGATCCGCTTTAAGTTTTCACGACATATAATGATGTTTAATGATTCTCACTTTTATTTAATATAGAAATTTATGTTGTTTCAGTGACAATGATTTCATAGATTTCTTCGTAGATTATTATTATTCCGGTGGTTATCTTTTCTTCTCCATATAAGCTTAGTCACGGTTTTCTTATGTGTGGAATGTTTAAGAATCAATTGATTCTGGTAGGTTAGTTATACGTGATTGACATTTGTTACGATATTGTCTTCGGATATATCGTAAGTTTAGGATATTATATATGATAGACTTTCGTGTTTTTTTAGAAGAAGTGAAATCTAAAATTCATTTACATTAGGGTATATTAATGCATAAAAGATTATTTTTCTGATTACGTCGTTTGGGATGTGAAACACGTAGTTGAGTCATCATAGCGAATCAATACTAGTTGGCGCGTGAAGTCTAGGAGGGATTCTTGGAACCTTGTAATTTTTCCAAACTTAATTTTCATTAAATTAAATTCAATTTCGTATTTTAAATTTGTTAGAATTTCTTAACTTTAGTTTCGCATAGTTTGTCTTCCTTAACCTTGTTTTGTCGATCGTTTTTCCTCGTGGGATCGACACCCCATTCTTTACTGCAATTGACCGCGTGTACTGTTTGGGCGTAATCAAATTTTGGCGTTGTTGTCGGGGAACAAGCGTCATTCTACAAGGAAGGTTTCGAGTATTATCTTTTTTGCTCATTTTTCCTTTTATTTTATTTTATTCTATTTTTAGGTTTTAATTCCAGTTTAATTTTATTTTTATTTTATTTTATTTTATTTCTAAAAAATAAATTAATTAAAAAATTAAAAAAAACATTGGGGGAGTGAGTACTTGAATGACTTGGCTGAAAAGGCTCATACTTGGACTGGTCCAAGTGCTACTGAGAGCACGGATAGAACACATCCAGCTGGAGTTTACCAACTTAGGAAAGAGGATGGCCTTAGAGCCCAACTGGATAGGGTAACTAGGGAGTTAGAGGCACTTCAGACCAAGGATGACAGGCCCACACATACTGTTGCCAGAGTTGAGCTACAGGACGCCTGTTTTATATGCGAGGGAGTTGAACACTTCGCACAGGATTGCCCAACCTTGACTGAGATGAGAGGGGTTTATGAAAAACAATATAACGCCTTAGGGATATACAATTCGCCATTCTCTAACACTTACAATTCTGGCTGGAGAGATCATCTTAACTTAGGATGGAGGTCCGAAACAGACCAACCTACACACTCACAGGCACAACCACCTAGGTCACACCCTGCACCTCCATACAATGCACAATCTAACAGAAGTTCCCTATCAGACACATTACATGCATTTATAGAGGCACAAGGTAAAACTAATCAAAAATTTGAGGTTGCACTGGCACAGTTGGCAGAGGAGAACAAGGAGATCAGAAGCCAAATAACCAAGCTGAAAAGTTCATTAACAGTACAAGCTTGAGGCCAATTTCCATCACAGCCTCAAGCAAATCCGAAGGGACAACTTATGGCACAAACCTCTACTTCAGACTCTCAGAATGTCAAAGAGGTTAATGCCATCGCTACTCGGAGTGGTAAGATCTTAGATGGGTCAAGCTCGTCCACGACTATAGGCACCTCCCCAAGTGCAAAGGAGAGCATCCCTGAGGATGAGCCCAACAAGAACATTCCAATTTCAGTTCCTTTTCCTCAAGCACTACGACCTACTGGAAAGAAATCGGAAATGCATGGTGAGATTCTAGAACCCTTGAAACAGGTTAAAATTAACTTACCTTTGCTGCATGTGATTAACCAGGTACCAACTTATGCAAGGGTCATCAAGGATCTATGAACTATCAAGAGGAAACATCAGGTGGTTGCTATTTTTGAGTGGAGTAATCCTCAACTTTTCAGGTTGTTGGTATACGATTCCTTAACCCTTTTGACTCGTTTATATCATAGACTAGGTTTGGAGGTGAATGTTCCCTATGTTCTTCCTTGTCACTTCATGGTATATCTTTCATGAGGGAGAATATATGTCAGGCTGAAGACGTTAAACCAAGTGCTCCTAAGAGGCAGCCTAGCCTTAGTTGTGTGTCTTTGCTGTTAGTTTGGATTGATTTTCGAGTACCCTATTTAGTTGTGTTTCACTCATACTCGTTAGCTCCATAACAATTTTGACTTACAACTTGCCTTTTTTGTTTTCTTTGTTAATGTCGAGTCTGCATTTTATCGATTTCTAATGAAAACTCCATGATTCTTATGTTTCTGAGCGTTCATTGGTGGAAGATTTCATCGTAATTGGTAAAAAGCTTCACCATGGTAATATCACTCTAACTCTCCTCTTTTCTTTTTCCTTCATTTGTCATGATTATTATTTTATACATTGAGGACAATGTTTGGTTTAGGTTTGGGGGTGTGGTTTACTAGATTTTTTTTATGCAATTTTCAAAAATCTTTGAGTTTAAAACGTATTTTACAATTAAACCGAGTCATTTTTGTGGTATACTCAATCTCCATTGAATACTTAGATGATTATGGTACTTGTGTAAAATCTTCTTGAAAATGCATTTGAAATCCGAACTCTTGGTGAATAAAAAAAAAAAAAAAGGTTTTGAGTTCTTTTCAATTTTAGAGAATAATTTTGTTGCTTTAATTTTGAGAAAACACATACTAACACGTGTCACATAGTTATATTAGTGGAAAACATGGTATTTGATATTATCCTTATGTTAGATGTATTTCGTGAGACTTTTCAACTCGACTTTTCGCGCACTATAAGCCAAGTTAACATGATTTGAAGTTGAATAGTAAGATATTGAAGTAGAAAAACCTTAGAATAATAGTGGAGACTTTAACCCGTGTGAGTTTTGAACCATTCTTTATTTCTTGAGGGTTATTAATTACACTCTGATTTTTCTTGAGTCCGCATTATTTCGTTGATGATCTCATTATTCTTGATTTTCTTATTGATTGCTTTAAGAATGACATAATAATTGAATCTTTACACTAGAACTTCTTGCTTTATTTAGTTGAGATGTCCTAGTACTAACTAAAACTTATGAAGTGATATAGGCATTTCTTTCTTTAAACCATTTTTAGCCTTTTAGCCTACCTAATAATAAATATCCATTTGCAACCCTTTGAGCCTTTAAATAGCATTTTTTTTTGTTATCATCATTCCCAATACTTACTCCAATCAAGGAGTAATACCTTTATTATTTTATCCTTACCCAATTTTCTGAGAATGTATACGGTGAGATATATTTATGGAATGGACAAATAAAAAAATAAAAAAATAAATAGATATTTCATGCGCCCTCGAAGTAAAAGTGTTGGATTGTATCAATGGGGAAAAGCATGTTTAAAAACAAAATTGCGATTGAAGAAAAAAATAATGAAGAAAAAGTTAATGGTGTACAACATTGATTTGTTTTTCAATGTCCTATGTGTTTATTCAAGGGTGTACCCATTCTCAGGAAATCTTTATATCCTTTTTGTCCATTATTGTTTGCCATAATCCAAGCCCCAATACAACCTAGTAAAGACCTGATTTATCTTAAGTGAAAGTTAGTTTAATAGATGTGGAGATTGAATAGGCAAGAACTATGGTGTTTGATTCAACATTCTCAAAAGTAATCAATATTCCAATCCATGAGATCATATTCATTTCACTCTTTGAAAATTTCATTTTTCATGATAATTATATGTGAGACGTTTGCATTTTCCATAGTATATTATTTTCCTCACATATAAACTGAATGCCCAATCTCTAAGCGTTTCATTTCTGAGCGACATGAAAGAATTGTAGTCGAAACGTCTTTTCTAAAGGTTATCTTGTCACATCTTTACTATGAGATGAAAAGTTATGTTGATAAGGCTCCTCATACACACACTTCCAGTTGAGAATGATTATGAAATTCATTTAACCTTTAAATACTATTAAATTATTGTACTCTATTGATATACTTTTGTGACATTATTGTTTTGTTGTTTTTCTTGAATTGTAAGCAATCAGAAAAATACTCAAAGGGAAATAAAAGGGAATGTTCATATGTTTCGCATTATGTTTTAAGAAAATAGATTTTGTTTTATTGAGTCAGTAATGTTTGGGGGTAGCATTTGTGGAAACCCTCACGAAACTATAACTCGTCCTCTAGAGGTAATCTAGAGGTTTAAATCCTTGTTGCATGTTAAGGTAAGTGCAACCGTGATTCCTACGAAAGTGAGTTAGGATTTTGTTCTTTATTTTATTTTGCTCGAGGACTAGCAAAATATAGGTTTGGGGGTATTTGATATACACGTAATTATTACAAAATATATCCCTTAATTTATATATGTTAGTGCTTCAATTAATATATTTTATTCTAATTATTTCATTTTTATGTTTTTGTAAGAATTTGCGCGGTGAACGATAAAATCGCATTAAGGCAACAAATTTGAGGAAATGATTAATTTGTTGATTCTAACGGTGGTGTAAAATAGCGGTTCACATATCTAAACCTAACCCAAATAAGCCTAGGTCCACTTACTTTAATCAAGCCCAAGCCCAGAAAGCTAGAAACCTAAGCCTAGCCTAACAAGGAAACATGGGAACCCCGCGGCTCTTCCACGTTTTCTGCTCCTCCTCTCTTTTTTTCCAGCTGCCATCACCACCTCCACCTGGGCAGAGACATAGAGGCATGTGTCTCTCGTCACTAACCAACCACCATCAACACCATCTTGCCATCGCCAAATCACCGCCGTCCATGTTTCCTCCACGCACCTTATTCCCGTCTTTTCTTCACCTCGCCACCGTCCAGCATCCTTCATCACGAACAAAGCTCGCATACCACCACCGCAAGCAGCAGAAACAGGGAGCACCTCCCTGTTTCGCCGCCTTGTCTCCATGTTCCATTCTCTCCCTTTTTCCGCCTTCGGTCTCTCTCCCTGTTCCATCTTACTCCACCACCACCGCGATAGAGTTGCCTCTCTCTTTTAGGGCCGCCACCACTGCAACAAAGTCGCCACCACCACGACAGAGTTCTCCCTATTTCGCCCCCTCGTTCTCTTTCTCCTTCGAGTTTGTATCTCTCTTACTCTTTCCATCTGTCTCTCTGTTCTTGCAGGTGCCGAAAACGATCGGAGGACGAAGAAACGCTCGCAAGGAGCGAAGCAGCAACGGCGAAACAGGAGGTGTTGCGCTGGAGACGAAGGAAGAGCCGCGCGACTGTTAGCCGAGAGAAAAACTGATTTTTGAATCAGTTCGCTATTCGCACCTCAGCCCATTGTTGTGTACCACCACAGTGCAACTGCTGAGATTTCTCGGGATTAGTGATTTCTCGGGATTCATGCGCATACAGGAAGAGATGACATCCTTCTCCACTGATGCTGTGACCACCACCACCATGAGTCACTAAACCCTACGCAAGGTGAAGAGGTGAACTCCTAGATGTAACGCACTAAATTAATTAATTGATTCGCTTTAAGTTTTCACGACATATAATGATGTTTAATGATTCTCACTTTTATTTAATATAGAAATTTATGTTGTTTCAGTGACAATGATTTCATAGATTTCTTCGTAGATTATTATTATTCCGGTGGTTATCTTTTCTTCTCCATATAAGCTTAGTCACGGTTTTCTTATGTGTAGAATGTTTAAGAATCAATTGATTTCGGTAGGTTAGTTATACGTGATTGTCATTTATTACGATATTGTCTCCGGATATATCGTAAGTTTAGGATATTATATATGATAGACTTTCGTGTTTTTTTAGAAGAAGTGAAATCTAAAATTCATTTACATTAGGGTATATTAATGTATAAAAGATTATTTTCCGATTACGTCGTTTGGGATGTGAAACACGTAGTTGAGTCATCATAGTGAATCAATACTAGTTGGCGCGTGAAGTCTAGGAGGGATTCTTGGAACCTTGTGATTTTTCCAAACTTAATTTTCATTAAATTAAATTAAATTTCGTATTTTAAATTTGTTAGAATTTCTTAACTTTAGTTTCACATAGTTTGTCTTCATTAACCTTGTTTTGTAGATCGTTTTTTCTCGTGGGATCGACACCTCATTCTTTACTGCAATTGACCGCGTGTACTGTTTGAGCGTAATCACATTTCTACTCGGGGGTCCAAAGAGATTCCCCAAGATTTCAGACATGTCTGAACCGTTACCTGTTGGAGCTATTTTCTAACAGGTATGGCTGACTCATCGTTTGTTGCTCGATCGATATTGGGCAGCATGTAGTATTATTCATCGCCGGATTGAAGATTTGTGGAGTGTTCTATTAAAAGGAAATTTTTTACTATGAATCTTATTTTTGGAAAGGAAGCTCGTCGTTCCCCACGGACGACACCAAACTGATGCATCCAAAAATCGTCCTCCTATGAGTTTGACTAGCAAAACAACAGTTAGACTGCCAAAGACCATCTTTTTGGTGGCCGAAGGCACTCGGATGCTTAAGTCAGTAATTCTATTGGAAGAAGGCAGTAAATCTGGACAAAACTCATTTAAAGTTGTATGCCTGTGTCGAATGTTCCATTTACCTTTTATAATGGTCGCGGATAAAGCTTTGCATGACTTAAGCATGTGAGGCGCAATGGAACTTAATGGAGATGTGTTTGTGAAGGCGTAACTCCCTCCCCGACTCTTTTTTTGGTGCAACATTCATCCTCTTTATGAGAAAGCTCGTGTCTGGCCTGGATTTGGGCTCTGATTCGTTCGGGCTTGAATTCGGGCCTCGTTTATGTCTTCTTGATGGCAGCCCTTATCTGGGCCTCTGTAATTGACTATGTTTTTCTTGGGCTTTATGAGCCGGCCTAATAGATTGGACATTATATTCTCGTGATGGGTCTCTATGCCACGTGTACGGCTGTACTGATCGGTCTATTTTGATGTATCATCACAATTGTTAGATTACCAAAAACGACTGTTTTGGTGATCGAAGGCATTCCGATGCTTAAGTCAGTAACTCAAATGGAGATAAAATTGGACAGAACTCAATTAAAATTACATACCATTGTCAAATGTTCTCTTTACCTTTTATAATGGTCGTAGTTAATTCCTTGTGTGACTTGAGCATGTGAGGCACAACGAGGGGAAACATTCTCTGCAATAGTTTCCTTCTTTATGAAGACGTGTCCGTGGAGGCATAACTCCCTCGACGACTTTTTTCTATATAACGTTCCCCCCCCCTTGAGGGAAAACTTCATTGGGCCAGAATTTGGGCCTCTAATTATGATCTATTCTGACGGACCCTTTTTGGGCTTCCATGATTGAATTCGTCATCTTTGGGCCTTATGAACTTGCTTGGTATTGGAATACTTGTTCCTCGTGATAGATGAACTCTGCCACATGTACAACCGACATGTTGGTCTTAGTTGATGTATCATCAATTGTTATTGGAAAAAAAAACAATTGAAGACGGCTATAAGTTCAACAAGTGGAAAAGGTAAGTGATAACTGAACGTAAAAACAATAATGATTTCATTGTAATTGTAATATGCTAAAATGTTCCACACTCTAAATGACTTAGGGAAAATTTCAATACACTTGATGGATGAGGAAGAATAAGAAGATTAGATAGAGCATGACTATGAGACAGACGAGGAAGATGATCATATCAGTAGTGATGATGACGGCGAAGACAACGAGGACTAGGAGTTTGTAATTTAATATTCATGTAATTATGAATTTATGAACAATCATTTATGTGTTTACTGTTCTATGAAAAATGTTATGTTTTTGGTTGTGTACTTATTATTGTTATATTTCATGTTTTATTGTATTCATATTGTCTATGAACCTGTTATCGTGTTTATGAGCTTATGATGATAAATTGTCTATTTCTCGTACATTATGAGTTTATGATTATATTCATGATATTTGTTAGACATATGAATATTGTCTTTCGGGCCTTAAAGCTCTCTAGCATGCAGCAACATCATGATAATGAGGTAATTCTACCGCCTCAAATCATTTTTATGATTGAATTCATGTTATCTCGTGAATTGATGATTGATTCTTTTGTTTTTTATTTGCATTGTAGTTTTATTATATTTTTTTCATCACTTTTTTTATGAAAAAAATGATACGTACGCCTTGTTATGCATCTGCTTCGCCTAAAAAAAGCTTGATCGCTTCGAGGCTAAAAATTATTTTTTTTTAACATTGCTTAAACTTGAAAAAACAACACAGACAACCAATATCTAAATAATTGTGAAATAATACTTCACTAAGCAATTTATTCTTAGTAAAAACTCATAATTTATCAATTTACCTGTATTCGTTAATGTTCAAGAGGTGTGCAATTCACTGAAATCGGTACCCATCATAATCAGAGTCATAGCCATAGATCTCGTTTGTTCCAATCTACTAGCATAATCTTCAGTTGGAAGCTCTTCCCACAAATTGAGCACTAGGCTCACATATGTTGTTAATTACCCAATTGAAACTCCTAGAAACTTCTACAGAAGAAATAAAAAAAGAAAGCACCTTTTCAAGCTTCAAATTTCTTAATTAATCATGTCTGCATCCTAAAAATCCATTACTTAAACTTTAGATTAGATATGGTCTAAAATAACACTTCTTAACCAGCAATGTGAGAGAAAGATTAGAAATTTTAGGGAGCGAGGGATGGGTGTAACCACTCATCTCCCTCGAGATGCACATTGACACTTATTTCAAGAGGGATTACTCTCTAAAAGGGCTCTAGAAAGATGGAAAATCTTCAACATACGATTTAAAAACTCAACCCAATTTCCTTCTTAGTGGCTTAGGTTTTTTTTTTTTTTTTTTTTTTTTTTTTTATTGATAAATGTCATTTGATTTTCTAAGCAAGTAAAAATGGCTCATAGTGGGAGTTTAAAGAAAGAGAGCGATGACAGATAGAGTCAATGAGTGAACAGGCGCCTTGTGGGTTTCACTTCACACTTCAAAACTTCAATAAAGAGTTTTGTGGATATAGGTGAGAATAAAAAGTCGAATAAATCGAGCAAACCCACCGGTTGGATTTTCAGTTTTAAGTGATTTTAACTGACAAAACTGAATCGATTGAATATATATAATGTAAATAATATAATGTGTTTAATTTAGTAGGCTCGGTTCGGTTTTATGTCGGTTTTAGTAATATTTTAGGTGGTCGGTTCGATTTTCGGTTTACATAAATTTGAAATCGATATGGTCGATTGGGTTTCTGTTGACAATTTTTTAGATGATAATAGTCAGCTCAAGTTTCAACCTTTGTTTCGTAGAGATAGGTGAGAATAAAATGGAAATGTGCGCCCCATCTCGAATGAATGAGAGTAAAATGGGGTGCACTAGTAATAATTCCATAAAATAACAGTTTTAAAAAATTTGTAAAAAGGATGCTTAAGCATTTTGCATTTCACTCAAGTTGCCCAAATACCTCATCAGGGTGCACCAACAATTTTCTAAGATAATTGCATCTCGTATGAAACCATTAAATAATTACTCCAAAAATCTATAAATAAAACCACTTCTTATAATAATAAAAAAAAGCAACACCTATTTGGCGTCCCAACATGCACTGATCCACACCAGCCATTATTATTATTATTATTATTATTATTATTATTATTATTATTATATTTTAATTGAATTTAATTAATTAATTTTTTTTTTTATCTTCTCTCCCACACCACCCATAAAACCAACAATTCATTTTTCTTCTTCTCTCATCATCTCTTCTCAATAACAAGAACAACATGGAAGTGGATAGCGAGGAATGAGCAACCGATTGCGAGGCACAATGATAGACGACCGGAGACGACGAGAGATGGAGGAGATGAAACGATAACCACTGTCGCCCTTTTTCCATCTTCTTCTCTTCATTTCCCTCTTCCATATCTCCCACTATCTCTTCTTTTCCACACACTCTCAGTTCCCCTTTCTTCTTCTCCCACTATTTTTTCTTCTCGCATAGATTGTCGCCCCTCTCCTTCCCTGGCAAATTTTTTTTTCGCCCTCGCGAGGTGCTTTAGGAGTGCCTCCGGATGGGGAGGGAAGATAAGAAGATGCAGAGAAAAAGAAGAAGAAGGGTGGTGGTGAAAAGAAAGGAAGTTGGAAGGGAGAAAAATTTTTAATTTCTTTTTATAAGTGGTGTGGAGCAGAAAATACATGGTATAAAAAAGTAAAAACCAAATGGATGATGTGAGTGAGTGTAAGCTGTGGTGCCAAATAGGTGTTGCCTATTAAAAAAAAACATCACAATACACATACTTTCCAACCCTCAGCCAATTGAATGCATAAATATCCTTCATTATGCCAATGACAATTTAAAATCCTGAACAATATAAGTTAGGGGTGGGCATGAGACGAGATATACCCATTCCGTTCATACGGGATTGGGACGGGACGGGATGGAAAAAATCTCATCTCGACCTCGTCCCATCCAAAACGGGTTCGGGATGGGATGAGATCAGCGTGCTGTCTGTGACTGCTGCGAAGATTATTATCATATAAGAGCGTTAAAAATAACTTCTTATAATTAGATATAGATGTGACATGCAAATATAAGGGTAGCCACTAAATCCCATAACAATGAAGTCGGGTGGGCTGACTTTTAGAAAATGACATGATAAATGGGACCTACTAAGAGTATTGTGTCGTTGTGATGGTCTCCTAACTGATTTTACAATTTCATTACTGTGGAAAACAAAATTCATGGTTCCTTGACAACATGACATTTCATCTTTTGTTAGGGAAGAAATATAAACCTATTGGTGATGCTCTAACATATTCATAATGGTTTACCATCAATACTTATATCGTAATTAAAAAAAATTATTTCTACATCATGGGGCATCTCAAATTCTTGGCTCCGCCCCTAAATGTTCCATTCTGAATATGTATTACTCAGTTAATTGTTATTTTTCATCTTTACCTGGGTATTATCAATATTTGGAAGTTAAATAATTGGAGTCACTTTTATTGGAAATCCAAACAACAGTCTGCTATCTTTCTCTTGCTTAATGAATATTTATTACTTGAAGTAACATTTCTGTTACCACTGCAAACACCATGAGTTTCTGTCAGTCATCTGTAAGTTTATATGAATAAAAATAAATAAATAAATAAATAATAAATATTAAAAAATTAGCTCGGGGCGGGACGAGATTGGCGGGACTGAAAATCTTCATCCCATCCCATTCTAGATCGGGACGGGATTGGGATAAAATTAATCAATCCCATTAATACCCAAAAAAATCGGGACGAGATTGGAATCGTGGAATGGGATGCCCACCCCTAATATAATTACAACCACCTCTAATATAAAAAATTAGCTCGGACGGGATGGGATTGGCGGGATTGAAAATCTTCATCCCATCTCAACCCATTCTAGATCGGGACAGGATGAGATCAGGATGAAATTAATCAATCCCATTAAAACTCAGAAAAATCGGAATAGAATGAGACGAGATCGAAATCCCGAAATGGAATGTCCACTCCTAATATAATTACAACCACCAACGACGTCCCAAAAATGTTGCATTTTATATGCATAAAACATAAAGTATACGTATCATAATTGCATGACTTTAACTTTTTCATCAAAAAGAAAAAAAGACTTTAACCACAATAATTAAAGTAGATAAGATAAGATAAAGATGCTCATCATTAAAACATCTTATAATTCTTATTCCCTTCAAAGTCATGATGATCTTAACCACTATTCTCTTGTGTTTAGAATCTTTAGATGCCACGCCACCAAAATATCTTTGAAAAGTGATGTTACAAATCTCTATACTCTTTAACGGCATCCAACCATACTTCGAGATGCGCACAATCTTCAAATTCAACGGAGAGCTGACTGAGTACACATACACGAGTTGAGTTTTAGAGAACAAATCAAATTCAACATTTGGTTGTTGTATCGTCTTCGTCATCTGCAACCTTAGTAACAATGTCGAAAAGCGAAGCGAAGGTGGAGCGCCGAGAGCTGGGAAATACGGGGCTGAAACTCAGCTCGATCGGCTTCGGCGCTTCGCCGCTAGGCAGCGTCTTCGGCCCTGTCTCCGAACAAGACGCCATTGCTTCCGTTCGCGAAGCCTTTCATCTTGGCATCAACTTCTTCGATACTTCTCCGTCTGTTCTTTTTCTAAAAACCTTAGAAACTAATTTATCCCCAAATTTCACTAATTATTTAACTCTTACTTTGTTGTTGGTCAGGTACTATGGCGGAACTCTATCAGAAAGCATGCTCGGTAAGGCACTGAAAGCGCTAGGAGCTCCAAGAAGCGAGTTCATAGTCTCGACCAAGTGCGGCCGATATGCCGAGGGTTTCGACTTCAGTGCAGATAGAGTGACTAAAAGTATTGATGAAAGTTTGGCTAGATTGAATCTTGATTATGTAGATATTCTCCAATGTCATGACATGGAGTTTGGTGATCTCGATCAGGTTTGTTTCCTTTCTATTTTCATTTACAATTATTACTTATTTTGCTTCATTGAATTGATTTGTTATTAAATTTTGTGTTAGCAGATTGTGAATGAGACCATTCCGGCGCTTCAGAAGCTGAAGGAGGCAGGGAAGATTAGGCACATTGGAATAACTGGCCTTCCCTTGGAGGTATTCACTTATGTGCTGGATCGAGTGCCCTCGGGCACCGTGGATGTCATTTTATCTTATTGCCATTTTAGCATTAATGATACTACTTTGGAGGATTTGTTACCCTACTTGAAGAGTAAGGGTGTTGGTGTGATTAGTGCTTCGCCTCTTGCAATGGGGTTACTCACTGAAATTGGTCCTCCGGAATGGCATCCGGCATCACCGGAACTCAAGGTAGTTTTTACATTCATAATTTATTTGAGTGTTTGTGTCGTTGCCTTATTTCAAAGTGTTCTATTATGCTGCTGCATTTGTTTTTCGCAAACAGGAGTGTTTTGAGTATGATGAATTTGGAATTGTTTCATTTTGATAACATACCATGAAAAATACTTTTTGTGAGCGTTCAGTGAGCGTCTTCAGGTAGAGTGTTGCGTTTGCACCAAAATATAGATACAAGTGTAGTCTGGGTCTTAATTCTTATGTTTCCAATGCTAAAGCAACACCATTTTGTTACTCTTAGTCACAAATGCTACGGTTTGCTATGTTTTCTTGTTTTCAAATGCCAAACAAGGGGCTAAACTTGACAGACATTAATCATATATGAGAAGTATGACACCTCAAAGTACATTGTGGAAATTATGTCTTATCATTAACTATGGTTGAACTTCGCGATTTATACACCGTTGGAGAAAATCCTCCAACTCCTGCAAAATCTAATGAAAATTATAAACCTTTATTTCATTAAGTCCTGGACTTACTGTTTTGCATAATTATTCATGTTCAATAGTGTTCTTGTATCTCTCAATGCAGTATAGGCTCACATTGGGCCTTTAGGTCACTATCTTTTATAGGCCCTGACCCCTCCTTTTTGGAAACTCCTTTGGGTCGTGACAAATGAACACTCTTGAGCCATTGAAATTCTTCCAAGAAGCAGTAAGGTTTGCTGTGGAATCCGACATAAAAGTTCTAAATTTTCTACTGGAGTTTTGCATAGCATGAGAAGCAATCTGTACGTCTGTTTTATTTATGAATTATACGAGTATGTATTACAGTAATGTTATGCTTAACTTTTTTTTTATTTCTAGGCTGCATGCAAAGCTGCTGCAACACATTGTAAGGAGAAGAGAAAGAACATTTCCAAGTTGGCTATGCAGTTCAGCTTGTCCAATAAAGAAATTTCATCGGTGTTAGTTGGCATGAACTCTGTTCAACAGGTTAGAGCCATTCACATCCTTAATTATCTTGTTTCACCAATTACACCACAGATCATCTTTCTTTTATTTTCACGATTTTTTCGAGCACTATCATTATTCACCTTACTTGAGTATTAGATGTTTATCTGAATAAGACAAATTAAGCGCAAGTCTTTTACTAAAAACTCTCTATTAACACAGAAAGTTTTACTAATCCATACATGAGTATGGTCATGTATGTGTTCACTGTTTCTTGTGCTCACTTATTTCTAGTAAGACACAAACCTGCATTTTCCTACATTTGGGATGCCAGACAAACTTGAGCAACAGTCGATTGGCAAATTTGTGTTCTTTTTTATACTTCATAACTGTATGCCATTATTAGCGTCAACTTTCAAGTCTTCCAATTTTTCGATCAAGCTGCTTATTGATGGATATAAAGTATCTTCTGGAGTTACTTTCTTGTTTTCTTAGCAATTCCTGCTACGAAACGTAATTAGAGATTGATGTAACCTGGAAGGCTGAACCATATGTGGAAGCTGGATGCCTGAAAAGGGAAAACAAATCAATCTGTGCAAGAGGAAGTAATTAAATTTTTGTTTTTTTTTCAAAAATCAGTAAGATACAGATACAACAGGTATTTATTGACTTACGATGAATTCAAGGGCAGAAACTATCCCTAAGGATTGATCTGCAACCTATTTTAATTTTTAGTTCTTCCAGAATAAATCCATATCCACTTTACCTCTCCATAGTAGTTTAATATAATTTTCTTTGACTTTACAGCCCTTTGCCTCTGTTATTGATGTATTGGGATGATGGCTCTTTAGTCATGTTCTCATAAAAACAGGTCACAAGCTTTATTCAGCATAAATGGCTTTCTTCCTCTCCTAACTGTCATAAACATTTTCTGAAACAGTGCTCATTTATGATCTGAAGGTTCTAAATACCAGGTCCCTGTCCTATTTATTCTAAAATTGAAAGATGAAATTCAGAGCACTCTTTCTTATGCACCAGAGGCTAAACCTCACATTTTCACGTTTGCTCCTTATGAACTGTATAGGAGTATAGGGTGACTACCTTGAACATTGCTCTTGGATCCTCTTAGCCAAGCTGTCAGCTGTGATACCCCTTGTTGGTGGCAAGAAAAACACACCCTTCACCTATGTTATCCACAACTTAAGCAACTAATGTGCCGGACTTGAGTGTGGGGTTTCATCTTAAAAGGCTTTTGATGCACCCAAGTGTTCTGAGCTAGCTGATTATCCTTTGTTTGGAATTGATTCGTCTTTAATGTGGGACTAATTGTTTGGTCCCAAGTTAAGTTAGGCTAAAGCTGTAAACTAACAAAATTCTATAACCTTTAACTGTTTGAGAACATGTCACTTATGTATATCTGAGGAGACCTTAAATCGAAGGCGAGCATAAGGATTTTTCCAACACATAATGCGGCACGACATGCCTAGCATATGATGTGGCATAATCCTTCACAACGCACAACGTGATATCACATGAACATGTGGCACACACATGCTGAACAGACGAGTTTTTCGTTTTGGAAATTTCAGGATAATATCAATTATAATAACAAAAACGAGTACAGGTGAGGTTCTCAGCGTACAAAAAAAGAGAGAAGAAGATGGCAGTAGTAACTATGTTCTAATGACGAACCAGGGCCCAAACATGAAAGAATGAAAAGGTACATCTTTATAGGAAAAGATTCTAGTTCATTACCCTTCCACATAGGTTCTAAATGGATTGGATTCAGATCTTGGAGTTGCAAAAGTTAAGTAGCATTTGGATCTGATCCGATAATTTTAATCCTAATTTAAGCATTTTATTTTTACTTGCAGCCCTACTTCCACAACCATAAGCAGGCTTTCCATTTCAAATATATATCCCACATCCATTATGATTCTAAGCCCCCAAGATCGTTTTATTTATTTTTTGTAGACATTGACTCTTAATGAGATCCTCAAGACAACGTGAGAAAGGGGAAGCATATTATTATTGGCAAAGTTTTTTTTTTTTTAACAATAAAAAACCTTTCCTTGAGAAAAAGGAAATTAAGTGGAGGTGTAGACCATATTATTATTGTCAAGGTTTGTGCAGTTTTGAAGTGCTTGACTTTCAAGCTGGGAGTGTAGACCATCTTTTGGTTGATTGACTTTTCTCATTTTTGGTACGGTTTTCCTTTATCGATGAATTGGTGTTTTCTTGGAGAATTTGGTCTACTTCTTCTAAGGGTAAAAAACTTTGGTGCATGGTTCCCTTTTGTTGTGCTATGAGCTATTTGGTTGGAGCGGAATGATAAACTTTTTTAGGGGATTGTTTATGAGGTGAACCAAGTGGTGATTGAGATTAAGGCTCCGCTTGGTACACTGTATGATGATGCATTTCGCAAATTGATGCATATGCATGAGTTTGCATTGCGTTAGTTTGTAATGCATTACTTTACGGACGCTTGGTATTAATTAAAGAAAATCAATGCAAATCAGACAAATGATTGTGGGTGGTGTTGATGATGGTAGTAGTTGTAATTGTGGCATGGTCATCGTGGATGTGATTGTGACTGTGTTGATGGTGATTACGAATGTGGATAATGATGGTGGTGGTAGCGGCAATGGCGGTGGTTGTTAAAATGGTGGTGGTTGTGCCGCGGGTTGTGGTGGAGGTGATGGTGGTGGTGGTGGCGGCGGTGCTGGTTGGCGGCTATGGTGGTTGTGGCGGTGGTAGTGGTGGCAGTGACGACGGTGATTATGCTATGGTAGTGGTAGTGATGGAGGTGGCTGCAGTAGTAATTATGCTATGGTAGTGGTAGTAGTGGTGGAGGTGGTGGCGGCGGTGGTAGTGGCGTGTTGGTGGTGGTTGTGATGGTTATGGTATGGTGGTTGTGGTAGTGGCAACAATAGTAGTTGTGAAAGTGATGATTGTTGGGGTGTTTATGGAGTTGAAAGTACTCGAGGAGATGATGAGAGTTTTGCAAAGTAATGCCGGAGATTTTGTCCCGCAAAGTTTTATAACTAGAGATGCAAAGGTCTTGAATTCAAATTTCAATAACCGTTTTCCATAAAGCTAACAAAGCACCAAATTTATGTAACCGCCGTAAACATTTGCATTATGCATTATGCATTATTTTACTGCGTACCAAGTGGAGCCTAAAAGCTATACTTTTAGTTGGTGTAGGGTAATTGTGGAACTAAGGGAGACCATTTGAGGAGTATATAGCGAATTGGAGGATTTTGGTATGGGTCGTGGTCCAAATGAAGAGGTTGATTTTAGGCCTGAGTTGCTTCATCCAAATCCGAGAGTGATGCATCGTAATGCTAATGCCCATAGATATCAAAACATTTATCGCATTGTATATCGGAAAACTAAATTGAAGATACACGTACTGTAACGTATCGGGTATCGTAATATCCATTGCAAAAAATTAATATATAGATATGGAATAAATATTACAAATTTAAGCATATAACAGACATAAATAAGACTTATTCAAGCAAGGAGATCCAAACACACTTCCATTAATATATGGCTTGTGTAACACATAAGCAAGTTATAGTTATCACCACTCCCCCATTCATTCAAGTCGCTTGTACAAGAACAATACATACCCGCATCATCTTCTATCGATATATCGTAAGATATATATGTATTTTATCAGTGAGGCTTAGATACAATATATATTGTGTATCGTATTTATCATGAGATATTGATAACTATGCTAATGCCATTAACAAGTTGAGGAGTTGTGTTGGTCAAATGGAAGGACATGGAGCTTATCATGATAGTTTTTCAAGGTAATCCATCTACTTTATCGGCCCCGAATCAATTTATGATCATCCTAATTCATGCTTGTGACTTGAAGAACGGTAACTAAAGTTGCCGATGTCTATCTTGCAACTATGTAGTCTCGGGCGACTCCTAGGCGCGCTAGCCAGGCGTCCAAGACCAACATAGCCTTGCTTTTGCAAGGCGAGCTAGGCGATGCCTATGCTACGGCTTAAGACTATAATATTTTTTAAAATTCAGTCATAATTTTTTTAAGTCAAGGTCAAATGACTTAAACCTGTTATTGTAACCCTAAAGTCGCCCTCCCGTCCTCCTTTGGTCGACTTGTTCTTTTGCATGTTTAGAGTTAGACTCTTGCATTGTGATTGTTGGCTTGTAATGTTTTAATGTTGGATTATGATTGTTGTTTGTTTGTTGTTGTTTGATGATGGATTATTATGACTGTTACACCTTCACATTATAGAGATCTGCCACCATCCTATCTTGATTTGGGAAAATATTGTGGCGGTGGTCTTCTTTCACTAACAGCCCCTTCGAAGCATGCTGGTCTACATGTTTTCCGACATCACCATTCCTGTGAAGAGTTGAGTTGCAACAAATCCGAAAGGGTTGTAATATGTTTCTATGGGGCAACAGAAGATGGAGAATTTCATGTGATATCTTGGTAAAGGATTTGCCTCCCAAGAAATAAAGGTGGTTGGAAATTAGAAAACTCTAGGAAACTAACAATGCTCTAATGCCCCAAACGGATCTAGAGATTTGTTAATGAAGATGATAGCCTATGGAGGCAAGTCGTTGCAGGTAAATATGGGATAAATTGTGCTGTTTGATTTAGAAATATGCCTAACACATAATATGATTGATGTACAGTGTCTAGAGGGAACGTGAAACAGGCATCATAATTTCATAAACTAGATCTCCTTGCTTCTGAGTGGTTAGATGGATAGAGAAAAAGCTAATAGTGTACCTTTGACAAACATTTCCAATTCCAAATTCCCAATCTTTATTTAGCAGTGTATCCATATATAATCAGCACCAAGAGGAAGAAGCTGAGGTATTTTGAGGGCAGAACATCAACTTCACAACCAATAAACTAAGTTGATCCTCTGAATTGGAAGGATTCTCTATAGGGTACACTATAGATTATGTTATATGTACTTTCAACCCAAAAACTGTTTCATATCACTGCAAGGTAAAGTTTAAATTCATGACCCAACTGTAATTTGCATTGAAGAAGGTGATTGTGTCATCAGTATAATAAATTATACATATTGATGTACCAGGATCTCAGGCCTATTGTTTGAGGCCAAAAAGCCCTTCATACCTGCTTGATATGCTTTTAGGATCACTTGAGTGAGGGTCTTTTCCACAATAGTAAAGAGTTGGTAATAGAGAGGGCATGGTTGCTTAATGCCTATGGTACTACAAAATGAACCTTCAACATCCCCCGTGGATGAGGATGGAGAATCTAGAGGTTGATAGACAGGTATCCAAACCCATTCTGCCTGAAATGTAATCCCAAGGGCCCAACTTAGAAAGCGTTCACAAAGTCGAGTTTGGTACAATCCCTAGGGCAGAGCCACCTTTACCCAAAGGGGGGCAATTGCACCTCCCCCAACAACTTTGAAATTTCTGGCAGCAGTGTACAGAAATAGAGTGGGTCCATGACAGGTTTAATTGACTTTTAATTAGTTGCCCACTCAGCGTTATAAAAAGCGGTAGGCAGGCGGCGAGCAGGTAGCTAGCGTCCAGGGGCTTAGTCAGTTTTAGGTTTTGTATTATAACTGTAATAATTTACAAAAGTTAAGCATAATACCTTATCAATTACATCCAATTTAATGCCAAGATACATATGCAAAATTTATAAACATGAAAAATTAATAATTATGAACAAAATTTATTAAAATTCAAATGACTGAAGTTGGTCATGATGGGTATTTTATACAAAGTTGAATTTGTAGACAAATATCCAAACCTACTTTTTTTATTTTTCTTCGAATTACATGAATGACTTCAATCATGTTTGATAAAATCTACATTACTAAAATTGGTACCGGCAGATCCTTGGAGAATTCCATTAAGTAATCATCATTTGCTATATTCAGACATATACTGAATAAAAAACAATTAGAAAAATAAAATAAGAACACAATCAACCTTATTCAAATTAGTCTCAACATCCTCTTTCGTCGGCCTGAGAACAACCAATCTCAACTTCTTGTTCAAATAAATTTTTGCGACCAGAAAAAAAAAAAAAAAAAAAACCTGCCCAAATTGCCTAGACCGCCTACCCAATTTTTCACCCCGCCCAGCCATTAATCTGGGTGTTTCTCTAACGCACAGTGCCTAAGTCATTTTTTAGACCAGGCCCCCCCCCCCCGAAAAAAAAAAACCAACATACTAAATTGCCCCCCTTCAGATATAAACAAATTGTGATTCAACCCTTATTCAAATATATATTAAACACTAAGAACTACTAGTCTCATGACGCGCTTAATAAAAATTCCATTTTTGCCCACCAAATTTAAGCCATAATTCTCTTAGGTTCCATGAAAAGGGTAATTTTCCACTTCCACTTCAATTCAGTCACTTATCATATAACTACTCTATTCTCTTGCTAGCATTCCACATATCACCTCATGTTCACAGAATGACTTTCTTATCAAACCAAACCCATTTTCATAATCTACATTTAGCTACAGCTAATTGGGGTTCTTATGGATATAATTAATTAAGTTGGCATCACATAGATCAATTTAGCATCCATTTTCTAAACATTAATTTTGCAAGTAATCTTAAAATTATGGCAATTTCTATGAAATGAATTTGAAAAACAAAAGCACTAAGATTTTTTGTCTTCTCTTGAAAATCAAAAATTTGAGCCTCGAGATAAGCGCATAGAATTCGAGATGTGCGATGATGCTTATCTTGAGGCGGATGGGTGGCTACCACCCATCCCTCGCTCCCTCCCTCGTTACCTCCCCCGACCCCTAGAATTTTTCATTTGTTTGTCAGTAATTATTAATCAATTGTTGATTGAGAACATATTGTATAAAAAATTGAGAATATTGTATCAAATAACCTCAAAATTTAGACATGCATGATCTATTAAAAACTCACCCCGCCCCCGCGCAAAAATCCTGGTTCCGCCCCCAGGTGTAACCTCTTTCACTTGGCTCATTTTCACTTCCGGCACCTTCTCTAATTTGTCTGTTTGATTGTGGCTTCTCTAATTTGTCTGTTTGATTGTGGCTGCTTGAAACTTGGAGATGACATGACCTAGAGTTGCTCTCAGTCTTTTATTACTTTGGTTATATTTTTGCTGTTACCATGACTGAGAGGCTGATCGGTCTGGAATTTGTAATGGTTTTAACTCTCTTTACTTTGGGAACAACCTTAAGATGCAGTGTTCAGGAAGTCTTTATGGTCACGCCTTTGATCAAATTCCATTGGATACCAATCAGGTACCCAATGGCAAACCTGACTTCCCTTTAATGTGTTACAACACTATGTGACCCCCTAAGATAGAGGTTCCTAGTAACAAGTTGGTTCTTAAGAATGAATGTTGAGTTTTCCTCGACGACGTGAATGTTCTTTTATTTCACTAAAGAGTAGTATCATGATGTCTTATGCTTAAGTTTTAATTCTTCGTGTAGTTTGACATGAATGCCTTTTTTTTTCCACAAAAAGAGTAGTATCCAATGATGCATGGACACAGACATGTGCGTCGTATCGGATACGAACACGACATGCCGGCTCGACAGATTTCCTAAAAACTAGGACTCTGGACATGTCATTCTATTTTTTTAATAAGTCATATAAACATAAATAATCTAATAAAGTGCATTCCTAGAGTGTCTTCTTCAATGCATTCTTGCAAGAAAAAAATAAAGTAGAGAAAAGTAGTATAGTAGAGAAGAAGTAGAGGAGAGAAGAAGCAAGTTAGAGAAGAAGAAGCATAGAGGTAGGAGGTGAATCACAATTGGAAGAGTCATTCACTTCAGATGGATCAACAACCAATAAATTAGGTGGTTATTTGAAAACATTTAATAGTAAAAAAAAAAAAAGTTGATTTTTGAGTCTTGATCGTGTACCAAGTTCTGAGTGTGTCGAAGGTGTATTCAACACGATCATGTGTCTGACACTTGCCAACACATTGACCAAATGTTTGACATGCATCAGAGGTGTGTCTAGCAAGTGTCGGTGTCGTATACATACCAAACATGAATGCAACTTCCTTGGTAGTAATCATGATGTCGTATGCTTTTGTTTGATTCTTGATATGTAGTTTTTTCAAATGTCTTCATGGTAAAGTATGCACTATTGGTGTCAGACTTTCATGTCCAAAAATAATAATAATAATAATAATATAAGAAAAAGAAAAAATGACTAGAAGATTTGCACGTATGAAATGCAAGATCATAAGTTATCTCCTAACCTCTCCGTAAAGGTTTGATTTTATGTTTTGACAATATATTTAAGCATTTAACCCTGGGGAGGACTATGCTTGTAAGTTCGTGCAGATTCATATATGTGATTCACTAAATGCACATCTTCAGTATCAGTATGAAATGGAAAGTATAGTTGCATCGCATTCATTCTCGGCTTTTAGATATTATGCTTACTTATCATAGTCATAGACTAAGCATTTGACTTGATCAGTAACTCGTTATTTATTTATTTATTTATTTGACTCCTAAAGCTTCGTTGACAAAAATTTTGACGTTTCTCTATAGGTTAAGGAAAACATCGCTGCTGCTGTGGAACTTGCAGTCTTCGGGAAGGATGGGGAGATTCTGCGGGAAGTTGAAGCTATTCTTGAGCCTATTAAAAATCAGACATGGCCAAGTGGAATTCAACGAAGCTAAAACTCAAGCGGTCTAATTGTTGTATTTTCGCTCTTATTTTCGTTATGTATATGTTCTCTCATAATGATTTACTATTAAGGCGTTATTGTAAAAAAAAATCATTTTCTTTTTAATCTGAAAAAGTATATTTTAAATAAATCTACCGAACTCCTATAAGTGGGTGAGGCCGCTATTATCATGAAATAGTCATTTCATAAATATCACACATACACGACTTGTTATTTTCCATCCATTTTGTAAACATTGAGAAGATGTAGTAGGTATTACGGCCTTTTTAGGGTTGAAAAAAAAAAGACTAAACCAACCAAATCGATCGATTCGATATTGTTGTTGGTTTCGGTTTAAGTTCGGTTCAGTTTTGGTTTTAAAAAATTCAAAATCGATATTGTTTGTTCGGTTTCTATGTGATTTTAATCAACAAATCCGAACCGACTGAATATTTATAATAAACAATATATTTTATATAAAAATAATATAATATATTAAATAGTCAGTCATTCGATTTTATTTCGGTTTTATGCCAGTTTCGATCAGTTGGTTCGTTTTACGGTTTACCTAAATTAAAATCGGTTCGGTTTTTTTAATGATCGGTTTGGTTTGAAAATTTTCAAATCCACCAATGTTGGTTCGGTTTTCAACCATAGTTTTTTTTTTTTTTTAATTATGAAATTTACAACCAAAGATTCTCATTCCTCCTAAGGATAATACCCGTACCCACCAACTCCGACACAATTTCTAAACCCTAAATCATCACTGTCTCACCACTGCTCATGGCTAGATCTCACCAAAACCATAGAATTGCCAACCACCGCTTCTCGCCCTCTATTTCCTTCTCCCTCTCCTCATGTCACATTGTTTTCTCTAGGCAAAATATGAGTGTAGTTTTCTTTGTTTTCAAAGGAATGAACAGGTGAAAGATGTTGGTGAGTAAGGGGGTTCTTTTTGTCATCAACCCCTAGGGAACATAACTTGAATTCTGGATTAGGAATGAATTAATAGATGAATCAACGTTTATTTTTAAGGTTAGTTTTGTTCCTATTTTACCTGTTTCAGCATAATCAATTATAAGACATGAAAGTTTTGTAAATGAAAATCAAAGAGCTTTGCCATGTGTACCTTCTCAGAAAAACTTCACCGTGTTTTTCCCAACTTTCCATTAAAGTTGTTTGGAAGAAATCCCTATGCTGATGAGCTTGGAAATAGAATTCTTGTTTTAAGAAGAATGGGGATGCAAGTCGAGAATGTACGTAATTTATGTAGGCAGGTTGGAATCAGAAAACCCCATCCCTGAATTTTGGGATCATTGTAATTTAAGGAGTTATCTCCTTATGCTATTTGTTGGCAACCAAATTGGCCAGTGCCTTTGGAGACTCCTTTGGATTGGTGTGTGTCGAATAAAATAACTTTTAAATAATATAAAACATTTCTTTATTTATTTAATAAAAAAATATTTATAGGTATACAAATAGAATCCTAACTAAGAAAGAAAAACCTATTATAATCCCGATTATTTCGGTATTCCTAAATAACTACGATATTAAATAAGTATTCCTTATTATATAACTACTATAGTTCTTAACACTCCTCCGCAAGATGGGCATAGATATCGCAAATGCCCAGCTTGACAAGGTAATCAGCACGACAACAACTCAACAGCAAATTATCAGCAACACAAAAATGAATAATCAACGGGAAGTAGTCTCCGAGGGCACGTAGTAGTAAATAACCGATGCAAGTAGTCTCCCAGGGCACATAGTGGTAAATAACCAATCAAAGTAGTCTCCGAGGGCATGTAAAATGACGAATAAAACAAATTCGTCACATTCGGTTCTATGGCACTGATGAGCCAACTTTTCATTACATTCAGTTCAATGGCACCGATGAGAGAACTCTTAATCACATTTGGTTCTAAGGATCATCTCATAAGAAGGTCTTTATAAGGATACAAATAGAATCCTAACTAGAAAAGGAAAACTAATTCTAATCCCAATTATTTCGGTATTCCTAAATAACTATATTCACTTAATAGGTACTCCTTATTATATAACTACTATAATTCTTAATATAATCCTTATTAAAATGTTACATTGGTAGGTTTCATATTGCTATGAAGAAATATGGTGATGAGCAAAACAATGTAGATCGTCGATGAACTTGTTGAGATTGATAAGTTGAAGGTTATTTAGGTTTTGAATTTGATATGAAGGATATTAGTGGATTGAAGTATTTTTTTGGGGTATTAGTATTACTACAAATAGAACCGAATGTGATGAAAAGTTGGCTCAACGATGCCAATGAACTGAATGTGACGAATTTGTTTTTTCGTCATCCTACGTGCCCTTGGAGATTAGCTTCCATCGGTTATTTACCACTACGTGCCATTAGAGACTACGTGAAATTTCAAGATCACTGCTCTGATACCATGTAAATAAAACAAACTTTAATAAAAAACATTTCTTTATTCATCTCGTAAGAAGGTATTTATATGGATACAACAGAATCCTAACTAGAAAAGGAAAACAAATTCTAATTCCGGTTATTCCGGTATTCTTAAATAATTACAGTTACTATTAAATCGATATTCCTAATATAGGTATTACTTATGATATAACTACTATAATTCTTAACAGAATGTTTGCTGAGTACTTTTGCCCAAAAAAGTATGTTGTGCTGAGTAAACTTTTGCCAAAAAAGAAATATTGATGAGGGAAGAGAGTAAGGAGATTACGAAAGAAATTGAAGCAAAGAGGTAATCCCGATGGTTATGGGGTGACCTGTGAAAGTTTGTTATTGCTAATACTAGTAGGGTAGGATGGAAATGAATTCAAAGAAGCTGGTGGTGGAATTGATAGATCTAGATAGTTTAACGATGTTACACATGCGAAGCTAATGACTGAATGGCCAAATTTGTCTACAATAGAAGCTAAACAAAATCCTCCAAAACTGGCTTAGATACCTACTAATGTTGACATCACGGATGATTTTGCCTAAAGAAAAATCTGTCACTGTAGGTTTAGATTTTTCCTGCTGATTTATGCTGTTTGTTGCAGCTAATTAGTACACGTAGTCTTCGGCCCAGTCTAAGCATCATCATCAAAGCAAAACGACGGTGGCATCGATGAGTCATTCGGGGGTCGGTGCCTAGTTAATAGGAATCAATGCTAAAAATGATTGAAAGCAAAACCTAAAATGGTCTAAAGTTAGACAGCATTGTTGTTGACATTCCAACCAATTCCAATCCTCCGTCCATTGTAGGAGTCAAAGAATTGCACAGCCAATTGTCATATGATATAGATTCCATAATTCCAAGAAGCATTGACTAAATATATCTTCACGGACCTCTAAAGTCTTTGTTCTAAATACAGTACAGGAAAATAAAATCGGTGATGCATTGACTCAGATCTTCGAGTTTGTCGTTACATTAGAACAATAAGTGCTGTTTAATTCATAAAATAGTTTAGTAGGTTAGAAAAAAAAAACAAAATTATACTGATCATATCATATCATGGAGTATCTGAATTCAAAACATCAAGTGATCCCAATAATAAATAACAGGGACCACTAAGTTTAAATTTCCTGTGATGTTGCCAACATTGCTCTCCTAATCCTAAGCTCTACCTTTGTTTTCCTGATCACAGGATCTAGAGAATAGGTTGCTGTCGCTCGTCTGCAATCTTATCGAATCTGCTTCGATAGATATATATTTTTGGCACAACTAAACATCAACAAATCTTATTCTGGGCCAGGATTCAATTTGTTACTCATAAACCCAGCTTGACCATATGATCAACTTCCTACCACCATACAACATAGTTTTAACTCATTTTGCGATTTCAAAAGTCTATTCTGGTTGAATAAATTTTTATGTGTGGATGAATCATCATCAAAGCCTATTCTGGATGAAAATTAAAGGATGAGATATATCAAAGCTCTAGAGATCAAAACACATTGAACTTTTGAAATGACGATCTCACCGCTCATTTTGTACCATAATGAAAAATATGAATTAGTATTTTCATCCTTACAAAATGATAAAAGATTGCTTTTAGATTTGTATAATTTTTTTTCTTTTAAATTTTGTATAATTTTTTTTTTTTTTTAATTTTGTATAATTGAAGGGCTCTTGACCCTTGAAGGAACTCTTTAGTATAAGTTTTTTATTTTATTTTTGGAGTTAGCCTTAAACTACATATGTGTTTTTAATAATATATATGTTGTTTTTTAAGAATTGAGATTACCGACTCCACGGTTTTCAATGTTTACACCCTACAAACATTAATTCTAGACCCGACCATTATATGGAATATCTAATTTATCCCTAAAAAAGTTATAACATTTTCTAGACCCGACCACTGTTATTTTAACCTTGCTACTAGTTGTCATAAAGTTTGCAAATGAGAAATGAAGACTAATTATTTGGAGACAATATATCTGGCTATGTTCAACAGCAAAGAGATTGTTTTGTTAACAAGGATCTTATCCATTTTTTTATTCCATAATCCAACTAAGCTATTACATCACAAGTGGGTACATTAATTTAGATCAAAGGGCCCTGCCCTGAAAAAAACTTTGACAACATGAAAACAATACAAAAGAAACCAAGTAAACAAAAACATAAACAACAAAGCCTGTAAAACCCTCTCCATCCAAAAACGAGTGAAAGACCAAAACATCATTCGACCACCAGGTTTAATTTCTCTACAACAGATGGGTGAAAAAACATGGTCAACAATGAACCATGCAAAAAGGGTGAAAAAAACCCATCTGTAACATGAGCTTGATGAGCCAAACAGAGCCAAAATGGTTGAAGAAATTGGTCTAAAAAGTAGGTTGGAGAAAAAAGATTGATAGGCTACGTTTGGTGATTATTTTCTTGGGTTTCAGAAGCTTCTGTCGACCACCACGACGAAGAAGCCAAAAAGTGGAGTGAAATATAGATTCTTCTTTACAGCAAGTGAGTACTAGCTAGTACTCAACATTCCTTATTCACATGAATTGAAGAAAGGCAACGCGTAGCTTCTTCACTAGATCCTTCACTGTCATGTTAAACTCCGCGTCCATCTGCAGTAATCATTCATCATTAGTTTCAATCAATTTTTGCCAGTAACATTAAGTATAAAATATATCACTACACCAAATTGGCATTTTTGTAACAACTCTAAAAACAATATCACTTTTGAGATGTTACAATCCACCAAACAATTTTAAGTCAAAACTAAATTTAGTCTAAAAATGAAAAACAGTAACACAAAAAAATGATACAATAAGTTGGATCACCATGAATAGTATCACTTTTATAACCATACTCTTCATGGTGATACAATTATTTTATCATTTTGTTTGTGAAAATGTGTAAAATTGTTAGGTGAATTGTTACACTTCAAAAGTGATACTGTTTGTAGGGTTGTTACAGAAATGTCAATTTGGTGTAGTGTATAGCTTAATGCATATTAGAGTGAAAGTATATATAGGTAACATCCCAGTCGGGATGTACATGTTTTCAAAATTTGGTTTGAGGTATGGTAACTCTTGATAGTGTCTACTTAAAAAACCAAGCTTAGTTCCAAAAAATCATAATATCGACACCAAGACATTCACTGAATAAAGCATGTCCTTTTGAATTGGAAGCTAAGAACAGAAGGTACACTCCATATGCATCTTCCACTATGGATAGCGTAGAAAAGAAATTTTAATCGAAAGGTTTCCTCCAATCATCAGTATAGCTTTCTCTCACTGTTTACAATTGACGCAGAAAAATTATCCCATTATGATAATTATTTGGTATTCTCCATGCAATAATATCTAAGGATTATCATCCACCTTGGATATGTAACCATGCTCTAACAACTGAATGAAGTTTTCATTTCTAAAATCAAATAGGATTTATAATCTGGAAAGATTACCTGAGCCATTATAGTAATGTCGATAGCTGAACTCCCAAAAGCCATAGCATTGGAGCTTACAACACTTAGATTGAGCTTTTCTATTTCTGAAATTGTTTTCACTACAACCCCTTTCTGATTCTCACAGTGGATTCGAATCAAAACATTCTTATCAGAAACTCTTGCTTCAATTTCAGGGAGTTGTTCGTTCGAACAGTTAACAAAGTTCTCATCACTTGAACAAGTGTCATCGTCCAATGGAATTTGAGTTTTCTTCACAAACACTACTGATTCCATTGTCTTCTTAGCGGTTTTCTCTTCAAGTACCTTCACTTTCTCTTGAAGTTGCTTCAAGTACTTGATAGCATCTGCAAGAACAGAAGCCTTGTCCATCTGCAGTAATTCAATATAAGAAGTGTTTAAGTGAGATACTCTTAGTCTTTATTAGTATCAGCACATTACCACAGTCATTCCGGGCTTAAGGGGTTTCCACAATATATTTGCTGTTGTTGAGTTTGTGCAAGTTTTGACCTCTTATAAGATGTGGATTAGTCTATTTATAAACACCCAACTACTAGAAAATATAGAATCAATGCCCTAAAGAAAATCTCAATTTCTTGTTATCTTGTAAAATTTTATTTCGTAAGACCTCTTCATTACATGAATGATGTAAATTCCTAATGAGAAATTCAAGAAATTAAGTTAGTGTCGTATATGTACCTTCTTTAAGCCAGGAACAATAGCCGATAGGGCTATAAAGCGTTGGCTAAGCTTCTCTCTCCGCTTCCTCTCTGCTAGTATATGATCTTGAGTGTAGGAAGGAGGTTTAGTAGATGCTGTATTAGCCCTCTTAGTCCCCTGGCTAGCTTTTGGTGCATAATTCATGTGGTTAACATAAGACGAACCTTGGGTCATCATAATATTTGATTGGAGGCTGGTCATGTTACCAGGCGAGGTAGCCTCTTCCTTGGGCTTCATTGCACCAACCGAATTCCCTTGAAACTGCTTCTGCTGATTGACTGGTGAAGTCGAATTCCCAAAACAGATAAAGGCCGGAGATGAAGAAGCTTCTGGGGTTGATGTTTGTTGCTCCGTGGTGCAAGAGTTCCAACTATCAGTCTTATGAATCTTTGTTGGTCTCTCCAAGCCCGCTTGAGAAGCTTCAAGAGGTGAAGAACTGAAATTGGTGTTTGGGTTGAAGGGTGGGCAAGAAGAGAAACTCCCAGAGGATGAGTAAGTCTGATGAAATTCTTCTCCAAGTGCCCAACTATATGTTGTGCTGTGAACTCATCAAAAGAGGTCGGATTGTAGTCATTCATGTAGACTGGAAGATCCTCCATTCCCTGTAAATTTTAATCACCATTACAAGTCTAACAATAGAAACAACTTATAGCAACGATATATAACCAAGAAGATATTGATGAAATCTACCATTTCAGATAACCACTGCAACGACGACATATCCATTAAAACCTTGAGTAGGTGCACTTGCCAAGACCCTAAAAAAGATCAAAGGTATAGCTTAATTTAGTGATTGACAAAAGCATACTTTCTTTCATCAAAGAACACAAAAAGCTTCAAGAAGTCTTAAAATGAAATCCATGAAGTAAACTCATCATAAGAATGGAAGAAGAAGAAAACTCACCTAACCAGCTAGCAAGCAATACAAGAAAATTGGAGCTTGTTTTCCAAAAACTGTGTTTTCTGAGAGAAGACTAGCTTCTTTTATACTTTGGAATCCAAATAAGAATTGTTGCACGTGTGAACAGTCTATTGTCTCTCTTTCCTCCACTGTTCCAATGAGGGCCTTCTCTCTAATTTCTTTCCCCCACACGCATTGTTGACATTATAAGATGGGGAATAGGGGTATTAGTCATAGATAAAAGTCACGGCTAGGGAATGATAGGGATAACTTTACATTTAATTAGTAGGATAATATCACTGTGCATATCTTTATAGGTCGACTAAATTGTATGGGTTTTGTATTTTGTATGTGCACTAGTGTAATACCCGTGTCGTTGGCACTACTACAGAGTAAATCGTACTTTCACGGAATTATCAAATAATTGCAATTGGGTTTATACGACTATTGGAGATTGAGAGACGCTGCATGAATCTTACGACTATTGAATCTCTTTGAACTCATTAAAAAAAACATCACCAAATTAATCTCTACGATACCCAGTACGCTATAGATATTAAAGATGCATTGCATAATATCAATAAGAAAAACAACTCAAATATGAAAATTGTTGTGGCATACCTATTGGTGCACCAAAAGCACCAGGTGGCAATAGATCAACAAACTCTATAGCTCTTGCTTCCGAATTTCACCAACAGTTCCGCCCTCAACGATTCCGACGGATAAGTCTCCACTGTTTCCAATTAAAAACATACAAATCAAAACCCTAAACAAACAATCAAATCAAAAACTTAAAAACACACAAAATCAAAACAAAATCTTCAACCAATCAATCACTCACCAGTTCTATTCTGCTTCACCTCTCCTCCTCCTCCTCCACCGAAGATATCTGAAAAAAAAAAAAAAAATTAGGCCCTTCGCTAAAATTGGTAAACCCCATTCTCGAAAATTAGCCTAAAAATATTTCTTTTCAATCCAGCCAAACTGAAATGCTATTAAATGATCTCTAACTCCCACCCATCAGTTACCCTTTGAGCCAAAAGATCCCCAAACACTAAAAAATGCAAAAGGGGTAATTAAAAATCCGAACCTTTAGGCCAATCAGCGATGATTCTCTCCTTGAGCATAGCAACTGTTGAAGCCGTAGAGTATCAGATCGAAACTTCAACTCAACCAGATACAAATCAAATACAAATTTCACGAAATTCGCTCCAATTAGGGCTTCGCCACCATCAAAATCATTCAAATTCGCTTGAACGATCGAAAGGGGTGAAAGTCGGAGGCTTTAAACCCTAGAAGTGAAAGAGAAACATATGTGATTTCGGGGAAAAAAAAATAAGGATCTTAAGAGTAAAGAAGAAGAAGAAGAGGAGATGTAAAGAAGAAGAAGGATCTTACCTTCTCAAACTTCTTCTTCTTTGGTCCTTCTTCTTCTCTGCTTCGAGGAAGGAGAGAGTTTGGGTGGGAGGGGTTTTGGTAGAGGAAGAGAGGGAAAAGGAGAGGGAGAGGAAAGCATCGGGTAATTTTTTTTCTTCTTTGGTCATCTTCTTCTCTGCTTCGAGAAAGGAGAGAGTTTGGGTGGGAGGGGTTTGGGTAGAGGAAGAGAGGGGAAAGGAGAGGGAGAGGAAAGGAGAGGGAGAGTTTTTTTTTTCACTCAACTTCTGCCAAGAACATAAAAAAGCCACGTAGGACAAACACTCACATTTTACTGTTCATGAACAATAAAAAAACACTTTGAAATGTAAGAGAGATATGTGATGAATACTTTAGATGAACAATTCTTAAGATTCATAGAACGGCTAAACTTGGACAACAAGGTTTCCATATTGTTACATCCTTAAGATAAACCTTTGTATACTGGCAACATACAAAACATTAAACATTTTCCCCTCCAATTATGCAAATCTTAGATATACTTAAGGGTGTAATTTGAGCAGCTGGACTTTAATCAAAAACATAAGCATATGATGACATGTTCTAACATTTTCTACACTTTGCCAAAATAGCGATAACATTTTACTCTGCCAAAACCATTAAAACACTTCTTTTTGCCCAAAATTGTGTGGAAATATCAACACCAACTTGGTAGAGATCTAGAAGTTGAGAGAATAAATAGGTGAAGCTCTCTGAAGCAACTAAGAAAGAAGAAAACATGCGGCTAAATCTAGAAGATGATGGAAGGATGGTAAAGCTTGTGGAATAAAGAAGAAGAAAATGGAGACCTTCTTCCACCGACCTTGATCAAGTATAAATAGGTGAAGGATCCTTGAGGTTAAGACATCCAAGATATGTGTGTTAGTCTTGGGTCCTTATAGAGCCAATAGTTCTCAGGAGGTTGTGTATATGTGTGTGTTTGAGATAAATGTATGAGAGTTGTAGGTATGTGTGTAATGTGAAATTGTGTTATGTAATTGTTGTAATTAGGGGTGGGCATCCCATCCCGCGATCCCATTTTTGTCTCGATCATATCCTGTCCTATCCCAATTTTTTCGGGTCTTAATGTGATTGAATAATTTCAGCCTGATCTTGTCCAGTCCCGATCTAGAATGAGATGGGATGGGATGAAGATTTTCAATCCCGCCAATCTCGTCCCGTCCCGAGCTAATTTTTCAATATTTATTATTAATATTTTTATTTATTTTAGGATTGCAATATTAGTGTAATTGAAGAAAAATGAATTTAGTTGAAATCAATGTAATTGATATTAGTCTATATCTGAAACTACTTGATATTGGTTTATTTCTAGAATTCTAAATGAATTATTTAATTGCAAACTCTTTAAAACTCAAAATGGGATTGCTAACTACATTTGAGAGTTTTATTTCGTGTCAAGACAATGAATTTAATGATTGTTTTTTGTTTAAAGTAATAATGAAACATTCTTCGTAGCACCAAAAATCTACTCATCCTTTTGTTCACTATTCGAAACAGTAGAGCAGGTCCACCATTGTCATTATACTGTCCACCTCTTAATCATTCAAAACTCTGCAGAAATTCTTAATTACAAGGTGAATTTCAGGTATCATTTATGGTAGTTTATTATGATGTTGCATACTCAATTTAAGGCTATCATTTATGTGTAGTTCTACGAATTGCCTTTGCCTCTTTTCAACTAAACAAATTGGGTCTTGGATAAGCAGTAATTTGTCAAAAAAATAAGAGCACGCTGATCCCGTCCCGTCCCGAACCCGTTTGGGATGGGATGAGATTTTTCCCATCCCGTCCCGTCCCGATCCCGTATGAACAGGATGGGATAGGGATGGGTCTATCTTGTCCCATCCCATCCCGTGCCCACTCCTAGTTGTAATGTAAAATTGAGTTTGTAATCAAGCCTAGAAGCCCAAATCATCAAATATTGGAGCTATCCGATTTTTCAACAATCTGGTATCAAATCCAGGTGGGTATTGTTTACTGCGGAACAATCACAAAAAGAAGACACGGTTCACTATTAATATGTATGGGTATTATACATTGTTCATATGTATGATCAAGAATCAAATTTTTGAGGGATTGTTCATGGGAGATCATTTGTGTGAAGTTTGAGACTATGAAGCTGGTAGGTCATGGTCGAGTCAAGAAAAGAATGAGAAGAGTCTGGGATGTCATGTCACCATACCGTAAAGAAACGACAGAACATGAGAAGCCAAGTTGTGCCAAAGAGCACGTGAATGATGTGAGTGGTTATGCCAAAGAACACGTAAATGATGTACGTGGAAGTGCCAAGGGAGAATATAAAAGTTGTGTGTGGATGTACCAAGCGAGCACGTGAAAGTTGTGAGTGTGCGCGCCAAGGGAGCACATAAAATTGATGTATGAAAATTGTGTCTGTGAACCCATTGACCGTGTTATTGAGGTTTCGTGTTGACAAAACATTGCCCCTCGTGGAGGGTTACTGATGGGTTTACCTTGGATCCAAAACTACCCTCCGATGTAGATTTGGAATGTTAAAATAAAGATTTTCTTAGTTGCATCTTTATGTCTTCATCTATCATTGGTGAATTAAGGTTTTGTAGTATTCATGTATACCAAGGTGTCAACACGTTCTATGTGCGTGGATGAATCAGTAATTTTAAAAAATTTGTAATGGTATTTTTTATTTGTAAGGGCATATTTTGTAATTTATAGATAATTGAAGGGTTTTAAATAAATTATGTTAGAAATTTAAGTGTAAATAATGAATATTGAGAAGGGCATGATTGATTATAAATAATAATGAATATTTAAGTGTTAAAAAATGTAATATTTATTTTTTTAATTAAAAGACACAAATACCTATGAAACTATTCACTAGTTTTTTATTTTACATGGAATTGTTAAGAATATGGGAGGATAAAATTGATAAGTAAAATTTAAGTTGAAGCATATTTTTTACTATTCGTTTCGAAAACATGAGTTCTACTAGGTTAGATTAGACTACCCCATCAAGATTTGTGATCAATCAGAGACGGGATCGTGGATGAAATGACTCCAATTGGGACCCTTATCATATAATTTACCCATCAAGATCATACCATCTCGATGACATCCACATGGCACTATCTAAGACGCCCACATGTCTTTACCGATCTCATCCCCACCACATACTTAAAATTTAAGTATCAATCAACACTTGTAACTTTGACAATATTATAGTACATCACTAATTCAAAAATGGCTTCAGAACATTCCAACTCCGGGTTGACAAAGATGGCTAGACCGCGTAAGTCTTAACACATATATAGACCCAATACAAAGTGTAGAAGACTTTTGAAATAATTTTTGGTTGTTGAGGATCACTAAAATTAATCTCAACAAAGCGGCGCTTAATTATGGTCTGTGGGTTCCTACACACTTAGCTGTTTCTGATGGTAGCTTTGCTGATGTAGTTCTTACATATAGAGTGATTAAGGAACCCTCTTAACAAAATATATATAGAAATTCTATCCTAAAGTTTTCCATTGGAGGGATTGTGAGAATTTCTTCTAAATCTGATTTCATTAAACTTGTTTAATGTTAAGTTGACAAAATATAGGGAGATAGTGATGTCAATTGATTATTAATTGTATATTAATTTAGGTTACGTACATAAGACAAACCAATGACTTATGCACTAGAAGACAAGAAGAAAAATTTCATTTTCATAATGAGAATGGTGTCTCTTGGTTGAGACATGGGTGAAAATCCTTGACAGCGAGGCCTGGCCTAACCGTGCATCTTTTGGATGATGGATGGTATTGGGTTAGGCTTGGCCCGAGTTGGCCTGGCTCTCTAGAAAAGTTCTAACTAGGGATGGCAACGTACAGGGGGTTGGAACGGATTTAATTCCCCTTATCTTGCAGCTATACAGGGTTGGCATTTATGTCAATAATGTTTTTTCTTTATAGTGATTTTTTTTAGGATGTGTACTATCACGATCTGATCCACAAGTATTATATTATTCACTTTTGACTCAAGGCCCGTACGACTTTAAAATGCATAGTATTTTATAGATCCAAACTTGTACATATATAATACATCATCATCACGCATCCAAGTGATATGGGACTATAATATCCCATTTGTAGTTTGCTAACCCTTTTGAGATTTATGGGCTCTTGGACTTCTCCCCCACCATCCCCCTTAGGTCCGCCCACACAAGGGTATCACAATTCATCCCCTTGGGAGCCCAACGTGATCATTGGTACACTGTCAACTGGGTCAGGCTCTGATATCATTATGTCAAAACTCGATCCACAGAGTACTATATTGTTCGCATTGGGCCCAAGGTCCGCACGGCTATTAAACGCGTAGTAATTTGTAGATTCAAACTCATACATATGTAACACATCACCATCCCACACCTAGGTGATGTAGGACTATGATCTCCCCTTTGTAGCTTGCCAACCCTATTGTGATCCATGGGATCTTGGGTTTCTCCCTCACCCTCCCCTTGAAGTCCACCCACACAAGGGTATCACATGTATATGAGTTTTCCTCTTGGATTCAGCCGAAATGGGGAGACTCGAGTATGCAAGTTGGTACATGAGTTTTCCTCTTGGATTCGGCCGAAATGGGGAGACTCGAGTATACAAGTTGAACAAGTCCTTATATGGTCTCAAACAAGCCTCGAGATAATGGTTCCTTAAGTTATATTTTGTTCTCATATCAGCATGTTACAATCAGTCTAAGGATGATTACTCATTATTCGTCAGATCCAAAGGGTAACAACTTTACTGCAATTCTGGTATATGTTGATGATGTAATATTGACATGTAATGATCTCCAATACATTGAAGAAACAAAACAATTTCTGACTACAAAGTTCAAGCTCAAAGATTTAAGAAAATTTAAATATTTCCTTGCATTAAAGTCGCAAGGTCATCCAAAGGGATTGCTTTATCTCAACGAAAATATGTACTTGAAATATTGGAGGACACAAGGTATCTTGGAGCAAAGCTTTCACGTTATCCTATGGATTAAAATTTGGCGCTCACACATGATGATAAATATTACTACCAAATCCCACAACGTACCGCAGGCTCGTTGGAAGGTTGATATACTTAACGATCACGAGACAAAATTTAGTTTATTCTTTGCATGTTCTAAGTCAGTTTATGGACAAGCCCATAATACCACATTTGGATGCTACATACAAGGTCTTGAGGTATATCAAGGCTTCACCAGGACAAAATATTTTTTTCTCTTCCACTAGCTCATTATAGTTGAAAGCTTATTGCGATGCAGATTGGGCTAAATGTAGAGATACTAGGAGATTCATTACATGTTATTGTGTCATGTTTGGCAATTTACCAATTTCTTAGAAAGCTAAGAAACAAACTACAGTGGCAAGATCTATAGCTGAAGCAGAATATAGGGTCGTGGCTTCCACATGCTGTGAGTTAACCTGGTTGAGGCACATTCTTAATAATTTGCACATTAATCATCCTCAGGTATCCCTCTTATATTGTGACTTTCATATTCTTGTATTTTTCTTCTTGAAGAGGTTAATCAATCTTGGACTTGGGTATGGTTATATTGAAGGCAAACCCTACAAATTCTAACAGTCACAAATGACAAATCCCCGCTGTGATGACCCGATCCGCACAATAACAATATTGTCCGCTCTGGGCCCAACCTTCACCGTCACCCTCAGGTTCGCCCATTCCGCACATAGTAGCCCCCATTTCGCACCCAGGCGATGTGGGACTATGTCCCCCCTTTGTAGCACGTCCAACCTCTCTCTGGCCTATTGGGCTCCAACCTTCACCCTCACCCTCAGGTCCGCCCACTCTAGGGTCTCACAGTCCACCCCTTTGGAGTCCAACGTCCACGTTGGCATACTTCCGGCTAGGTCAGACTCTGATACCATTATGTGGCGACCTGATCCGTACAGTAACAATAATGTCTGCTCTGGGCCCAACCGGCTCGCACGGCTAATGCGTCGTTACTATGAGGATCCAACTTCGCACTTAAGTAGCACATCCCCTTTCCACACCCAGGCGATGTGGGACTATGTCCCCTTTTGTAGCTCATCCAACTTCTCTCGAGCCTGTTGGGTCCTATTGGACTCCAACCTTCACCCTTACCCTCAAGTCCGCCCACTCCAGGGTCTCACACCTGCCCTGTTTTATTTATACGTTGGGGCTTCTGATGGATGGCAGATCCCCATTCCGTTTAACAGTTTATTTCCGGCCTGAGCTTTTTTAAGTTTTGAATTGGGTCTCGAATTTTCTATGATTCCCTTTGATAAGCTAAGCTTGTATAAAAATTCATTTGAACTTGATTTTTTTCATGTGGCTCAACACGAGAAGGACATGACCAAGTCCGTGTTCACCCCGAATTCGTGACATAATTAATTTTCATCTCCAAATCCTTAAGCTAAAAATCATATTTGGCCTAGTCAGGACGGAGCCGGGTGGATATCCTTGAAAACAATCTTTCCTACCAACCTTGCTCTTGTTAGAATATATAGGACTTGCACTCAACATAACTAAACCCAAGTTCATGATTGATTAACCTTTACAACAATAAGAAAGTATCAGAATATGAAAGTCACAATAAGACTCTATTTTGTATATGAAGTTTTAAGTTTTCTGTTTCCACAAGGTTGAATAGAAGTTAACTTATATAAGCTTGTATTCAATAAAAAAAAAAACAATAATACAATTCTCCAATTATTTTCTTTACCGCTCTTCACATGACAATAACATAGGAATAAAGCTAGTAAATATAATTTGGTGATATATACCTAAAATGAAAATGGGGATTTTTTTTCCAGCACTCAAAGACTTCAAAAATGAAATTAACTAATTAAATGAAAAAAACCAATGTTTTTGAGAATGGTGGCATGACCTTTGTTTTTGGTTTGACAAAAATTATTGAATGAGAAGGAGACAATTTTGAATTGGGTGTCAAGTGCAACTATTTCAAAATATGAATGCTGTGGGCAAATTACAGGCAACACTAAGGGTGTGTTTGGTTGCATGAAATTTTATGTCACGAAAATTTATGAGGGGACTCATATGTTTTAGACTAATTTGAGGTATCACTTCACATCTATCATTTAATTTTGTGATCCTCATATTCATGGGACTTTCATGTCCATCATTGATCACAAAATTAAATGATAAATGCAGAGTGATACATCAATTTAGCCTAAAATATATGAATCCCCTCATAAAATCCTAGGAGTCCATCATACAACCAAACACACCCTAAGTTGTTGATCACCAAACATTGTGTGCCTAGCCCCACGAGAAAATAAAAAATTGATCACCAAACATATGTTGACACGCATAAATGACCACGAGATAAGTGTCCCACATACACAAAAATTGATCCCAAAACTTTAAGTTATACCAATAATTGTAGCCTAAATTAGTTGTAAACATGAACTCCTAGTAAAACATGGTAAACCTTGTACTCCCCAACAATTGATGATTCATATAGCTGTCAGTTTGGATTAGACCAACCAGTTTTCAATTAATAATACCACCTCAAAACTGTAAAGTAAATCAACCATCCCTAATAAAATATAAACCAAAATATTTAACTAATAATACTTCCAACCCCTTTTTTCCCATGATCACATGTTACATATGACCCTAATTTATAATGAATCATTGGACGAAGAAGTTTCCCTTAGTAACGTATTATCATAATAGATATTCCATGATATGAGGAGTCTTTTGACCCCTTATTGGGCATTGAAAACATGGGGGTCTACCATGCATATTATTTTAAGTACTTTTCACCCCTTTGTTTTGGTCAAGACAAACGCGTTGGCTGGTAAGATTAGTCTAAATGTACCGACAACAACATGATTAACTACAACCTTTGCTGCTTAACAAATTCATCAATAGATCCCATTGTGTAATCTGTATAGTTGTAAGTGAATGCTTGTTATAATTAATAATTGTTGACAGTAGATACTAGATAGTTAGAGTAAGTGTGATAAATGTGGTTGACAACCCATAATTTAACACTAATGATTGATCTGTACAACCAGCTATCCATCAGACCAAGTCTTGGGTGCATCAACTATAGATTTTCAGATTGTTAAGGAATGAGTTTCCATGCGAATCACTAAAATTTATGAATAATCCTGCTTGTTAAGGAATGATATTAGTTTCTTATGCGCACGATCAAAGCAGTTTGCAATTAATTAATGAGTGTATCTGTTTGTGGAGAGTGGCGCAATTAAACAAGGATTTTCAAACTTAAATAAGGATTTAAGTTTGTTTTAGAGATTAGATTCCAGATCCTTTTGGTATGTGACTGAGATTGCTTATATAATTTTCATTTTGGACATGTTATCCAACTAAGGTATGATTGAAAGCTTAAATAATAAATATATATGCCTCATGTATGATTTGTCATAATCAGAGGTTTTTGTTGAACGGCTATGGATTCTAACTTATCAAGAATCGCGGATTAACAATTTAATTAGGAAGTTCTTTTGCTTCTTCCTAGGTTTATTACAATTTTTTTAGCAAATATTGAGGATACATCAAGTAAGATTGTCATTACGAACATACAAGTGGCAGAGATCGCTCATCACAAGGACTAAGTATTTCGAGACTTGACCAACTCACAAAGCCCAAAAAGGGCAGATCGAATCATGAAAGCCCAAAAAGGGTTCGTTGGAACAAATCATAATCAAAGGCCCAAATCCAGGCCCGACAAAGTTCTCCCTTAAAGATGAGGAATAGTACAGAGAAAATGAATCATGGAGGGAGTTATTACCCCAAAGACGCATCTTCATAAAGGAGAAAACTGTTACAGAGAACGTCTCTCCTTGTTAAGCCTCACATGCTTAAGTCACACAAAGAATTAATAATTACCACTATATAAGGTAAAGAGAACATTCGACAAGGTATGCAATTTTAACTGAGTTCTATCCAAATTAATATCCATCTTCAATACAGTTACTGACTTAAGCATCGGAGTGTCTTCAATCATCAAACATGTGGTTTTTAGCAATCTAACATTTGTTTTGCATGTTAGATTCACAAGAGACCAATTTGGGACGCATCAGTTTGGCGCCCGATCGTGCGAGGAACAACAGTTTCTATTTAAAAAATAGGTTATAGTTGGAAACTTCGCTTAGTACTAACTTGTGATAAAAAAGCTAGAACAAATGAAACATTCTATAGACCCCCAACCTTAAGCAACAATCAAGACAATATTTCCACTGCGTGACAGCTTGATCACCCGCATAGTGCCTACTTCAAACCCACTGATGATTGGGCATGACCATGTACCATGGCAACAAAGTACAGCAACATCGGAGTGGGTAGCCCAATCCATGCTCAGGCGATCTGGTGGCACAATAATGAAGTTCCTGCAGAACTTCAGCAAGTGAATCTTGACAACGAACCACCATAAGATAACCCCCCTCCCACAACGATGGGATCCCTGCACAAGTTTCGTTCAAGATTGAGGTGACAGATCTTAATGTGGTGTACGAATTGGCCATATTGTCGTTATCTAATGCACTCATGGTAACTCCTCTACCAAAAAAGTTCACACCACCAAAGTTTGAGGCGTACGATGGCACCACCGATCCAACAGACCATCTGCAACACTTGCACCACATGATGGCATTGAAAGATAGCACTGAGTTCATCCTATGTCGAACATTTCTGACCAGCCTCACCTCCACGATGATGAGTTGGTTCAACAACCTACCATCCAGGTCGATAGACTCCTTTCAAGCATTAGCCACCGCTTTCATCACAAGGTTCGTTGGCAGCCAACGGATGAGAAAGGGCCCACAATACTTGCTTCACATTAGACAAAAACCCAAAAATTGACCATGATTGACTGATGCAGCGACGACATGGCCATTTGTACCTTCACCTCCGAAGAATATGGCAACCTTGTTGAAGATTGCTCAGAAACACATCACCCTCGAGGAGATGTTAGCATCAAAAAGAAGAATGATTCTGAAAGGGAGGGTCAATCGAAGAGGTTAGAAAGGAGAGACGAAAGACCCCAAGAGGACAACATTCAGTCAAAGAGGCATCAGACCAACAAGAGATTCAAATTCAACCAACAAGTGCTCGAAAAGCTGCAGTCTACAAGGGCCAGACTTGTACGGGTAACAAGCGTGGTGAAGAAGACGTATAAACCATACACCGCCTTGAAAACGAGTCAAGCGAGCATATTGAAATCCATGGAGAAATGGGAGGATGTCAACTGACCAATCAAAATGAGATGAGACCCAGATGAGCGAGACAAAAGTAAGTACTGCTATTTCCACAAGGATGATAGACACGTCATTGAAGATTGCTACTGAATGATGAAATTGAACACTGAATTCAAAGAGGGCGTACTAGAGGAACTCGTCGGGCTGCCAGAGAATCAGTCTAAAGGGAAAGAGAAGGTAGACCCTGCTACGGTATCAAAAGAACTGATATATGCCCTATACTACATAATCGGAGGAAATGAACAATCTGGTCGATCAAAGAAGCGATTAGTGGTACCTCCCACTTGAGCTGATCTACATTGAAGCAGGAGCACCAACATCATCAAACGAGGCCAAAATAGCCACTACCAACAACTCACAACAGGAGACACATAGGCGTTTGCACTTCGGGCGGAGATCAACCAACTGATCGAGTTTGAGGGTCTCACTGGCGAACGCGAGCTTGATCAACATTATCCCTGAAAAGGCCAACAACGCGTCCCCCATCATTGACAATGAAACTGACGTAAACAAATTCGATTCGGCGAATAAACTCGATACAATTGCAAGGTTTGGAACCCAGAAGTTCATGGAAGCCTTGGCAGTTGGCGCTAATGTGAGTATGATTGGACAATTCTGTATTGGATTCTATTCAGCTCACCTGACTGGCAAGAGAATCACCAATCGAAACACCTTGAAGAGCGCACACTCAAGGATTTGATCAAGAAGCATTATGAGTTTATTAGGTACCTCGTGATGACTGTATGTGTGATTAAAAAACTATCAAGATCTACAAGAGAATCATAAAGAAGGATGTTGCAACAAACGAGTTAAGACATACACAATCAGTTCAAGACAAAACAACACCAAAGCATACTTGATGCAGGAGGATCCGAGTAAGATGATGCTGAGCTGTCAGATAGCACGTTATTAGCACTAAGATATCTCGAATTAGCAGATCAGGCGCAAGAATGGTAGGGAATCATAGTTTTATTTCAAAATTGGTAATTTAGGGTTCGTTTTAGTATTTTGGCCATAACTTTGGCTACGAGTATCAAAATCACGCAAACGACCCCAATTCAGAAAGCTCTCTTCAAAATGCGCACGTCATGATCAACGAGCTAAACTCGTTGCACATCTTTTCGAGGCCAAAATCCACCGTTTCCCCTTTCGAATCCACAAATTTAGTAATTTATTTCCCTTTATAGTAATATTTCAATTATTGTTTTGTTTTAGCATGATTATTTCTTTTGGCAGATTTCTGAACCCAATTTGGATCAGATTTCTGGCAGTATATTCTTTTATTACGTATTTTGTTTAGCATGATTATTGGGGTATTACCATTTTTGGTAAAATTCCAATATTGATGAGTTTTAGCTATAAAGCCCTGCTTGTTGGCTGATTTTAGAGATACATTTGATTTGAGTAATTTAATTAAACATTAGAGTTATTTCTTTGTGTTTTGGGCTATTCTCTTGTGTTCTTCCCTGCCAATTATCTGTTGCTATTAGCCTGTAGAGTAATCGCTATTATGCCCGGCGTTAATACTCCAAGGCGATACAAAATCAAAACCAATCTAAAACCTAATACGAGTACTCCACAAACAACAAGGGCGCGTAGGAACCAATCCCCTGTCATCATTAAGAACGACGTCAATCAAGCAGCAGTCAAGCAGAAAGACGAAATGCACGAATTATTCACAAGCGGATCCTATGCCGTAACGTAACACCCACAAAACAAGCAGACAAGCTAAGATGACATACACTACGAACCAAGAAGTTCTGGATTAAGAATGAACAACTACTTCGATTATAGAATGTTAAGCATCTGAAACAAGATTATCAATTAAAACTCCAAGTTCAAACCCTCAATCTTACGTTCCAACGGTCAAGTCAAGGCATGAAGTTAGAGGATGCAAAACAACTAGCGCGATCAACATACCAAGCTACGAGTAAAAGGACATGATGTATAAGTCATATGTAAAACATAAAACTTATGGTCTGATCAACCTCGAAGCAAATCTAAAAAGAAAACGTATGGATGTATAAGTAAGATCATTTCGTAAAAGCGTCCAGCTGACCAATATGTCGGACCACGAGGTAAAAGTCTGGACGTATAAGTCAAGACCAATTTGTAAAACCTTCTAGTCAACCAATATGTTGAACCATGAAGTAAATCTACCAAAGTAAGAACGTATAAGTCAACTTACTCGTAAAACCTTCTGGTCGACCAATATGTTAGACCACGAAGTAAATCTACCAAAGTTAGGACATATAAGTCAACTAACTCGTACAACCTTCCGGCCGAACAATATGTTGGACCACAAGGTAAAAGTATAGACGTATAAGTCAAGACCAATTCGTAAAACCTTCTAGTCGACCAATATGTCGGATCATGAAGTAAATATACCAAAGTTGAGGCATATAAGTCAACTTACTCATAAAACCTTATGGTCGACCAATGTGTCAGACCATGAAGTAAATCTACCAAAGTTGGGACGCATAAGTCAACTTACTCGTAAAACCTTTTGGTCGACCAATATGTTAGACCATGAAGTAAATCTACCAAAGTTGGGACGTATAAGTCAACTTACTCGTAAAACCTTCTGGTCGACCAGTATGTCGGACCAAGAAGTAAATCAATCGAATTTGGGATGTATAAGTCAACTTACTCGTAAAACCTTCTAATCGACCAATATGTTGGATCATGAAGTAAATCTACCAAAGTTGGGACGCATAAGTCAACTCATTTGTAAAATCTTCTGGTCAACCAATATGTGGGACCATGAAGTAAATTTACCAAAGTTGGGATGTATACGTCAACTTATTCGTATAACCTTTTGGTCAACTAATATGTCAAACCATGAAGTAAATATGAAAATACTTGCATACAAGTCAAGATGTACTTGTAAAGCTTCCTGGCTCGATTGTTGTGCAGAAAGTGTGAGTAACAAGATCAACACACATTTATATCGTGATTGATTCAAGACAAATTATGACCACAAAGAATAACATGCAAAACAACAAGCAATGAATACAAGTAATGCAAAACACAAGAATGTCAACAAAGATAAACTTTTCATTCATAACGTTATTTAGGTACATTTGGAGAAGAAGATAGAACAACCGGGGAAGAAACAATAGAAGTGATCAGACCATTACTAGCAGAAAAATTCAGAGGAGGATGAGCAACAACATCAGCAGCAACAGGGGCGAATCTCTCCTTCTTCGACAACAAGAATAGACGATGGAGTAGGATCAAAATGAGGAAGAAGACAATGACTATTCATTAACCAGATTACTTGGCGGATCCGGAATACGTTCCTCACTATCATCGTCCTCAAAGACCTGGTCAAACTAAACCACGATATTTAAAAAAATCAGACCATTCCCCTCCATGTGGTCAATAAGGTAGATTCGTCCATGAACAACTCTCATCCAATCTGCTGCTTCTCAATCTTCAGTTTGTTTCTTGGTTGTAGCGACTCTTTCTTGGTCGAGATATGTTGTCCTTCGACAGTGGTCAACACTATGGAAACGTCCGACCTTAACATCATTGAGTGTAATTGTTAGCTATTATACCACCTGTTCCTCAGCTAACCTTACGCTGACGATTGCTCAATAACAGAACGCATGGCCTCATCATGACCAGCCTTTTCAACAGACAACTCCCTCTCCACCTCATCCAGCCGATTACAGACTCTTTCCAACTCAGCCCTCGAGGACTCAAGCTCAGCAGAGAATTTATCTTGCCCAGTCTCCACCTCTTTCAGAGAAGCCTGAGTAGTCCCATTTACCTTCTCTTCATCCACACAACGAGCTTTCAACATGTCCATCTGACAAAGAACATGAGAGAACACCAGTAATTGTGCTGCCATCTTCCTTTTCAGAGTAGCCACCCGACCATAGGTAGCCTGATAAACTGACCCCATCACCCCAACCTAAGTAAGGTGATTCATCCCCTCCATTATCGCTTCAGGTCGTGGTCGAGATGACTGTTAGGCACCCAAGGCATTGGAGCCCTCCCCACCAACCGCTTATGCCACTCGTTGATTAAATTGCGTGTGCTATTCTGCACAACAATCTCAGTAAACCAACTAAACTTTCCATCTGACTTAACGTGGATGTCTTACGGATTGGGCTCCTCTAACTAATCTGTGGATAGATAACTTTGGGATCAAGAAAGAACAAAAGACCCACCCTCAGCAGCCGGAAGAACGATCAGAGCAGCGATGATAGCGAAAAAACCACTTTTGCATTCTCTTTGTGAAACAGTAGTGGAAGGGATAAACAACAGTGGCAACATCAACAGTAGAAGTCAGATAGGCAGGCAGAGTAACAGGAATCTCCACTGGATCATCAACACGAATGGGAGGATGAGGAAGAACCTCAGAACGTTGACCATGATCAGTGACCTCATGTTCGCACAATGGATTGAATTCGAAGTCAGCCAAGGTTTTTGTCATGTTCGGATCCTTAGATCGCTCCACAGCAAGTATAAGCATCTTATTGTCAATAACTTGAGGATCATCATCAAACCACTAGACGAAGTCAAGCACACCATAAGTAGAAAGGAGTATCTTCTCACTCTTGTCCAACAAACGAGTCATTTCCTTATTGCTCATTTCCAGCGCTTGATTCTTTTCCTCGACTCCTCGAGAGAGAAATTATCCTATTTTCTACCTCCTTATCAGATAAACTCAGATGAGGAGCACTCCGAGTAGTTCCATGAGTAGAACCAGAAAGTCGTTTTTTCTTGGGAATACGGCCGGGGCTTATCACCAATTGCTTCGATGGATTGGCAAGCCTCAAAGCTTCCTCTTCCTAGTGGCCGGGTCAACAACACCAATGCTAACAGGAGCATTGAGATATATAACAACTCTGTCAGAGCTCATTTTCCCATCAATGCTAGCATCACTAAATCCAATGGGAACAACACGGGCAACAATAAGCCCATTCCGCCTCGTTCATAGTGTACAAGCCATTACGCGCCACAACCTCCTCAGCAAGGAATGAATCCACAACAACCACAGGGAGCTTAAAAAAAGATCACTGATCATATGTTCTTCCACAGACAATTGCAAGTCCTTCCATTTGTTGGGAACTGGGAACGACTACATAATTTGTCGACCTTGCATGTTGAAATGGCCGGATTTGATGAAAGCATAAAACCAATACCTCGACCAATCCCTATAGTCATCATTAAGCTTCTTGAAATAGGAGGGGGAACGGAGAAAAAAAATATTCTTGGTCACTACAAGTCCAAAAACCCTAACAATTAAGGGAATGCCAGTGAGAACGACTCTCACACAAGCATAAACCATCACCCTTCCAGCCATTGGGACCCATTTGGGCAAGAGGAACGTCCAGAAAATCTAAATAGTCTCAAAATATCTCTGAGACTGGAAATCAAAGCCCTGACTAGAATATACACGGATAAAACGCAATATAACTAGACCTTGGACGACAATGACTATCGTTCTGCCTAGACAGAGTGATCTCAAGATCGAATGACAAAAAGTATTCGGAACGAACACTCTCCAACGTTGCCTATGAAGCCTTCTTGGGCGAGGAAAATGCCTCATGAATACTAAGTGCCTCACCATCTAGTATACTGCTGGAAGACATGGGGAAAAACATTGAACAACGAAGAGAGCAAAAAGAAGGAAAAAAAAACTCTGACCTCAAAAATAAGGTAAAAGATAAATAAAACACCACGCCCCCTCTTATAGAGCCGAGCAACGAAAAGACTACTAATAGGATGACGTGCAAGATATGATGGCTGCATGAAATCCAAAAGTGTGCACGAAAACGAAGGGATGGATTAGAAATCAGAATATCAACCTCATCAAAAGCTGCTAACAACGTTAAATGCACTACAATAATGAAATTGACAGTCCAACCGTCATCGAGTTAGTGGCCACGTCAGCATACCCACTATTTAAGGGGGAGTAGCTGATGATGCATCAAATAAGATTATCACCATGACCATACACATGCTAGATATCTTCCATCATAAGGACTAAGTATCTCGAGATCAGACCAACTCGCAAAGCCCAAGAAGGATGGAACCAATCATTAAAGGCCAAAGAGGGCTTGTCAGAACAAATCATAATTAGAGGCTCAAATCCAGGCCAGGCAAAGTTCTCCCTTAAAGAGAAGGAACGTTACAGAGAAAATGTAACACCCGTACTTTTCCAATGACAATAAATATTTATGTTTATAAAATTCAATTGAAATTCGTATTTTAAAATCTTCTTTTGTTTGACAAGTCGTATTTCTCAAAATCCAGTCAACTTTCTTACCTTCTGAATCTCGGGACGAGATTCCATTTAACGTGTGGATAATGTAACACCCCTAAATTTCATAAAAACTAATTTATTTTATTTTGAATTAAATAAAATAGGGTTACATTTAATTGAATGTGAATTTCGAAATTTAGGATTTTATTTGGTGAGTTTAGAAGGTGGGTGCTTTCAGAAGTCTAGTGTGGGCGAAATAACCACCCACCCTATAAAGAGGAAGAAAACCTCTTTTCTTTTCCATTTCCTCTTTTTCTCCTTTCTCCTTCCCTTCCTTGTGTTTTCTTTATTCGATGGCGGCTGATTGTGAGAGACAAAACTGGCGAGAGGGGCGAAAGGTTGCTGAGATGAACAAGAGGTCATTCAAGTATGCCTGGGTATTGGACAAGCTTAAGGCTGAATGTGAACGCGGTATCACCATTGATATCGCTTTGTGGAAGTTTGGACCACCAAGTACTACTGCACTGTCATTGATGCTCCTGGACATCGTGATTTCATTAAGAACATGATTACTGGTACCTCCCAGGCTGATTGTGTTGTTCTCATCATTGATTCCACCACTGGAGGTTTTGAGGCTGGTATTTCTAAGGATGGACAGACACGTGAGCACGCTTTGCTTGCTTTCACCCTTGGTGTTAAGCAGATGATTTGTTGTTGTAACAAGATGGATGCCACCACACCGAAGTACTCCAAGGCCAGGTATGATGAAATTGTGAAGGATTGCAATACTGCTGAAATCAGGAACATGGAGGCTCAATTAAAAGGTGTAGTTGCTGATTTAAAACAGGGGACCGAGAAGGATTTTAATCCTACTGAATTCAAGAACATGGCTGTTAAAATTGTTTCAATTCGGGGCATGAATCAGGGTAATTTTCAGGTTAAAAATCAGAGATGAAAAGGTTAAAGATAATGAAATGGAAGCCACCGTGGTCGATGGAAATGGAACTGAAACATGTCACATAATTGTAACAACAATTGGTGGTAGAAATGGGGGTTTTGTTTTCTCAAGTAGAGCAGGCGAAAAACTTAGCCTTTGCGACGTTTCGGTGGTCGGGGTTGAGAAGAAGTGGCATCGTGTGGACGTGGATTTGTTGCGCAAATCACTGGTGATTTCATCAAGTGAGTTCTCTTTTACCTCTTTCAGTATGTTTTTTTTAATATGGTCTCTCTTAGTTTGATATTTGTGAAGAAATTTTCACAAACATTTGGTAATTGGTTATGTGTTTTCGGTGTTTGTTTATTTGGTAATTGTTTATGTGTTTTTGGTGTTTGTTTATGATGTTTAAGCAATGTATTATTTTTATCTTTAGCACTTATTGCTTGGATGTGTAACAACTCTAGGACAAAATTAGCATTTGTGCTTGTAGCTTTACTTATTTTTTTAGTATTTGAGATATGAGCATTGAGTCTGTGGGATGTCACATTAGGATGATGTGGTTGTGAGTGTTGATGAACTAATTTGGGGTTTTGAGAGTTATGAAATTGGTTGTGAAGATCTAAGTTTGACTGTTTATTTAGTAGTCTATATGTACAATCAAAAGGGAACTTGTTTTTGGGAAAACCTTCAGGTGATCACTAAATTCATATGCATGTCCAAATGGGAGCCATTGGAATTTGTAAAAGTGACTTGTGATCTTACTTTGGTCCTCATCTCCATGAGGAACTCATTTATCAAAAAGTGTTAGAATTGATGGATTTGGGGGAGATATTATCTGTGGAGTATTTCTTTGGACCTATTTACTTAGGATAGTTTAGGAGAGTTTATATTCAGGTGGTTTCTGTTTAAGTGACTAGTACTTGCCTGAATGTACCCATTACTATGGGCAATAGTTTATGACTACAATTTCATTGCGATTGGGGTTGGGATAGGCTATCATTGTGCATGTGGTTGATACATACATCTTCCCATGTTTAGAATTCATGTTTGTATTGAGAATTTTAAGTTGAGAACATGAAGCTAGGGAGTTGTGTATTGGATAACTTGGGTCACTAATTGAAGTGTGTGGAATATTTTGAAGCAGTTGTATATCATTTAAGTTTAAGTTTGTAGTGATTGGCAGAGTAGATTGTGCTATGTACGGTTGATGTAATTTGATGAAGCTTTGATTTTTGAACAATGGATTGGTTGAAACATTCGATAGGTCAAAGTAAGGTGGATTTCTAGGGATGTTTTTGTTTGCAGGTAACAACAGTTCTTCTCTGATTAGCATTGTGCATGAATGCTTATATGAAAAATTTGAGGTTTGTATGGAAATGACAGGTTCATTTCAGGTAATCCATTATGAGATTTTAGGCATGTTTGAGAATGAGGTTGCTTTAGTGGTTGGTGTTTTGTGTCGCAAACGCGTGATCTTTACTATTGTGATCTGTTTGATGTATGAGTTTCTCCTACCTTCTTGGGTTCATGTTTTGGGTCTTTGCCTGATTATACGAAGTTACATTTGTATGTTCGTGACTTAAATTTGATTGTTATGTAGATTGCATTGCTGAAAATTTTTATTTCTTGTATTAAATGGGTTTTGATTCCCGCCCTATTACAAAAAGTTTGTATATGAAAATGCTATGTTTTCCCCAAAAATGTGGGTGGATACGGTTGTGAATAGTTCTATAAAGGACAAAATGTAACTTGATCACCATGTTATTATAAAGCATGATTTATGAATGTGCTATCATTTCCCCAAAAATGTGGGTGGATAGATTGGGAATCAATTTATGTATGACAAAATGTCATTGTGGATGAATTCTGAATTATCAAAAATAAATGATATTGGTAAACCTTGATTTCTGGAAATATAAACCACTTGGACTTGTATCACTTAGAACTACCACACCTCTTTTGTTTATTATTTCCCCTATCTTACTAGAGAAACTAAATAACCTGCGGGTCGTCTTGCAGAGTTGGGGCACCCATTTCTTACTAGAGAAACTAAAATAACCCTTGGGTTAGTTTTGTGAAAATGAGGTGAATTTGTATGCCTAAAATCAGCTTTAATATTATTCGTCAAAAATGTGACGTGAGTTTATGCGCATTGATAGCCCAAGGGTGGCTTTTGGTACTCATATAGTTAGGGGTATCCGCGATGCATGCCTGTATGTGATGTCCCCACTTAAGCATGGATGACGGAGTAGTTCTCCTTTATATGAGAGAGCATACGGGCATGTATGTTCAGCACGGAGGTGGTGTGAATGTGGTATCGTCTAAGTGATCAATCCGTTAAAAGATGAAACAAATTCAAATAAAAATGAATAAACTACGTTTATATTATTTCTAACCCTTTTTATGCAGGATGGCAAGTCCATTAATGTTTCTGCAGGTCAGACTTGCCATAGTCGACTCCTATAGGGTAAGTATAAGTAAATGCATTTTTACTTAATTGGGATGATGATATGATGGCCTCGACGAGGAACTTAATTCTTGGAACTGTGTTTTCTTGCATCACACTTTTGCCTCGATGAGGAACTACATGTTGGTGTGTTTGTGTATTGTTTGTGTTTAGCTTGATGTTTGTCACGTGCGATTTTATTATTTTTGGGATGAAGATTTCTCACACCAGCTTTATTGCTGACCCAAGTGAGCTTTTGCTTCTTGGGTACATTCCTTTAGGAATGTAGCCAATTAGCTTTTCAGGTTTAGAGATTTTTGAGCAGCGTTACGGGAGTTCCGCTAGTGGGGCTAGCGACGGTTAAAATTTCTGGTTAGAGTTTTGTAAAAATTTTAGTTTGATAATATTTTTCTAAACTATATTTTTTTGTCATTACTGCTAAATGTTTCTGTTGTTATTGAATTTTACGTCCTGAGTTTTGGGGAAACGGATAATCTTACGTGGTTTTTAGGATTTTCGTTTTCTCGAAAATTGGGGCGTGACAGAAAAAGAGTCGTGAAGGGAGTTACTCTCCCAAAGATGCATCTTCATAAAGGAGGAGACTGTTACAGATAATGTCTCCCCTCGTTGAGCCTCATATGCTTAAGCCATGTAGAGAATTGATAACGACCACTATATAAGGTAAAGAGAACATTCGACAAACATATGTAATTTTAACCGAGTTCTGTTAAGATTAATCTCCATCTTCAATAGAATTACTGACTTAAGCATCGGAGTGCTTTCGGCTACCAAACAGGTGGTATTTGACAATCTAACATTTGTTTGCAGGTTAGATTCACAGGAGACCAGATTTGGACGCATCAAATATAATCACGCAAGGGAGAATAACATAATTCAGATAGTTTGGATTGGATTTAGGTATATGCAAACTACAAAATTTTTGTATAGGTGCAGAACTATTGTATATGCAAAAAATAAAATAAAATTCATGAATTTATTTATACTAGCATCCAGTCATTGTTCATTCAGCATGGTTATTGCTTCTGCAAAGTTTGTTATCAACTTTGGAGCAATTAACATGATACATTAAATCAAAAATAAAATTGAATGAATACCAAAGGTGACCAATTTGAGTGTTTTTAAGAATTTTTTTCTTTCTTTGAAAAGATAGGAGTTGTATAGCATGCCCGCACACACACAAATCCTTGGTCGAGTAGGTGACAAATAGGGGGCGTTTGTGAACACCAAAAAGTAACATGTTTATTTACAATCACCGAAACTACCTAAGTTTATGAACTCCAAAACTTTCAACTTAATTCTAAGGAGTTATACAATTTTTGGCTTAAATTTGAAATCAATTATTTTTGTTTTTTGACTTATATTCCATGGTGTTAGGATTTTTTAGGGTTTTTTTTTTTTTTTTTTTTTGATTTTAACCCTCATTAATTTTTACCTAATAGACTTTGGCCCTCATTTAAAAATTTTAATTGAGTTTGACTCTCATTTCTCACAGATCTGTTAAATCAACCATATTGACTAGTTAATATTATTTTATTGACTAAAATACCCTCATTATGATGCACATGTCATATCCATAAAATCCGTAAAAAAAATACATTTAAATGCCTAATGCTAATCTTGAGGTAATAACAAAAAACTAAGGGAGGTGTTTCATTACATTTCGTACCATCATTTTAAGTTTTATGTTTATTTTCTCTTACCCTTCTACATGCTTCATATTTACAAACTTGTATGGAAAATGAATCTCAACCTTTAACATCTTTCCCAACTTTCAATCTTAGCCCTATTTTATCTTCAATTTCTTATGAATAGTGAAACACCTAACTGATTTGTAATATAGATATAGATATATGCCACATTATATTTCTTTTTCAGATTTGGTCGATGTAATAAGCACTACAAGAAAAATGTTGATTCATAGTGTTTAAAAAATGTTATGACAGCCGACGCTATCACTACACCATATTGGCATTTTTGTAACACCCTCCAAAACAGTATCACTTTTGAAGTGTAACAATTCACCTAACAACTTTACACATTTTCACAAACAAAATGATACAATAATAGTATCACCATGAAGAGTATCATTATAAAAGTGATACTATTCATGGTGATCCAACTTATTGTATCATTTTTTTTGTGTTACTGTTTTTCATTTTTTTGACTAAATTTAGTTTTGATTTGAAATTGTTTGGTGAATTGTAACATCTAAAAAGTGATACTGTTTTGAGAGATGTTACAAAAGTGCCAATTTGGTTTAGTGTATAATAGACCTAGAGGCTATTATAGCGGTTTTAAAAACGCTATGGTAAGTTTGGCTTTTATAGTGGTTTAAAAACGCTATGGTAGAGGATACTATAGCGGTTTAAAAACGCTATGGAAATCTACAATAGCGGTTTAAAAACGCTATGGTAAGTATACATAGCAAATATTTTTTTTTAAAACTATGAAATGACTTTTTATTACATCTCATAAGTTTTATGTCTAGAAAATAAAAATTTAAATGTGCCAAAGTTAAACATTTCCATGAATTAATGTAATTAATTAATAAACTGTATTACATCAAGTCAGGACTCTGTGTTTAAAAATACAGTTTCATTTCTGCCAATGGACAACCGCTCAAACAATGTCCCAGTATGAGATCTATGAGACAGCTGATCACAGCTTAACTGACCACAGTTTCATTTCTGGACAGCTGCAGTTAAATCAACCCCACTGCTTCCTCGGTTTGTAACCATCCGCACGGTAATTCCAGCTGATCTACAGATTGCAACGGATTCCTTGACGCCCGGACGAAGAGGATCCTTGATACCCACATGGAGCTGTTTTAAGAGATGAACATGATGTAGTCATAACAGCATGTGCAGGATCATCGCCTGGACACTCTGTAGTTATGCACAAACTGAATGGTATCGAAACTGCCCTTAATCTGATGGAAAAACACTGTATTAATAAGGCTATTTTTAGCACTGACTCAGCATATGCCTTGTCCATTCTCACAAAGAATGAAGCTACTCCATAGGAGGCTATTGCTTTTGCAATATATTTGACATTGCAAAGTAATATGACATGTACATAAACATAGATACCAAGGGAGAGAAAAAAAGAGGGAGTAACTAATCTACATTAATGCCGTACCAGAACATAAAAGAAGAGAACACCAATGCAGCATTGATCATCCAATGTTTTAGTATCTCAGAGTGACCCTGGGATTGAGCAAAAACAATAATCAAAAGACATCTATCAGCTTTTCTACCACATCTTGTTCTTGTGTATACTCGATAAAAATAAGAACGTAATTGCACGGACGTGTATGCCCAACTTTACGTTACTAATAATGTTAAGTACCTAACAAATGCCCATGACATTAATCAATCTAATGCAAAGGAATAAAGCTTAAATCTCATATTAGCACCTGAGCACCAATCAAAAGATTCTCTGGCTTTATGTCTCTGTGTATGACATGTTTTCCATGGCAATATATCAGTGCTCTAGCCAGAGATGAAATATACTATTCTATCCATTTCATATATAACAAACAATGTCATCAACAGCTAGATAACAACACAAAAACAAAGTAGAAACTGATGCACTGAAAACTCACAGTGACAACACGTTTTTCGCTGAAGAATTTGAATTTCTACAGTTCCTTGTAAAGCTCCCCCTTCGCTATGTACTCTAATATCAAATAAACCTGAGTCTGGATTAACAAAATGTAAACAAAGAACTCTAAATCACCATCTTTCACTGACTTTCTGCAGTAGATGAAATGTAATGGCTTATTCACAAAAAGTATTGGGGAATGGAATCCAAAACTGATCATAGAAGTTACCACAGAGTTGGAGAATGTTGGGATGCCTGAGATGGCTTTGTATCTCCACCTCCATGCGAAACTGATGCTCAACTTGAGATTTCTTGAGCTAAGAGTTGAGCAACACTTTGAGTGCCACTATATGGCTGCTCTGTTTAAAAGACCAAGTATTTAAGAGTTTAGTCCATGGCAAAGTACAAACTTGCAATTATAGCATAATCATTAGAGGCCCAACTTTGTCTCTGGAAGAAGATTCAAATTTGAATTTTGAATAGAAATATTCAGTCTACAAAAACTCTGAGGTAGACTCAATTATCTACAAAGTACATACAAATGCTAATACTTCACAAATTTCAGCCATAACAATGAGATTTAATTTCACCATAAACAAGCCTAAAATCTAATTAAGCTTTAGTCGATGATATAGAAACCTATAACAACCGGTAATACTTCACCCACACCTTAACCATCGAAGAGACCATTTATTTAATTTAAAACAGCTCCAATTCAATTAAGGTACATGGAAGTCTCATTCATTCATTTGGATCAATAGATGTAGCACAAAATTTAAACCCTATAAATCAAATGTTAGGTTGAATGCAATTTACCTTTTTTCTCTGGCCAAGTAGACATGCCCAAACTTGCCTCTTCCAAGTGGCTTTCCGATGTCGAAATCATTGAGAGTCGCCTTATTTCCTTTTCTGCTTCCGTTGCTACTGGAACCTCTCCTGAGGTCTATGAAAATGAAATTTAACAACAGATAAACCATAATTTAGATAACAAGACAAGTCTAATCGAAAAAACTATAAATTTACACCATAGAGATACATTTCCCCAAATTTTTTGATAAAACCCTAGCTCCCTTTTCAAGATGTCTTCCAAAACCCTTAAATGAGTTACGAGAAAACCTAGATAGAAATAACCTTCTCCCCCTTCTTCATTGTTTTCACAGCTTTGGACAATGCAGGATAGAAATGACCTGAATGCAAACACCCCAAAATGGAGACATACCATTGAGAAAATTTGTACTAAAAAGATGGATAAAGATGAAATTGAGATTACCCAGTAGCCCAAAAAGCAAGCAGGGGAAAGAAAGGTAACTTTTACCAAGTCATAAAAGTGTGTGTGGCAAGCACATACCTCTCTCTCTCTTTCTATATATGTCTGCAAATTAAAGTATAGTCTTGCAGATAAACTTAATAAGAAAGAGAGACATGATTACCTTTCCAGCTCTCTCACTCAAAATTTGAAGCAAGGTACAATAATAAGAGAGTGAGAGAATGAGGTGAGCAACATGTTCCAATTTATGCGATGCTGGTGGGATTTCAAGATCAGCTTTTGGTTTGAGTGTAGTAGGGTCCATCCACATACTCCTCCTTTACTGTCTCTTTGCCTTTTTTAATGTAAAAATCCATGGCCTTGCACATGAGTTTAACCACAACCCTGCCTCTCAGTCATTGATCAACAGATGGATTTTCATAAGTGGAGAATTTGTTCACGAACCATAATCAACAGATGGAGATTCATAAGTAAATGAAAGTTTGAAAATATATCTTGAAGAAGTTGACTACAAACTGTCCACAACAATGCATACCTGTGCATGCGTGATAAATCCACCTCCCAGAAAATGCTTAAGAAAAATCACCTATTGAAGAGAGGGTATGTGGACCTTCCTGTAATCATAAATAAATAAATAAATAAAATCCAATAATCATATTAATAAAATTCTCAATCAATTAAATCCTACACCCTAAGCGCTTGATCCATTCAAAGGTAAAGTAAATGAAAGTGGACAGTGATAAAGGATTACCTGTGCTTCCAGGTGAAGTGTGTTTAGTAATGCCAGTGCTTAGTAAGTGGCAAAGTAGCCCCAAAGAACTGAAGTTGGGATCTTTTTCAGAAGAGGCATAGCAGCAACACAGCCACCTACCATCATAGACTGAAGCAAATTACTGACGTGTTGTTCTTTGACTTCGACAGGTAAAAGATCATCAACATCCTTCTCCACATCAAACACTGACGCGTCAACAGGGGCATCTATGTTGCCACTACTTGAATGAAGCCAACTGAATTGTGGATTCTTTCAGATCTTTCAGTCCCTGCTAGGAAGAAAGTTAACAAAATATAAATAATTACTCTTGTAAGCATTTAATGCATTGGGTTTTTTGTAATTTACCAGAGTAGGTGTAGTTTGACAGACTAATGGAGTCTGCATTTGCTTGTATGCTTCCTGCATGTTCCCATACAACTGACCCAAACTTGAATTTTGCTGGATACTTTTGCGAGCAGTTGATACAAACTTACTACGCAAAATCTGCCATGAGATCCAATTAAACTTTTTAACAGAAAAGAAATAACAGTGCTTGTCTAACTGAAGTTTCAGGATTATATAATTAAATAAAAGAGCAGGAAGATCAATTGCAGCAGCATGATAAAGCACTATAACAGTATCACTGGACTAAATAAGCAATGACTTATGGATGTTTCCCTACTATATGTCCTGCAAAATATTGTTTCTAGGCAATAGTCCTTACCTAAAAGGGTATGAAACGGTCATATATAAGGATTGTACAACATCGCCTCTTAGAAGAAGCACAAAAAACTGTTATGTTTCTTATTTATGAGACCATGCAAAATTGCATACTACTATGCAAAAATGATACAGACATAAGGAACAAGAAGATTCTGCTTCAGAGGCAGCTCACAGAAATGATGGTATTCTTGACTGCCTCAAATAAAATATGAGACATGCTTGACTCCCAACAAATAAACACGAACTATAAAATGAACAAGGAGAATCTATTAAAAGATACAGTTGGAGAAATGGTTGATTGCAATGTCAATGTTGGTGTCTGAAAGCTATAGTACCTGATGCTTCAGAGTCGCCAAGCTTTTAGTATGCATAGGAGATTGTGGGATAACACCATTGGAAGGAGGGATACCAAGCAGACCACATAATATAACCTGCTCATCAAGCACAATAAACATAAAACAATCTCATATAAGCACTCACAAAGGAATATAAATTTAACTAAGCTTTAAGGTCCACAGTGCCCTCTCAAGAGGCAGTGTACTGGAATGAAGGTAGAAAGAAATATTATCCATCCTACTGTTATTACCAGCACCCTGCCAAAACAAACATTGTGATGCCTAAACATTGTGTGCTAGTACCAACAACAATACGCTTGCAGGAAACTAAACGGCACAAACAATATGCATGGTTCACTTGAGTTCTATACTCACAATGGGAAATGATAATCCACCATGGTACAAATATCATTAGTACAATAGTTTATCCTTAGACGCAAACAAAATACACATGCTTCTTCTATCATGTATACACATATTAGATAAGGTTCTACCCCAACTCATGTAGTCCCTTCCCCTCCCCCTTCCCATAAATAGGGTAGCTCCAAACCTCCAAATGAACTTATTTATTATTTTATTCAAAACCTAACCCTTTATTACACTAGCTAGGAGCCTAGGACCAAAATCTAACGTGCCTATTTCGATATTAAAGCCTCCTTTATTTTTATGTTCACACAAACATAGTACACAGGCTTGGTAGCCAGTAACCCTGGACTTAAGTTGGTGGGAGAAAATCATTGACCATTTTTCTTTTCAAAAGACCCCCTTTTTTAAGGCACTAGGAATTAGTAGTGTCAAGCTTTTGATGCCAGTAGTTAGGCACAAGTTTGCATAAACCACTGAAGCTTGGCAGGAAGGTTGCGCATCCTGATACCCACTTTTAGAAGCATGGATATATCTACATGAATCATTTACAATATTAAGAAAATAGAAGCAGAAAGCTCTAAACTACAAATGAGAATATATTGCAGACGAACTCTTGTTGTACATTGAGGTAACAAGTAATGTGGATGCTATTAGGAACAAAGGGTTGCTCCCCCCACACTCAGAAAATAGCAGGTTACCCACAAGAGAAGTATGTGATCAGCCAATCAATTCAACCTTTTATTTTGTTAGAACACAACCATTCAACATAATCTATATCGTTGGTTTTCTAAGCTAGCTAGAGCCGACCACAAGCAAAATCTTTAATGTGTGGGTAGCTGCTTCAACTGAGCAGAGAATCCAAACCTGTAGACCGTATTTAGAAATGTAGAATACTGATGCGTACATGAATGTGTATCACATGGATTTTCAGACCCAAATTAGTGAATTACCATCTTATAAAATATAAGAATAACCTTGCAATGTTTTGAACATCTGCAGCTACAAAAAATTTGCAGAAAAAGGGGGCTTTGACCACCCCAATAATCCAACCAGGGTTGAGCAACTTTACATTTTACTTAATTGAAAAAAAATATATATTAATAATCAGCAAATCAGCGAGAATCAAAATGGTTCCAACTGCATCACCCCATATGTGTTGTAGATGCATTACCCAAATCAAAGACTTAAAACCCAAGAAAAGTGAAAGAAAGAAACATGCATAGCATAGTAATGATCAAGAGTGTGATAGTAAGTATTTGGAAAGAAATAAAAGAATGATAAACACTGATGATGAGTCCAAAACTCTTAACCTTTCAACAACTCTTTAGGATTAAATAGATGTATCTCTTTAAAATCTGTTCTATATCTACTCTGTTGTATAACTATTCACACATGAAAATATTACGCAGTAAATGGTAGTGCTGGCAAGGGAAGGTAGCAGAATGGTAGTGCTGAAAACAACCAAATATCCATCTACAACCTTGTTCAACTCAAGGAACCTGAAGAATAATCAAACTAGAAATGGTAAAGAGAAGCTTACTGTATGAAGTTGTTAAAAAAGAAATTAATCTCAAACACCTGCGCCCAACATTTGCAACTGTAGTGACCTGAAAAACAACAAATATAGATGAGTAAGACCTGAAGAACGTGTACCATGTTCAAATTCAAATTTAGTGCCCCAAAGTTGACCTCGACCAACTAGAAACCAAAAACTTTGACATACAAGATTTTAGACCAATCAATCACCAATTTATCGGGTATTGCATAAATGAGTCTGAAATTTCCATCCAGTGTATTACCATAGCCCATTCACTGCTCTTGATTCCAAAAAATTATTGAACAAACTAGAAAATCTCAATAAATGCAAACTACAAAACTGCTATTGATTCCAAAAAATCAACATCTCAATAAATTATTGAACAAACTACAAAATGAAATGCAATCACAGAATACAACTTACCTTCAATCAGAAACCCTAATTTGTGCAAAATGAAGAGGACGAAATAGTGAAGGAGTAGTGAGTAGCAGAGGCAGAGTGAAGTGGAGGCGAAGCGACAAAGTGACAGAGAGCGAGAGAGCTCAGGCGATGCAACAGAGAGCGAGAGAGATCAGGTTATGGCGAGAGAAGAGCGAGAGAGATCAGGCGAGGCGAGGTGATGGCAAGAGGAGAGTCGAGGTGGGAGAGCTGCGTTTGTGAGGGAGAGGTGCGTTGCGAGGGAGAGTCGCGAGGGAGAGGTGAGTTTGTGAGGGAGTTCTTGTGAGGGAGGGAGAGTTGCGAGGGAGAGGGAGAGTCGCGAGGGAGGAGATGAAATCGATTTTGGTTTTGATAGATAAAAAATGCGCGGCCAAATTTTTCGATTTCCCGCTCTGTTTCACTGTAATCAAAATGCTATCTTCTCAATTTTACATTGGTTTAGATAGATAAAAAATGCACGGCCAAAATTTTCGATCTCCCACTCTGTTTCACTATAATCAAAATGATGTCTTCTCAATTTTACATTGGTTTTGATAGCACAAGTTCAAAAAACGCTATGGACTTGTGCTATTGTTAATCACTTGTGTTGTAGTGAAGTTTAGACTTAGGCTCTGCTTGGAAATCCAACAGCTGAAAAAAAGGAGGAAGTAGAAGTGTTTTTTCCAACCGTTAGATTTTCCTCGAGGTGTGTGTGTTTTTTTTTTCTCAAGATGCGTGCACGAATAAATTATAACATTTAATTTTCCTCAAGATGCGAACATGATTAAATTTGGACTGTCAGATTTTATCTCGAGATGTGTGCACAATTAAATTAGGATCGTTAGATTTTTCTCGAGATGAGCTGTCTGAGATATAAAATTCTAAATCAACTGTTGATTTTTCTCGAGATACGATTACAATTTCAGTTGGGCCTTAGAATTTTTTCCGAGATGAGACGTTCAAGATATGAAACATTAAATCTTAGCTTGTGAATTATCAAGGGCATTTTGGTCATTTAATTTGAAAATGCACAGTCATTACACGTTGACCGCTAGTCTTGGGGGTAATTGCAATAATGAATAATGATATGTGTACTTAGCAATTGACTAGCAATTGGCCCATTTATTAATTTTAGATTGTTTAAAATCAGGGTTTGACTAATATCCTTTTTCCAAAACTTTTTCGTAACTTATTTCAAATATTTTTCAATGGTTATTTTAAGACTTATTTCAACATCACTTTACAAACTTATGCGAAATTATTTCTTATAATAGCAACACATAATTATTCACTCTACCACCCTCCTAGAGGTATTCATTCAAGCCCTAGGATTTTACCACAAGCAATTATTTTTTATCTCGGATTCAGATCCAATCCATTAAGTTTAGATCGATAATTATTGATACGCCTTATATTTTATGTAAAACTGATGTTCACATAATTATTGCATGAAATATCTTCTAATTCTTTTGTTTTCATATTTTTGTAGGATTCAACGGTAAGTGATGAAATTGCATTAGGATGGTAAAACTTGGAAGAACAATTAAAACCCAACTCCATGTGAACCGATCCAATGCCAAAACCCATATGATTAAAACCAAGTCAAAGCCCATTTTCTCTCTATTTTTCTAGCAACAACAAACTAAGAGACTCCCCTCTCCACCACGTCACTGCTTCCTCATCATTTTTCCTCTCCTTGTAACAACCAAAATTATTTATTTTCTTGCTCCCTCAACATCTTTTCCTCCCTTCACGTCCCCAACTAACACATGACACACTAACATATCACATCTCTTCACCCCCTCACCAACATATCTCCACTCATGTTCTTCTTCCATCTCGACAGCCCACATCTCATCGCCTCTCGATTCTTCACAAACTAACAGCCAATCATCATCAGAGCAACCCCTCAACAACATCACGACCCTCGCTTCTCTCCCCGATCTCTCGCAGCCAACCACTGCCTATTCAGCCAGGGACGATTCTCTATCTCGACACCCACGAACCAACAACCTCACACTGCCGCCCCTTTCAATCGCCTTTCTGCCAATCACTCATCGCCACAGAGAACTCCTTCACACCCAACAGCAGAGAAGAGGACAACAACAAGAAGTTTTTGAATTTCTTCTTCATCATGCTATTCACCACCGCAGTTCTTCTTCGCACCACCACGGAGCAACCACATCCTTTGGTGAAGTGTGTTAATTGAGGAGGAGATGGAGTTGACCAACATTGTTGTCGCGATCGCTTTAGCCATGAACTTCTAAATTTCGTGCTGAGACGAAGATGAAACGATGGGTTTCTAGAGTTTGTTGAATTTAATTTATTATTTTTTTGTGCTTTCAAATATGATTAATTTTTTAATATTGATGAATTGCTTTCACCAATTATATTGAATTTGAAATCTAGACTAGGTTGCAGTTAGAGTACTCTTTACTGACATTCGAAACATGTTTTAATTGATTATGTTAAATTTGTGGTTGTGTGTGTTATAGCCAAGGAATACGATTACTCGAAAAATGTCGAAATTTCACGAAATATTTATTTTTCTTTTAGTTACTGATTTTTTTTTTGAAAGTTGAAATATTTATTTATTTCATTAGGCCATTCTCAATTTCTACACATTTAACCCATTATAACCTTACTTTAGTATTAAAATCTTGTTATATAATAGATTCTTATGCAATATGTAGGTTGTATGGTATTACGAGTCTTGTGGTACTCATTATGTAATAAGAAATAATTTAAAATGCTTAAATTACATTGATAACTCCAAATGCTTAATAAGAAACAATTGTTGGTGTCACAATTTAAAATGCTTAATAAGAAACAATTGTAAATGCTTAAGAAACAATTTAAAATGCTTAATAAGAAACAATTGTTGGTGTCACAATTTACAGATAGAGGAAGTAGAAAAGAGGAAAGGGGTAGAGTAGGGAGGGAGAACAGAAAGAAAGGATGAGGCAGGACAGATTCGTCGGCATCACACGAGTGGGCATATCATAATAATATAAAAAATAAAAATAAAAAATAAAAATAAAAAATAAAAATAAAATAAAAAAATAAAAATAAAAAAAGTTTAATGGACACAACAAGAACATTCCAGTTTCAGTTCCTTTTCCTCAAGTACTACGACCTACTGGAAAGAAATCGGAAATGCATGGTGAGATTTTAGAACACTTGAAACAGGTTAACATTAACTTACCTTTGCTGCATTTGATTAAACAGGTGGTTGTTATTTTTGAGTGTACTAATCCTCAACTTTTCAGGTTGTTGGTATACGATTCCTTAACCCTTTTGACTCGTTTATATCATAGACTAGGTTTGGAGGTGAATGTTCCCTATGTTCTTCCTCGTCACTTCATGGTATCTCTTTCATGAGGGAGAATTTATGTCAGGTTGAAAACGTTAAACCAAGCGCTCTTAGGAGGCAGCCTAGCCTTAGTTGTGTGTCTTTGCTATTAGTTTGGATTGATTTTCGAGTACTCTATTTAGTTGTGTTTCACTCATACTCGTTAGCTCCATAACAGTTTTGACTTACAACTTGCCTTTTTTTTGTTCTCTTTGTTAATGTCGAGTCTGCATTTTATCGATTTCTAATGAAAACTCCATGATTCTTATGTTTCCGAGGTTTCATTAGTGGAAGATTTCATCGAAATTGGTAAAAATTTTCACCATGGTAATAGCACTCTAACTCTCCTATTTTCTTTTGCCTTGATTTGTCATGATTATTATTTTATACATTGAGGACAATGTTTGGTTTAGGTTTGGGGGTGTGGTTTATTGGATTTTTTGTGCAATTTTAAAAAATCTTTGAGTTTAAAACGTATTTTACAATTAAACCGAGTCATTTTTGTGTTCTACTCAATCTCCATTGAATACTTAGATGATTACGGTAATTGTGTAAAATCTTTTGAAAATGCATTTGAAATCCGAACTCTTGGTGAATAAAAAAAGAAGAAGAAGAGGTTTTGAGTTTTTTAGAGAATATTTTTATTGCCTTTAATTTTGAGAAAAAGCATACTAGCCCGTGTCACATAGTTATATTAGTGGAAAACATGGTATTTGATATTATCCTTATGTTGGATGTATTCTGTGAGACTTTTCAACTCGACTTTTCGCGCATTATAAGCCAAGTGAACATGATTTGAAGTTGATTAGTGAGATATTTAACTAGAAAAACCTTAGAATAATTGTGGAGACTTTAACCCGTGTGAATTTTGAGCCATTCTTTATTTCTCGAGGGTTATTAAATACACTCTGATTTTTCTTGAGTCAGCATTATTTCATTGATGATCTCATTATTCTTGATTTTCTTATTGGTTGCTTTAAGAATGACATAAAAATTGAATCTTTACACTAGAACTTCTTGCTTTATTTAGTTGAGATGTCTTAGTACTAACTAGAACTTATGAAGTGAAATAGGCGTTTCTTTCTTTAAACCATTTTTAGCCTTTTAGCCATTAAATAGCATTTTCTTTGTTATCTCCATTCCCAATACCTACTCCAATCAAGAAGTAATACCTTTATTATTTTATCCTTACCCAATTTTCTGAGAATGTATACGGTGAGATATATTTATGGAATGGGCAAATAAAAAATAAAAATAAAAAATAGATATTTCATGCGCTCTCGAAGTAAAAGTGTTGGATTGTATCAATGGGGAAAAACATGTTAAAAAAATAATAATTTGCGATTGAAGAAGAAAATAATGAAGAAAAAGTTAATGGTGTACAACATTGATTTGTTCTTCAATGCCCTATGTGTTTATTCAAGGGTGTATCCATTCTCAGGAAATCTTTGTATCCTTTTTGTCCATTATTTTTTGCCATAATCCAAGCCCCAATACAACCTAGTAAATATCTGATTGATCTTAAGAGAAAGTTAGCTTAATAGATGTGGAGATTGAATAGGCAAGAACTATGGTGTTTGATTCATTATTCTCAAAAGTAATCAATAGTCCAGTCCATGAGATCATATTCATTTCACTCTTTGAAAATTCCGTTTTTCATGATAATTATATGCTAGACGTTTACATTTTCCATAGTTTATTCTTTTCCTCACATATAAACTGAGTGCCCAATCTCTGAGCGTTTCATTTCTGAGCGACATGAGAGAATTGTAGTCGAAACGTCTTTTCTAAAGGTTATCTTGTCACATCTTTACTATGAGATGAACAATTATGTTGATAAGGCTCCTCACACACACACTTCGAGTTGAGAATGATTATGAAATTCATTTAACCTTTAGATACTATTAAATTATTGTACTCTATTGATATACTTTTGTGACATTATTAGTTTGTTGTTTTTCTTGAATTATAAGCAATCAGAAAAATACTCTAAGGGAAATAAAAGGGAATGTTCATATGTTTTGCATTATGTTTTTAGAAAATAGATTTTGTTTTATTGAGTCAGTAATGTTTGGGGGTAGCATTTCTGGAAACTCTCACGAGACTATAACTCGTCCTCTAGAGGTAATCTAGAGGTTTAAAGCCTTGTTGCACGTTAAGGTAAGTGCAACCGTGATTCCTACGAAAGTGAGTTAGGATTTTATTCTTTATTTTGTTTTGCTCGAGGACTAGCAGGTGGTCTTGGTATCATTTGAAGCAAGATGAACTATTCACTGTGGTGAAGGTGTGACATGAAATATATTTGTACGTTGTTCAAGTTTGACGGCAGTGAAACATATGGAAAACATGTAGTGCTCTGGTTCCCATAACACACAAACACACAACCATAACAGTTGACCGCTAGCTTTAACATATCCGGTTGAATCAACTATTTTTCTTTGGAATGTGTACAGTGCCTTCGGGAATTGTTAGAGCATCTTTCACAATCTTCACCCTCCGGCATTCCACATTCAAACCCACAATTCATGGTTACCTTCTAGCTCCATTAGTAACTCATGTTTTCCTACAACCATTCTTATCATCGTAACCTAGGAAGTTGCCTATGCATCTGAATCCACAATGGCCATCGGAGAGTACATTCTAAATGTCTTCAACATAATCACGAATCCATAGAGGAAATTTCTTCATAAATGTAGTTTTCCATTTCGACGCCTTCTCATTTGGCTTAGAAACACTATCTTGACTTTTAAGCTCTTTTTGTGTCTTCGCATACTCATGACCAGAGGGTTCAATTTTTGTGGACTTATCATGCTTAGAAAATTTCTTCTTTTTAGGTTTCTTTTGCCCTTTACAGGTTCAGTTGGTACAATCATGACATATGAATCAAGACAACTCAAATCTAGCAGCTTCCTCTTCCACACCAACTGTTGATCAAGAGTGGGTTCTAAGAGCTTTTTCTTAACAACGTCTACCACTAGAAATTACACCAGCAGTTGCACGAAGAGGTGTTTTGCCAAGTTGCATTCAGTGCTTGTGTAACATAGATAGTGAAAGTTATTAAATAAGAGTGAAATATTGTGTCATTTCATGAGCACAAGGCAACCCATGAGTGGTTCTCATCACAATCGACACTTGATTGGGTCGGTGCCCACAAATTCAACATCAAACCTACCAATCTTAGATATCATCAAGTCAAAAGCCTTATGAAACATGGACCATGAAATCTTCCAAATAAGGGAAGAATATGTTCTTTCTTTACCTTCGTCAGACTTTTTCTGAAGGACACTTTAATCTCTACAAGCTAAACTTGGATCATGTCATGCATTTTTGTCCATACATTATAACATATATCTCAAAAACTCTCCAACATTTTCTTCAACCTGGAGTGTGCGCCTTCAACGTGACCAATTGTTCATTGGCAAAAATGCATGAAAATGTCAGTCCATGCATTCACAAAAACTCCTTATGCGGATACCAAATAATCCGCAAATAGCCCAAACACTTGGAATATAATGCACATCTTCTCTCGAACTCAATAATGCCCTTGTTCCATTCATGCTCTGTAGCTGATCTATACAAATCCGAGAAAAATTTAATAAACTAGTTCCATTCTTCATTATCCTGAGAGTCATTTTTGTAATTCTTTTCAACATTTTTATTTATGTGCCACTTGCACAACGACCTCATTGCTTCTGAAAAGACCTTCTCAATGGCTTTGATCAATCCAAGCTCTTTGTCACTCACTAACACCTTTGGCAAGTTGTCTCGCTCAAAAACTCCCAGTAGTTTTTCTAATGACCAAGTGTATGATTGTTCATTTTCAGATGACATAAAATACAACCAAAATTGAAATTCTTGTTGGACGGTGTCACACCCACAACCTCAAGTAGCGCCACCCTGTAGCAACTGGTTTGTACATGCAGTCCATAAGCGTCACCGTTGGAAAATGCTTAGCCAGTAGAATTGACTCAGGATGAGACCAGAAAATATTGGTGACTCTCTTCTGACCATCTAATGTATGTCACTCAATATAACCATTCTCGCTCAATAAGTGCATTGCGGCTTGAAAAATTGTCCTACCTTTCATGTTGAGTGTCGCTGATGAATGACATTGTAAACAATCTTCAAATATGACACATTGTTCATAAACATCTCTTTCAAACCAGACAATGTGTACCGAGGGGCTACACCAGATGTTGACATGTTATGCAAATAAGCCATATCTGCTTCATTCCGTCTGCCAGCAAAGGAATGACCAAGAAGAAATTTTGATAATGGATGATCGTGGGTTCCACAAGTCACTTGCAGCTTCTAATGATCGTTAGCTTATGGAACCCCTCTCAATTAAAATGGGCACCCACACTTTTTTGAACTGGTCGATCGACCAAACTCAAAATTTTGATTTTTCTCAATCTTCTCTGCCCTTGCACATCCTAAGTGGATCCTTCTTTTACATTTTCTATCAGTAGGTTCTGACTTTGAGAACTATGTTATTCTAATACCAACACCTTGACACCAAGCTATTAAGGATGACTTAGAGGGGAGTACTTGCAAAAAGTAATGCATACTAACGTAGCGACACTAATTAATGAACTTGTGAAACAAGATTAAATAATGTCATCCCTACAAGAATTAACCTTACCTCTCCGGTCATAAACATGTAGCCATCATCAACTACCTATTCTAGTGTTTGTTCATCATTCACTTCAACATCATCATCATCCTTCAACATTAAGTAAATAAAAAAATTATTATTCTAATAATATATTAAGAAAGGTATTGAAAAAATCATTAAGGCAAAATTTACCTCTAGAAGGTTCGTATCTTCCAAATATGCTTTAAGTGTCTCCGAATCGTCAAAATTATATGAAGGTATCTCGAAATTGATTATATCGATGATGGCATTATCTGCACAAAATAACAACAATCAATAACAACAACAACAACAATGATCAAATTAACCTTAAAAATAAGCAAGTTTTAGGTTCAAATATTAACAACTAACCATAAAAATAACAATGTTGCTTCAAATATAAACTAAAAGGAAATTAAACATGATATTATGATAATGACAACAAAAAAAATACCCATGCAAGCTCATCTCAAGTTGAGAGTGTACCTTGAGTGGAGTGTGTTGTTCTTGGTCTTGAAAATGTTCATTTTCTTCGTTTACTCCTATAAATGGGGTACAATGTTGACTATCGACTGCAATATTATCAACTTCAAGCCTACCAACATCATTTTCACTAAACTCATCCATTTCTAGATACAAACTTTACCAAAACCCTGACAAAAGAAGATGAAGAGAGAGACGGACAACAAAGACGTAGAAGAGAGGGATAAAAGCCGGTGTTCTAGCGAGCTTGGGATGGAAGACAACCAATAAAAAATGAAGCTGAGAGGAAGAAGTGTTTTATCACTCGGGAGATGAAATGAAGTAGTAGAGAGGGGAAATGGAGGATGAAGACGGTGGTCATCGGTTTGTTTTTCGGCAAGATTAGGAGGAGAAGTGGGTGAGAGAGGAGGAGACTTCGTGCAAGTGGAAGGGGGCTCATTGCTGAAATTGGAAAAAAGAAAAAAAAGATTTTTTTGTATATAGTAGTGGTATCCTTCAGTAGATTCAGGAAAAAAAATGGTTGGTGGTGTCCTTCAGAGGAATTGGTGGTGTTATTTAGTAAAGGCCTTTTGATAAAGATGAGATTCACAAGGTTATTTTATTTTGTTGTGATGAAAAAACAATGGGTTCCTATGGGTCCTTGTAGGAGTGTCTATTGGCATGTCATGGATCTCGACATGATAGAAATTGTAAGGGGGTCCGAAATATTTTATCTGTTGATTAAGACTTGATTCCACCTTTACTTCTCTCATACCTAAGAAAATGGCATGTTGCCTCAAGGATAATAGATTTGCAAGACCACCGAAAGTTGAAGAGTTTCATGAGAGGATTATTTCATAATTCCACCATGTGGAAGGGTTTTGATCACCAATGAAGTTATTCAATCAAGATTTGAAATGCGAGCTTCGATTTGGCATGCAAAATTGAATATGAAATTTGCCCATGATCCCATGTGAAGTGACATATCCTTTGTGACTGGGAGGGTATATTTAAGTTTGCTTCTCCACAAATCAATCCCCTTTATGAAAGGGAAGCATAAAATGACTATCTTATGTTTCTTCTTGGTATAGCAATCGAACCAACCCATCTGCCACTCTGACTCGTATTGTTCGGTGCCCCCAGCTAGCCTCCTCGCTCCTTCCCCACACTACACCAAATTGACATTTTTGTAACAATTCAAAAAATAGTAACACTTTTGAGCTATAACAATCCACAAAGCAATTTTTCACATTTTCACAAACAAAGTGATTCAATAATTGTATCACCACAAATAGTATGGGCTTACAAGTGATGCTATTCATGGTGATCTAATTTATTGTATCATTTTTTTTGTAGCTATTTTTTCATTTTGTTGACTAATTGACTTGAAATTGTTTGGTGGATTGCAATAGCTCAAAAGTGTTATTACTTTTTAAGTTGTTACAAATATGCCAATTTGTTGTAGTGCCAAACTCTTGTTTTATTTGTCTTGATGCATTCAAATCCGTTGATTGATCTCAAATCTTAACACAAGTGCATGGTTATCTATTGAGTTAGATAACGACAAGTACAAGTAGAATCCCACAAGGAGAGCTATAAAATTTGGAAAATATTTAAATCTCTTTCGAAACTTAGCCTAGTTAGAAAATAAGTGATTGGTGAAGTGTTTGAAATAAAAATGCAAAGCAAAGCCTAAATGTGAGGGTAAGGGCTTTGAGTTTACCATCATGAGTAGATGACACCATTAGGCCACTCTTAGATTAATCTTTTCCAAATTCATTAACACGTCCTAAAGTAGATTTTCATCTCACCTTAGGATGGAAAATATGGTATTATGAGCAATTTGATTTAACCTAAGAATCAAATGTGGATTTAAAAACATACAAGGAATCCATACCTAAATGAAACACCAAATGTCTAGCAAATCATAATGAAACTTAGACTAAGAATATGTAAACATTGTAAGGAGCTTGTTAGAGAAATTGCAAGTATAGAAACTTATCTAATTTTGAGCTTAAGAAGTAGAAGAAGAAAACATGAGTTGAAATTATATAATGAAACACAAAACATCTAACTTACCTCATAGATTCTTGATACCCAAACTACAAGACCAATCTAACTACACATGATTCTCTAATACATGAAAATGGAAATAACTAATCTAAAAGAGATTCATTTTGGAGCTATCCTCCCATGGGCTCACTCACATCCTAAGGTGGGATGTTAGCAAAATACGGTAAGCTCTAGGCCAAACTTCGCTTATTTCTCTCTAAACTACAACTACTTCAACTATTTCTCTCTCAAAAGTGTTTCAAAAAGTAGGGGTGGGCAATGTCGGTTCGGTTCAGTTTTGAGCCCCAAACCGATTTCATTCGGTTTGCTCAAAACCCAAACCGAATTTTGTATTTGTAAACCGATGAATTCGGTTGAACAGAATTTTGGATCTGTTCGGTTGGACCGAAATTTTAGGCTCAAGCATTTGAAAGACTTTTATTAAAACATGTCCAATTTTTTTACTGGACCAATTTTTTTACAAACCAATTTTTAGCCCAAAATCGAAAACTTTGAGAAAAGGGGGTGATTAAGTGCAACAGGGTATACTGCAGTGCATTTGTTGCACTAATCAAATATTGACACCTACCTGTTATTTAGTTATTTATATATATCTAATTAATCGGTCGGTTCGGTTATAAATCGGTCGGTTCAAAACCGTAAACCGATTTCGAACAGTTTATAATCGGTTCTGTTCGGTTTAAATTATTTTATTTCTACTCATATTTCGTTTCGATTACCGAACAAAATTTGAAAACCGATTCGGTCGATTAACCGAATTTAAATCGATTTTTGCCCACCCCTATCAAAAAGTATCCTCCCAAGTATGTCCATGTGTGGGGTATTTATAGATGAAAAAGGATGAGACTTATGTGTAGAGATAATGGGGTGGAAGGTGGAGTGTTGGAGTGAAATAAAGAAGAGTGTTGGAGTAAAATAAGGTGGAGTGTAAAAGTGATGAAATAAAGATATGAAAAAGTGTAAAAGTGAAATAAGGTGGAGTGTAAAAGTGCTGGGGTACAAATGTGAAAATGGATAGTGGAGTTTGTAGAGATTATTTGGCTATGATGAATTTTCCATGTGGATGTCCAAATCTTCAAGTTGATTTCCTCAAGATCTGTAGATGATGATACTTTGTGGGCTTGATTTCATGGGTCTTTGGGCTTGAAAATCATTGATATTTGACAATGCATATGTGAATTTCCAATGGGTTTTTCTACTCGTTGATCTTAGCCTTATTGTGTCACTTTGTGTATAATTTGAGATTAGTGCTTGAATTTCTATAAACTACATAAAACACACGTAATTAGACCTTTTTATTAGATAATTAGACCTAGCAATTGTATATTTAAGGGCACAAAATGTTCCATTTATATGCTTATCATCCGTCCTTGTCGATGCATGACCTGTAAAATGAACAACAGTGAGCCAAGGACCACCATTGTGGTGGCCGAAGACACTCTGATGCTAAAATCAGACGATAAGGAGGGATGTAGACTGTTAAATTAGATTGTAAGTCCGTACCTTTATCATCCCATTTGTCCACATATATAGCGAGTATTTCCCTCCTTCATTAACCTATCATCGACTTGTGATGGAGGGAGGAGATCTTACTAAAGATATTTCTCGTCCATGACCGAGTCTTTTTTGGTACTTGGTTGTGTTTGGCACCCAATACGTGATTGGGTCAAGAGTTGTGTAAGATGAATCTTGGGCTTGTGACAACCCAGAGATCCGTGTTTGAGCCTTATTGTCCTGGCCAAGCTCCAAGATTTGCGTCACGTTTGGGCACCTGACTTACGAGCTGAACAGTGGCTTGGTTGAGTCTAGGCTGGATCACTTGGGCCTACATGAGACCACGTTGAGGCCTTTCCATATTAGGGTTAACCCATGCCACATGTACGACTGAGGTTGGGTGACTGTTTGATGTCTCATCAGTTACTTCCCCTAGTTAGTGGGGATGCATGCAAGCCCATAAAATTTCTGAATGAGGACTTGTGAAATGTTTGGGTAACCGATCAACACCTATTCATTTTCCACGCAGCGATTAATGTCGATGCGACTATTGGGTGATTGTCTCCCACAAACGTTGTGCTTATAAAAGCTTGGTTTGGCTAGATCAGGTTCTATTATGTGTCTCCCACAAACTTTCTTTTCCCATTTCCCAATGGAACACTTTGAATGTTCGTCTGTCGCAAACTTTCCAAGGGATGGGGAAGAGCATCCGTTGGTTAGGTCTCTGAATATCTCGACTTTTGCAACGATATATCCCAATAGGATTTGCTTTTTTAGGGAGCTGACTGATTTAAGTGAGCTTCCATTTGTTCTTTGGGGGCTTCCGGATTTTTTTTTACATTATGGAGAAGAAGTTGAAGGTACCTCCTTGGTTCTAAGTTGGTCATCCAGCATGAGGTGCGCCTGCAACTTTCTCTACCTCCTTTGGGAGATAATATTGGTAGCTCTTTCTACCACCAAGCAGTTGATCTTGATGCTTCTTTAGTTTTACTTTTGCCATTTCCTCCAGAAGACTAACTGGCATTAGTATGTGTTATGGTAGATCTTTACTCGCACATTCGTCTCCTCCAAGCTCAGATGCTTGTTGTGTGTAAACCTTTGATGTGATTAGTCTCCAATGTTTCTTTTTTTGGTAATATGTTTGACTCGACTGGATGCAAATCATACTAGCGTTGGTTATGTCGATTCAGGTGGACATGACTTAAACTGTGAAAAGTCGCATTTGTCTGTATGGATAAGGCTTTGTGGTATAAGATAGCTTATTCTTAAGTAGAATATAGACTAATTTGATCTTTGAAGGAAGGTGTTTTTTCTTCCTCTAGTTGTTTTATTTTTCTAAGTTTAGTTAGAGTTTTCTGATATGACTACATTTTGTAAGAAGTCTCGATAAGAAGCTCTATAGTCCTGCTTAGGAGCGAATCTATTCGGGTTTCCCTCTTTGGGAGCCCGCGTCCCAGCGTTTTTGTGCAATAAACCCCTCTGATCGAAAACTAGTAATAGGTGGTCCCGTGGAGCTTTCGGAGAAGGGTAGCCTTGTGTGTAAGCTCAAAAATGAAATGCGGGAGCCCTCAGACGACCTATCTAAGATTAGGGGGGAGATCCTCAGTAGTGGTGACCCTTTCATTATTCCACGGACTGATATATATATATATATATATATATATATATATATATATATATATATTGGCAAACCATTTGATGACATACATTGGGTGTCATCATTTGCATTAAGACATCCTGAACTACCCACCCTCAATGATTAGTTAAGTCGCGATTAGCACATTGTTATTCATCAATTACATCTTATACAACGACATTTAAGGCACGTCATTACTTCGCCTTTTTAACGACTTACTAAGGACGTCATTGATGACACTTACAATGTGCAACTTAAGTCGTTATAAGCCTATAAGGACATGATACGACAACGCAAAATGCACATCGCACCATACCTATAACGATCCTTGATTCCTTGACATGCCAATGGACGTCATAATAAGCATATGATGACGTGCAAAACACATCATCTTGTAGTGCTAATTCGGTAGCCTTTCTAAGGGTGATCCCTTCTAAGGTATGAATAACGATCCCGATTCTACTACCCTTCTCATTGGATGACCTGTCACATCCAAAGATCCATCATTGTGAGGGTGGTCCAGGGTCCTCATTTCTTTCTTGGCTCTTCGACTCCGGTTATTCTGTTCTAGTGAACTCCACGATGGAGTATGCCAATGCTTGCGCCTTAATGGTCGTTCTCAGAGCATAATGGATGTCAAATTGTCCCAGCTTTACTGACCATCTAACCATTCTTCCTGAAAGCTCTAGCTTGTGCAATACTAACCGGAGTGGGTACTTAATAAGATTGTTATTGAGTGAGCTTAAAATTAGGGTCTTAGTTTCCTAGAATCGGTTATCAGAGCTAAGGCAAATTTTTCCAGGTTAAGGTAGTTAGCATCTACCCCATCAAACATTTTACTAATGTAGTAGACATTCTTTTATCTCCCTTTCTTTTCTCGGACCAGGGTTGAACTGATGTCGTGCTCTGAAACTGAGAAGTATAGGTAGAACGTCTAACCAATAATGGGTTTTGAGAACAACTTGATGTTTCCTATGTATGCCTTCAGGTCTCAGAAAACATGTTCGCATTGTTTGCCCCATTGGATTTTCTTGTTCCCTTTTAGAATTTTAAGAAGGGAAGATATCTGTCCGAGGATCTATAGATGAACATGTTCAAGGCTGCGACCCTCCTAGTCAAGCTTTGAACTCATTTGATGCTCGTGGGTTTCCTCATTTTGAGAAGAGCCTAAATCTATTTTGGTTCAACTCTATCCCTCTTCGGTTGACTATGTAACCCATAAATTTTCCTGATTGCACCTCGAAGGTGCATTTTTGTGGGTTTAGCTTCATTCGCTATTTACGGAGTTAGGAGAATGCTTATTGGAGGTGCACAAGGTGATCGAACTATTGAAGATTTTTACCAACTTGTCGTTGATATATATCTTCATTGTCTTCCCAATTCGTCATTTGACCATCTAGTTTATCAGTTGTTGTATGTGGCCCTCACGTTTTTCAATTCGGATGGCATTACCCAATAGTAGTATGTGTCCATGTCTGTTGTGAAGGAGGTTTTCTCCTAATCCGGTGGGTGCATACTGATCAGATTGTAACTAGGGTATGCTTCCATAAAACTAGAGAGGTTGTGCCCAAACATCGCGTCGACCATCTTGTCTATCCGGAGCCGTAGAAAATTGTGTTTTAGACAAGCCTTGTTGAGGTCCATGTAGTCAACACAAACTCCTCACTTCCTATTTTTCTTTTTTACTAAGACCAAGTTTGCTAGCCAATCTAGGTAGCGTAACTCCTTTATCATGCCAACATTCATTAGCCTTTGCACTTCCTTGTTATAATGGCCTGATTGCGCTTGAGCACTACTAGCCTCCTTTTTTGTTTGTCGGTCTTTAAGTCTGGATTGACTGCTAACAGACGCGTAATAATGGAGGGGTCAATTCCCACCATATTCCTCATTGTCCAGGCGAATAAATCTTGATTCTCATTTAAGAGCATGACTAGTTGGTCTGCAAGTGTCCTGTTAAGGTTGGAGCCTATCTGGATGATTTTTTGTTATCGGGGTTGTCCAAGTATATGGTGATGGCTTCTTCCGGTTGCTCGACATTTGGACTTTTTAGTAGGCTGGAGGGAGGTTCGGCGTCCGAAAGCAGAGATGCATTCTCTGTGTCCATGTTTGGGGAATAATTCTAGAGCAGCAGTCTGGTCTCCTCTGATCGTTCCTACTTCATCGTTAGCAGGATGTTTGAGACATTGGTGTTGCATGGAGACTACCACCTCCATGTGGTGTAGCCAAGGTCGGCTCAAGATCACATTGTGCTTAGAGGGGGCGTTCACGACCAAGAATTTTGTCATCTGGATTCTTTGCAAGTCTGGCTCCCCCGCGACTATCGACAACTTAATTGTTTCAACCAGATAGCAGTTTTCTCCATTGAAGTCGAACATGGCTTGGTTGGCAGGTGTCAACTCTTCTTTTATCAATCGCATCTTGCGGAACGCATCCAGAAACAAAACTTTGGTGGAGTTTCCTGTGTCCATTAGCGTCCTTTTTACTTCCCATTTCGTTATTCTATCGAGATAATTAAGGCGTCGTTGTGAAGGAAATAGACTCCCCACATGTTCCGCTCTATGAAGGTCAGGTTCAGGACTGTTATTTATCCTCGTATGTGTTGAACAAGATGATTCCTGCAGTGGGATCGAGCAGTTCCTTGATCAATCTTTTCAGTGAATGATTTTCCCCTCCTCATTTGTTCTTTGAAGGACGCATGTGAGATTAGGAGTCTTCTCTTAGGTTCCTATATGAAATCCTCTTTTCCCCTCGAGGATGCCTGTGTTGGATCTCTTTCCCGAGGCTCTTGCAGTCTTGGGTATCATGACCTATTTCTTTGTGATAAGAATAATGATTGTTTTTATCATGTTTCGAATGATCTACCTTAAGCTTTGGTGACCACTTGATATCTTCCTAATATTTCATGGTGGATAGGATGCTGGACAAACTGAATCAAGTGGAGTATAGTAGTGGTATTTGGGGTTGCTGGTCTTGTCAAGCTTTGTCGGGCCGGACCCAGCCTGGCTATTGCTCCATTTTCTTTTGAGGTTGTTTCCTTCATTGTTCTCGTCCCTATCCCTTGTTCTGGAGGAGCACTTGGCCTCACTCTCTTCCCCCTTTCTGGCTGCCAACATTGCCTCTAGGGTGATGTACTTCTGATTGCATCTCAACAAATTTGATATGTCCATTTGGGGTTTCAGGATGAGAAAGTTATAAAACTGACATCTTTGAAAGTCAGAGTGAAGGAGATAACACATGTGTTGTTACTGCAAAAAGTCAGCTTGTCATTGAAACAAGTGACCTCCCTGAGGGTTTCACCATGCTTCTGCTTGAGGATGAACAGATAGTGGGGCCCATTCTAGATACACTGGCTCCCTATGAACCAGGTGATGAATGCATATACCAAGACCTGAAATGAACCAATGGATCTTAGCTGAAGGTTGTGGAACAAAGTCACTGCAATCTTCTTCAAGCTAGTAGGGAAAGTCCTACATAGAATGGCTTCTGAACACTCCTTCAATGCCATCACATGATGGTAATGGTGTAAGTGATTCGATGGATAGGATGTCTCATCATACAACTCGAGCTTTGGGGGATGAAATTTTTTGTCAAGGGCGCCCTCATGGTCTCCTTAGATAATGGAGGAACGGTAAGATCATACAGGAAGTCTGGATTGGTCGCTCCCAGCCGAATGGGTTCTCGACTATTATGTTGTTTGCTTTTAAGGTGTGATTCCCACTACCTTTTTCGCTCCTCAGGTACCCCTCTTGACCAGATCTTTGGTCTTCGATAAGGAAGTTGTCGCTCCCATGGACATGCTCTTCGACGTCTTCTTGAGTCAGGGACCTCCCCGGGTTTCTGCCATCCTCTGATGGTGGTTGTCGATCCTAGTTAAGTCTTTCCACAACCCGAGTAAGATGATTCATATGGAGCAGAATTTGATATATGCGGGGTCAGTCGTGGTTGCCTCTAAGGTTGGGCCTTGTAGTTGTTCGGCCTTCTGAACTGGATCAATCCAAAATGGGGCAGAGATTTCTCAGCCGAAGAGTTTTCTAGCTCCACATTGTTATTGTTAGCTCGTGATCTTGTGTGATGACCATGTCTCGAGACCAAGGTAGTCAAAGTGTGAAGTGATGTCGAAGCGAAATCCGATGGCTTGGCTTTTTTTTTCAAAAAGCAAAGCAATGGCTTTACGCAAGTGAAACAGACCTTATAAACAATTCATATTATATTAAAAATGCATAATGAAAGTAGGTGTTCTAAGAAATTAAAACCATGGTTTCCTTAATTCTATATTTATTACATAGTGTTAATGTCAATTGAATTTAAATAATTTTTTTTGAATTTTCTAGATGGGGTTCTCTCAAAAATGCAGTTGGTGCAAATAGCCTCCCAAGTTTAAAACATATTTTCCTCTCCCTCATACTGTTCACTGTCTTCCTCTGCCTGCGTTCGAGCAATCTGGCGGGTTTCTCCATCTAAAATCTTTTAATTTGTTCTTCATTTCTATTCCTCTTCCGTCCCTCTCCCTTTCCATTTATTTTTTCGACCAAAATCAGAGAAAATCAGTAAATTGAAAGCGCAAGAAGTAGAAAAAAATAAAAATTGAAGATGCTTTTGTAACATCAAGCCACCGCTTTGGACGCTTCACGCTTCAACAAAAGGTGCAAAAAAATGGTCATTTTTTGTCGCATCATGTAATGGCCTCGCTTTTGCCAAGGCAGAGCGAGATGTCATGGCTTCGCTTCGCTTTTGGCATTAAGCGGTAAAAGGCCATGGCTTTGACTACACTGCTCAAGACTATGTTGGTTCAAAAGAGATTGTGTATTTGTTTAATGGAAAATTTGTCATTCTTCCTACATACGACATAAATTGTTGCGCCAAATCCGTCCCTATCGATTCATGACCTGCAAAATGAACAATAGTATGCCAAGGACCACCGTTGTGGTGCCCGAAGGCACTACAATGCTAATGTCAAACGACTGATGAATAAGGATGGATGTAGAAATGGATTGCGAGTGTGTACTTTTCTCATCTCATTTGTTCACCTTATATAGTGAGTATTTTACTCATTCATTAAGTTTATCATCGAGGCGTGATGGAGGGAGGAGATCTTGCTAAAGATCTTACCTGTCCGTGACTGAGTTTCTTTCGGCACTTGGCTCTGTTTAGGACCTAATACGTGATTGGGTAAAAAATTGTGTAAGATGGATCTTGGGCTTGTCACAGCCCTGTGTTTGGGCCTCAATTCCCTGAGCCAAACTCCAAGATTTACGCCACGTTGGACTAGCATAATCTAGGCTTGGGTGTCTAACTTACGTGTTGAACAGTGACTTGGCTAAGTCTGTACTAGACCATGTTTGAGCCTGCTTAAGACCGCGTTGAGGCTTTTATTATGGTTGACCCGTGCTACGTATGTGGCTGTGATTGGTTGACTATTTGATGTCTCGTCATGTCCGAAGAAAAATGATCAATGGGGTTAGTGACAGAGTTAGAATTTTTGTTGAAGGGGGCGGAGTGATGAGTCATAGTTAATTAATAATAACATAATAATTAATTACTTTAACAAAAATATTTAATTCGAACAATACAGAAATAACTATACAAAACATCAATTGCTAAACAAAACTTCATCTAATCTATGAGAAAGATCAAATGAATACAACAAGCTACTTTGTAGGAATACAAAAGATAAATATATGGGGGACAAATAATATTGGTATATAAAGTTAACGCGCAAAAATTAATTTCAAATGTAAAATTAGACGTGGATAAAAAAAATGGGATTATTTGCGATTTGCCACCTATCATAAATAGTTAGTTAGAGGTTATCCCATCATTAATCACTATTGCGGTCTCTCTCAGAATTAGCATTCAACGTACTTTGATTGTCAAAAGATGTACAAACAATAACCTACAAATGAACCTTGAGATACAAAGATGTATCTTGAAGAAAAATTTATGAATAAAAAAATTTCTTGTATCTCTAGAAAAGTCCTATGAATAAAATACAAAACTAGACTTCGAGATACGAATTTATCTCAAGAAAATACATTTTTTTTTAAACTTTCTTCTTCCTCAAAGCAGTAAATAGAGGTTGGGGTTGCAAGTGGCTAATGGTGAGGGTAGGAAAAAAATAAATCAAGCGACAAAGGAAGGAGAGGGAGAGGGAGAGGAAGGGAGGAGGTGAAACAATTGTTGGTGTCACAATTTATAGATAGAGGAAGTAGAAAAGAGGAAAGGGGTAGAGTAGGGAAGGAGAATAGAAAGAAAGGATGAGACAGGACAGATTCGTCGGCATCACATGAGTGGGCATATCCTAATAATATAAAAAATAAAAAATAAAAAATAAAAAAAGTTTAATGGACACAAGTGCCCTAATGTGGCTTCGTCCCTGAATGGGGTTGTCATTGGGTTTCTTTAAAAGTTGAAGAGGTATTAGGCAAGACGATTCTCTTTTCCCTTCACTATCTTAGTTGAAGTTATGTGAGCACAAGGTTCTAGCCTTCATTCCGAATCTATTGTTAGAGAGTGCAATCCACGTTAATGCATTTGCATATGCGGAGGACATTGTTTCATCCTCAACCATATACTGGGTATAGTTGAGAATTTCAAGCACCAACTTTTATATTTGGCTGTGATGCTAGGGGTTTTTTCATTGTGATTTTAGAAAGTGTGTTGCAGATCGAGTGACTACTTGCATCGAGTGACTTCCTTTGTATGTCATTATTCACATGGAAAACTCTGTATCACCATCTTTCGATATCAGGTCTAAGCAGTGTCTGGCACTACATCTTTTGAAGCCATTTGGTGTTTTTCTTCTATACTATGGCATGCATCTGTGTAATTAGAAGTATCGTGTGTCAAAACAAGCACAGAGTATCATCTGTTGATTGTGAGCATAAGAAAACATTTTCTAACATGAAAAAGGCAATAAATCAAATATAAGCCTGCAACTTGGTACATCCTGTTTCAGCCCATGGATTTTTGATCTTTTTTCATTATTTATTTGCTTAATCTTTCATATCACTACATGTGTGTTGAGTGTTCTTGCAACGTTGAAGGCAACGGAACAACTTTTCAACTGCTTTGTCCACAATTCCTATTTTTTTTATCCTTGCAGATAACTGCATTCAGACTTTGCTGTTGCATTCTTCGCTCACTGCTTACTCCATTTCCAATGAGCCGTTGATGCGCTATTTTAGTAGCACACAACTTGATACCCTGCTTTGTGATTGTCGTATAGAATAAGTAGAGATCGTTCTAGACCGGGGATTAGAGGGTTTGCCTACTAGCACTAAGAATAACTAAAAGACAGATAACAACCTAATTAAGTAAATATTGGGGGATTGAATTTTACAAGTTAAACTATGAAAATTACTACGAAAATTACTGTAGAGATAATAGAACTAAATGGATGGAAAATATGAGAAAATAGCTAGGGGTTTATCTCCACACACCAAACATATGCTCATAAATCAATCTTCAATAATCACTTGCTAACTCGTGAGTAACAATGCTCAAGATTAACCGTGATCAACACTGCATTAATCTTATTACTTTCCCAAGTTCGTTTAATTAAACTTAGCATCGTTTTCTAATTATTCTTATCATGCTATCTAATTAGAAATCGTAAGTTAGATAACAATATAAGATCATTAAGTTTTGTGGAAAATATGAACACTAACTAGGCAATTACAAGTATGATCAACATCACGCTCTTACCTAGTTTTTAACTTAACCTTACTACCGTTCCTTGGTATTTACTACTTGTGAGTACAAGATTATAACGATTAGGTGAAACTCTCTTATACTCTAGCCCTGGATCCTAGCATGCTTGCTAAGTTGGCCACCTTAACAAACATACAAATAAAATTTCTCTATAAAGAAGTTAGGCAAAACACAATCACTAATAGCAAGGAATATTAAATTCAATTAATTTATAAAACAAAAATTTGGGGCTTCAAATCTAACCCTAACAAAGAGGAAGTTTAGCTAGACATATTAATTATGTTCAAATAGTAATTCATAATCAATAATCAATCGAAATAAGGAAAAAAAAATTTAGAGATGAAAAACGTTGTCGCCTAATCTGTGGTGGTGCAGAATGGGCAGCGGGGTGCGGATGGCGGACTAAAGAGAATAAAAACTCTTCCTCTTTCTCGTGATCTCAAGTCTGCTCCTCTGTCTGTGTTGCTTGTCCTTAACAGTAAATTGAAGAAGAAGTAGTGTGTGAGGCTGAATGGAGCTGGCGAGCGGGCGAGAGGATGAGAAGAATTCTGAAATTGCGAGGCGAAAAGGATGATGGCGGTGCTGTGAATTGGGTGTTGTGATCTGGAGGGTGGCAATGAAGAGAGGTTTGCGATGGTGATGAGATGACGGTGAAGGGTCGATCGATGGTTGGGTTTTGTGTTGTGTGTTCGTTGTCTGTGAGGGAGAATGAGAATGATCAAGGCGGATGGTTGTGTGGTTGCATGAGGGTAAACGGAGATGTTGGTTGATGGATGCAAAGAGGATGATGGTGGTGTGGGTACAAACATAAGCAGAGATGGAGGGACAAAGATGATGGTGTTGGCTAGATTGCGAGGAAGAAGAGGCTTGTTGTGGCTGTGATGAGGAGGCTGTGGATGGATGATTTCTCCAAAGCAACGTATCGTCCCTTTTATAATTGTTTTCTTCTCGGTTTCCTTCTTTGCGTGGTTTCCTTTTGCAATCAGTATTTATAAATTGTCAATTTGCTTCACTTAGCTTCTATTTTGGAATATTGTAATTGGAAACTACAAAAACACGAAAATAGAAATCAGTACCATAATTAACAAATAATAGAAATATATATATATATGGTACTAAAAATAGCCTAATTATGCTCCTATCAGCCATGTAAAAAAAACCTTGCCACTTGTCCTTTCTTTGTCACTTACATCATTCCCTTACAACTTATTGTTGTTGAAGCTGCTGGAGCAGTTGGCAATTGACGTTGCAATCCCCTCCTTGAGTGCAAGTTTATGCCACACTTTGTTCTGGATTGGAAGTCCAACTCTTATTGCTATTTAGCTTTCAGGTTCCTAGAACCATATTGACTCATTCCCCTCCGTGCCTATAAAGAAAATATACTTTGAATTGTATTGAATTATTATGTTTATTCCTTGACTGGATATAAGCTTATAAAGTTAACTTTGACCTAACAATGTGGGAATAAGAAACCTAAGACTTCTTATTCTATTCTGACTATCCTATTCTATAACATATGTAGACTTTTTTTTAACACTCCCCCTCAAGATGGAGTGTATGTAGGTAACACCCAACTTGCTAAGAAGATTATCAAATTGATAAGTGCTCAAAGCTAGAGTGACAAATCTGCCAGTTGATGCAGTGTTCCAACATGCTCAGTCTAAATAGTACCCTGTTGTATCTTTTTTCTAATCAAATGACAATCAATCTTGATATGCTTCGTTCACTCATGAACAACCGGATTAGATGCAATATGGAGTGCAGCCTTGTTGTCACAAAATAAGAGGGTTGCCTGAAAATGATTAATGTGCAAATCATTAAGAATGTACCTCAGCCAGGTTAACTCATAGCATATAGAAGCCATGACCTATTCTGCTTTAACTGCAGATCTTGCCACTATAGTTTGTTTCTTAGTTTTTCAAGAAATTGGTGAATCGTCAAGCATGACACAATAACTTGTAATGGATCTCCTAGTATCTCTACACCTAGCCCAATCTGCATCACAATAAGCTTTTAACTGTAATAAGCTGGTGGAAGAAAGAAAAATACATTGTCCTAGTTAAGCCTTGATATACCTCAAAACCTTGTGTGTAGCATCCAAATGTGGTATTCTAGGCTTGTCCATAAACTGACTTAGAACATGTACTGAATAAACCAAATCTGGTCTCGTGATCGTTAAATATATCAACCTTCCAACGAGCCTGCGGTATATTGCGGGATTTGGTAGTAAATCTTCATCATTCTGTGTGAGCACCAAGTTTTGATTCATAGAATAATGTGAAGGTTTTGCTCCAAGATGCCCCGTGTCCTCCAATATTTCAAGTGCATATTTTCATTGAGATAAAAGCAATCTCTTTGGATGACCTCGCGACTTCAATACCAAGGAAATATTTCAATTTTCCTAAATCTTTGAGCTTGAACTTTGCAGCCAGAAATTGTTTTGTTTCTTCAATGTATTGGAGATCATTACCTGCCAATATTACATCATCGACATATACGATAATTGTAGTAAAGTTGTTACCCTTGGATCAGACGAATAATGAATAATCAGCTTTAGATTGATTGTAGTCTGTTGATATGATAACAGAAGATAGTTTAAGGAAGCATTGCCTCGAGGCTTGCTTGAGGCCATATAATGACTTGTTCAACTTGCAAACTCGAATCTCCCCCTTTCGGTCGAATCTACGAGAAAGTTTCATGTACACATTCTAAAAACGATCATCATAAATAAAAACATTGTTGACATTAAGTTGACATAAATGCCAACCCTATGTGGCTACAAGAGTAAGGAGAAGACGAACAATAGTCAATTTAGCAACAGAAACAAAGGTCTATTTGTAATCAGTACCTTCGACTTAACTGTATTCTTTAGCCACAAGACGGGCTTTATAGAGCTCAACACTACCATCTGAATTAAGTTTGATCTTATAGATCCATTTACAACCAACTGAATGCTTGCTAGGAGGAAGAGGCTGTAAGGCTCAAATGTTATTGTTTCTAGAGCATCAATCTCACTTTTCGTGGCCTGAAGCCACTTTGGATCCTACATAGCCTCCATGAAATTAGCGGGTTCTTTGACTAAAGAAAGAGAAGTGGTATAAGCCTTGTGAGAGGTGGATAAATGGTCATAGGAAAGAAAATCTGAAAGGGGGTAAACAATACCTGTAGAAGGCCCAACGTTCAAAGCAGATGAGTGGGACGATCGGGAAGGCAATCGAGCAACAAGATGATATTGTTGAAGATTAGATGGTTCATGAGTGGCATGAGTGGAGGTGCGAGGTGGGAGAGGTGGGTCTAAGGGTGGAATAGGGGCAGGGGCAACCGCTTGGGGTTGTGGTTCCGGGGTTTCCGATTGGTCGGTGATGGAGGTGTCGGATTGGGCAACTGGTCGTTGGGAGTGGTCTGACCAATCAGAGAAAAGAATTTTGGAGGATCAAAAAGCCAAGCATGAGCGACCGGTCGGGGAAGTGTGTCAGACCGGTCAATGAGTTTATTGTGCATTTTTTTAGAAAGATAAAGAAAAGTCTCCTCATGAAAAATGATGTCACGAGAAACAATAAACTTTTTTGTGGGTGAGATCATAGACTTTATTTCCTTTTTGCCCGTAAGGGTATCATAGAACGACACATTGACTAGAACGAGCATCATATTTGCTAGGACGTTGGACATGTGTGGAAGCGAAACATAGACAACCAAAGACTCGAAGGTGAGAGTAGGTGGGTGGTTTATTATAGAGAAACTTAAAAGGTGTTTTGTCTTTAAACACAGAGGACGGTGTGCGATTAATGAGATAGGCAGTGGTGAGAATTGCTTCTCCCCCAAAATGGTTAAGGAGGTGTGCTAGAAATAAAAGAGCACGAGCGACATTCAAAAGATGTCTATGTTTGCGTTCTGCCACCCCCATTTTGTTGGGGGCATAAAAATCAGTGCGGAAAAATTCAAGTCCGTTATCACTGTGAATTGTTTAAATTTTGGAAGAAAATTGGTTTTCAACAAAATTGATGAATGAAATTAAGAGTGTACGTGTGTCAGACTTGTGTTTCATGAGATAAATCCAAGTACATCGTGTATAATCATCAACAATGGTGAGAAAGTAACGCGTTTCAGAAAGGGAAGCCACGTGATATCTTCTCCAAATGTCAACATGTAATAAGGAAAAATGAGCAGTACTCGAAATATGGGATAAGAGAAAAATTATTTCTAGTTTGTTTGGCCAAAGGACAAATAACACATTTATTGGAAACACAAGTACTAGCATCGCGAAAAGAAATAGGAAAAAGATGAAGAGTTTTGTCCGAAAGGTAACCTAGGTGATTGTGTCATAACACAGGGTTATTGTGTTGAGTGACGTGACAAGTGGTAGAAGTTGTGGTGGTGGTGCCGTCCAGGTAGAACAAACCATCAAGCTCAGTTGTTGTCCCAATCATTTTTTCGGAACGAAGGTCCTGTATTAGACAAGAATTATTGAGAAGAATGGTGAGAACAAAAGAATGTTTTGTGAGTTTGCTAATGGAAATTAAATTAAGACTAAAAGAGGGAACACAAAGAACATCATGCAAGATAAAAATAGAATAGAAAGACATGGTGCCAATGTGTGTGACAACATCGAGTGTACCATCAGAGAGCTCAACGGTTTGATTGTGGACGGGTTTGGAAAAGGTGAGCAAATGATGGTTATGAACTATATGATCAATGGCGGTGCTATCAAGGATCCATGATGAACGAGAGCCATGAGATTTGAGTGAGAGCACTTTACCTATCTATTTTGTAATAGAAAGGTCATTACCAATATTGTGAGCCTTGGACTTGTTGGTTACTTGCACTGCTCGAAAGTGAATGGAAAAAGATTGGATGGTTGCACATCCGAAAAACTAGACACATTATTGCCCCTAGGACGATCTTTCTAAAAACGTCGTTGTTTAGTGGGATCTGCTTTCTTAAATTTCTAACAATTGTCGACAGTGTGGACTTTCAATCCACAATAATCACAAGTGAGATGAGAACGACAGTCAGTAGCAGTATGACCTACCCTGTCAAATGTTCCACACTTGACGTCAGGATTAAAGGACTTTCGGGGTTCTCCCGACTTGTCAGTGTTGTGCACTTTTGGGATCAATATTCTGCATGGCAAAAGTTACAGCATGGTATGGTGGGTTTGCCAGTAGAAATCTCTTGCTGGCGTTTGTGACGAAGCACAAGGGAGTAAACCTTGTTGAGTGAAGAAAGAGGATCCATCAACAAAATTTGACCCCTAACAGAACCGTAGGCGTCGGTTGGCCCCATCAAGAACTTGATTGAGCGTTGAGTGTGAACACATGCAAGAACGGTGTTCATGGTGTCGCTAGTGTCTTCGGCAAAACCAACCACAACCATAGAGCATTCAATTTGGTAAAGTAGGCAGTCACATTCAATGTCCCTTGAGTGCATTCATGGATTTCAGGTTCAATATGATAGACCTGCATGTAATTAGTTTGTGCATACATTTCTTTCAAATCAGCCCATACATTATAGGCCAATTCATAGTACATGGTGCTTGCCTAGAGGTCAGGTGAGATGACGTTGATGAGCCATGATTTCACCAAGTTGTTGCAACGATCCCATTGTAGTAGTTCATCATTATTGGCTTTGTCGCTCGACTTCCTGATTGATCCATCAACAAAATCCAATTTATTTTTTGGCTTTGAGAGCCATGGTCATCGCCCAACTCCATAAGTTGTAAATGGTAGGAGTAAGGGACTGTGAAACAAAAGCCACTCTAGGTTGATCAAAGTGGTGAAGAAAGTAGGGGTGATGAGGATTGTTGTATTGTGAGGTGGTGGTGTTTGAACCACTGTTTGTATTTTCGGCCATTTTTTTTTTCAAATTAGTTGGTGTATTGACCGAATGCTTTGGGTCCTAATAGCGTGTGGGTAAGTTTTCGTTCCTCTTCAGTTGATGGGAAAGAAGAGAGGATGAAGTGATTCAAAGTGAGTGCGTGCTGCGCGCTGGAGGTTGATGATGTTTTGTTACGAGATTGTTGCTCAACGGTTGATCGGCTGACGATTGCGACGTTTTGATATTGTTGTTATGATGATTGGATCGATTGCAACAATTTGATTGCAACGTTGTGAGATTGTTGCACAACGGTAATGACGATCGGTTCGACAATGATGATCAAGATTGATGCTCAACGATGATGATGGACACTGATGGTGATCACTGTTGCAATGTTTGTTTGTTGTGGCTGCGTGGAGAAGCAGAGATGGTGAGATTGCGTGGCTGCGTGAGGCAGTGTTTGGAGGTGCTTGTTTACTTTTAACAAGCAAGAAGGATTATCGGCGCGAGAGCTCGAGTTTAGTTAACCAGAGAAGCCTTGCTCTGATATCATGTAAAGAAAATAAACTTAAATTGTATTGAATTATTATGTTTATTCCTTGACTAAATACAAGCTTATAAAGCTAACTTTGACCGAACATTGTGGGAATAGGAAACCTAAGGCTTCTTATTCTATTCTGACTTTCCTATTCTGTAACATATATAAACTTTCTTTTTATAAAAGTGCCCCTAATGTAGGCCACTTCACTCTTTTTACTAGTTCACTTGCTATTGCTGGATGGAACTTTCTTAGATTTTACCTAGTTTGAGATGCCAATTGAAAATTGAATTAGATCCTGGAGAGTTTGATGGAATATCATTTATAGAATCGATTACTACTTACCTCATAACTTTTCTGACAAAAATTCTACCTATTGATTGTACATGCAACACATTGTTTATCAATTGTTTGAATTTATATGGCTTGTTATTCTTGTTTAACAATTGCAGGTACAACAACAGAGAACAAGGTAGTGGACCTAACAATAAATCAAATTAATTACAAAAAGCTCTTGAACTATGGTACCAGAATATCTACTGCAAGTATCAAAGGCAGTGGATATACGAGTTGCAATATAATTATATCAGTTTAGAAAATAATGATATGACAGAAATGAAATATGGAAAGGGTATGTAGGAAATCGAATTGAGAATTGAAAAACAAAATGAATGATGAATGTTGTCATATTATGGTGTTCATGCTATATTGCTAAGATGCAGCACGCGAATGCAGCATTACAGATTTTGATGCCTAGTGAACCAATTTTATGTACCTGAACTAAGAAGATATCAATTAACTGTGACTAGTACGTTAACGCGTGCTACTACAACGGATACATATTTTTATTTGCTAAAAAAAAACCATAAAATTTAAAAAATTCATAAATTGGTTGCATGCTTTTTTTTTTTTTTTTTTTTTTTTGAAAGGCAAGCCGGTTTTATAGCTAGGATCCGTAACCTAGTCCCGAGATGTGACCTACGGGTCAAACACCACCCCGAAATAAAGATGCCTCCAGTGGGTCTCGATGCAAGGACCTGTGGAACAAGTCCACAACTCCTTAACCACTCGACCGAAATAAATTGGTTGCATGCTATTAACAACTAACCCTTCGATGCAGAAATATTGAGCGACAAAGTTTCATCTCCATAAAATGACATGAATATTTTCAATTGTTCACTTTGAGCGACAACTTAAACATACTATGGCAGTGAAATAGGTCATCGCTCAAGATCTGACCTAATCACGAAGCAATCTGTGTTTGTCATTATTTCTCCCCTTTTTTCATTATTTTATCCTTTCGATCAACCTCTCTCTCACTATATACTCCAAGTCTCTTAGGCTTTGTCCCTCTCTCCCTGCGTCACCAATTACTCACCTCCAATTGTCTCTCTCTCACTGGAGAACGGTGAGGAAATTACTATAAATTTAATATTTTATTTTTTAAATATTCATGAAATTAAGATGCGATCGTGGATTTTCGGGAGCATCTTATACTATTTTTCAACTGTTTTACAAAGACTATTGCCAGGTGATTTTATTTAAGTGATGTTCATTTGGTACAAACCCCCATAGAGACAAGAGTATTAAATGGGAATATGGTCTAGTAAATATAAACATGAACACACTTTGGCAGGAGAATGATCCTTTTATTTTGGCAACTATGGCAAAACCATTTTTTTATCTAGATGATCCTAAGGCCGGTGGTGGATGGAAAATGGTCCAGATGATCCAATACAAAAGTATATGTACAATCTTGAAAAGACTTCTGATAACCACAACGATGATGACACCGATTATCAAAAGAACCCATCTTCAAGCATCCCCATTATCCAACAGCCATTTGAGTTATTTTGTCAAACTTCCTCCGATTGATGACGATTATGGTGTTGAGGTATCACCTGCAAGAGATGAAGTTTATAATGGAGAATATGAGGTAACCATGTCAGACGAACTTGAAGAAGAAGTCGAAAGTGATTACTCTACTCATTCAGATTTAATATATTTGTAGAAATATAATTTGTTATTTCGTCTGCAAGACGCTAATTATATCCTATATTTAAATGGATGACGAGATTCACTTAATTAAATGGATGTCAAAATTTCATTTAATTAAATTTGTTAAATGTACTATGATTTTTTAACTATATATAAGGATAGAAGCGTATAACATTATTAATTATTTAATGATATCAAATTTCTCCCTCAAATAAACAAATCCGACGTTTGCCCGTCGAAATAATCTAATTTCGTCGCTCCATTCATGTTGACTTGTAGCAACGAGTGTGAACTATTTCATCGCCCAAAAGTGTCTTGTGCTAAAGAGTTTTGTGGGAATGATTTTCTTCTCATTGATAGTGGCCACAACCTTGGGATATATACAAAGTTAATTACATAAATAACAAAGCTAAACTAGGTAGCAAATAAGCTAAGCTAGGAAAGTATTTCAACCATACAACTCATCTAAACATAACCTAGCCTATGAAATATTTAAAGAATATTCACAAAGATATTCACACGTTCTTTCCAATAATACTCCCCCTCAAGTAGGAGCATGGAGATTGCTAATGCCCAACTTGCGAAGGAGTAAATAAAATTGTGATTTACCAAAAGCCTTGGTCAAAATATCCACTAGTTGTGCACCGGTCCGAATATGAGACGTAGAAATTGTTCCAACTTGTAAGGCATCATGAACAAAGTGACAATCCATTTCTATATGTTTCGTTCTTTCATGAAAAATCGGATTAGCAGCTATATAGAGAGCAGCTAGACTACCACAAAACAATCGCATGGGACACACATGTTGTATCCCAAAACAAGCCGAAAGGGATTTCAACCACTTTAACTCACATGTAGTAGTGGCCATAGACCTATACTCGGCCTCCGCAGAAGACCAGGAAATAGTTGGTTGTTTTTTTGTTTTCTAAGAAACAGAAGAACAGTTTAATAAAATAAAGTAACCAGTCAATGATCTCCGAGTCATGGGGCAACTTTCCTAGTCACTATCACAGAAGGCATAGAGTTGAAAATTATTCTCTCCGCACAGAAAAATACCCTGTCCAGGAAAACCTTTCAAATACCACAAAACTCTCAAAGCTGCGTCCCAATGTTCAACACGAGGATCACCCATAAACTGAGCTAATATATGTACGGAGTAACACAACTCAGGTCGTGTAATCGTCAAGTAGATTAGGCGCCCTACAAGTCGCCGGTATTTCTCCGGATCATCAAAGACGGCGCCATTGGTGGTGGCAAGATGGTGGTTTTGTACCATGGGTGTAGAAGCAGGGTGTGCTCCAAGTAATCTGGCCTCACTTACAATGTCAAGAACATATTTGCGTTGTGAAAGAAACAAACCGTCATTCCCACGTGCTACTTCGATGCCAAGAAAATACTTGAGAATGCCCAAGTCTTTCATATGAAATCTCTCACTTAGTTGTTGCTTGAATTTTTCAATTGCCAATGAAGAAGAACTAGTGATTATAATGTCATCCACATACACAAAAACATGTAAAGCAACATCACCCTTGGAATAACTAAACAATGAATAATTAGCATAAGATTGTTTAAAACCAATATCCTTCAAAGCAGTCGAGAGCTTAGCAAACCAATTTCGAGGCACTTGCCGGAGTCCATACAATGACTTACGTAATCGACACAGCTTACCCGAAACAGCAGAATTAAAGCCATGAGGTAGTTGCATATATACCTCCTCATCAAGATCTCCATGTAGAAAGGCGTTATGCACATCCATCTGGTGCAGTTCCCACTTTCTTGCCACCGCTATAGCCAAAATGTTCGAACCGTGACCATTTTAGCTACAGAGGCAAATGTTTCATTGAAGTCAATTCCTACAACTTTCTGATTCCCGTACACTACTAGGCACCCCTTTAAAAGTTCAATCGTACCATCAGATCGATACTTGACTTTATAGACCCACTTACACCCGATTGCCTTCTTCCCGGGTGGAAGGTCCTCTAAAGTCCAAGTTTCGTTTCTCTCAAGGCCATCTATTTCTTCTTGCATTGCTTTCCGCCAACCAGGGTCCTTAACAGCTTCTTTAAAGGATGAGGGTTCAGTGCCTGCAGTAATTGCTGCCAAAAAAAGGTGTCTCACAGAAAACATATCACAATTTACATAATAAGCAATGGGAAAATGAGTACCTGAGGACTTTGACAGAGCAGTTGTAGGTGATGTGACAGGGTTTATAACTTGAACAATGTTGGTGAATAAGCCCTTGAGTTTACTAGAAGTTTTCTTTATTCGATGACCTAGACCAGTTTCTTGCGGAACATTTCCTTCATTAATCACAACCTCTGCATTATTCGAAGTTGCACCAACACCTAGCTGTTGGACAACCTCCAACACGTCACCCATAGGTGGTGTGACGTGTTGCACAACCTCCATAGCCCCGCCACCAGGTGTCGGTAATCTGATGGGCTGCTCAACCGCCACAGCCCCGCCATCAATTCCTCCTGCCACAACCGAGTGCTCCTCACTCCCCCTTGCTAAGGGAGTATCCTCAAAATAAGTCACATTGTCATAATACTCCTCATTTTCAACCACATCATCAGTATTATTCAAATTGATTTCACTAGCAAAAGGTAATTGTTGTTCACAAAAAACAACATCTTGAGATATAAAGAACACCTTTTTCTCTAAGTCATACAAACGCCACCCCTTTTACCAAATGGATACCCACAAATACACATCGACGAGAGCGAGTACCAAACTTATCCTTCACACGAGGTTGATTTTTGACAAAACAAAGAAAACCGAATACACGAAGGGCATCATACTTAGGAGGTGAACCAAAGAGAATTTCGTGAGGTGTTTTTTTATTGAGCAATGGGGTAGGGTTCAGTTTATTACATAGGCGGCCGTCATTATACTCTCCCCCCAAAAAGAAATAGGAAGATTAGCTTGAAAAAGTAATGCCCGAGCCAAATTAAGAATATGCCTATGTTTACGTTCTACCATCCCATTTTATTGTGGAGTGTTGACACAAGAGGTTTGATGAATAATACCATTGTCAGCATAAAACCGATGAAGACATGTGAATTCCCTTCCGTTATCACTTCTTAGAATTTTAACATGCTTATCAAATTGGGTTTTAACCATTCTACAAAAAATCCTTAATAAGTTGAGGCACCTTAGATTTCGCAGACATCAAATAAACCCATATGGCTCGAGAACAGTCATCAACAATGGTTAAAAAATAATGAGCATCACAACTAGCAGACAAAGTATACGCACCCCATATATCACAATGGATTAACTCAAAAACATCTTTAGTTTTATTATTAATTACTCAAAGGAAACATGCTTCTAGTTTGCTTAGCTCTTAAACAAATATCACAAGTTTCATGGACAACACTAACATCCTTATTTCCATTACTCCTAATAATATCAGGCAAAAGAAATTCTACTTTTTGAGAGGGGTGTCCCAGCCTTTGATGCCATAGGTCTCGTTTGTCCCCCACAGTTGCTTGATAAACCCGAAGTTGTCGCAGAGGCCGAAACCAGTAAACCCCATCACATTGTTCACCAGCTCCAATCAGAGTCCTCAAAGTGCGGTTTTGTATAATGCAAAGCTTATCAGTAAAAGTGACAGAATAATGTAAATCGACAAGCAAGTGAGACACCGACAGCAAATTACAAGTAAGATCTGGAACATATAATACATTATATAGCACCATATTTTTGCTCAAAGTTATCGTGCCTTCCTTAGTAGCGATAGTTTGTTTTCCATTAGGCAACCCAATAGAAGTAGGAGAAACATCAATTAATTTGCTAAATAATCTAGTATTACTAGTCATGTTGTTCGAGCATTTGGTATCGATGAACCATTGATCGGGAAAATCAAACTTACCTCTCAACTTTTCGATCAAAGAAGACTGCCCTATTGAAGTGTTGAACATGTTCACCAGTGTAGCCTATTGATCATCCGAGAGACCGGGAATGCCACTACGATCTTACTCCTGTACGGGTGCTTGAGCATAGCCTGTACTCACAGCAGGCTTCGACGTGGCTGCTGTGTGTGCTGTACTCCTTCCTCCCCCTCATCCAGACCTGTCTCCGCCTCTACCTTGCCCTCCATTGGTGCGGTTTTCGAAATACCACCAATTTGGGAACCCAATCAATTGAAAATAATTGTCTTGATCATGTCCAGTTTTGGCGCAATGAGGATAGACGCCATTGGTTCGAGGACGCTCACTACCACGAGCAAGATTTCGCCCCCTAGCAGTCCCTTGTGCCACAAAACCGACAACATCAAATTTGGTTTCATGGGCTCGAGCAACAGTTTGGTGACGTTCTTCAGTCACAATTTTAGCAAAGGTTGTGTTTAAGCTTGGCAAAGGTTCCATCATCAAAATATTTGAAACAACATTGCTGTAAAGAGTAGAATCCAAACCAACAAGAAAATCATGTACCTTTTCATTCTCCTTTTGTTTAGAAAATTCAGTAGCAGCGACACAAGTACATGTCGGGACAGAAGAATATCCCGCAAGTTCATCCAATATCTTTCGCAATTCATTGTAGTAATTCACCACCGGGTGGCTGCATTGCTTGCAATCACTCAAAAGTGTCTTCAACTCATGGATTCTTGGACCGTTTCCTATCGAGAAACGTTGTCGAATATCATCCCACATGTTTTTCAAATCGTCGGGTTGGGGGACGAATGAGCGTAGGACTGGATCAAGGGTATTATGAATCCATCCCACGAGTGTGGAATTAACCATAACCCATAAGGATTCTTCTGGGGTTCCTTTCGTCCGCTTGGCTACGGTTCCATCGAGGAAGCCTAGCTTGTTCTTTGCACGGAAATTATTGCGCATCGAACGAACCCATTCATTGTAGTTCTGACCACGTAACACAATTGGACAGATTGTGATTTGTGGTCCGTCGAAGGGATGGAGGTAGTATGGAGATGTGGAGTCGAGGGATTTTGTGATCTTGTCATCACCCATGATGATTTGTCTATAGTCAGATTTCGTGTTTGAAGGTCGAAGGTGTCAATCGCTTGAGAACGATTGAAGAGAAAAAAAAATAATGTGTTCGTTGGTTGATACTAGATCTCTTATTTTTGAGTAGCTCTGATACCATAAAGAGTTTTGTGGGAATGATTTTCTTCTCATTGATAGTGGCCACAACCTTGGGATATATACAAAGCTAAACGAGGTAGCAAATAAGCTAAGCTAGGAAAGTATTTCAATCATACAACTCATCTTAACTTAACTTAGCCTATGAAATATTTACAAAATATTCACACGCTTTTTCCACTAATATGTGCGACACTTACTTAATTCTTTGTCGTGCAAACAAAAAAGTTGGCGTATGTTTCTGGCGCGTTAAATTTGGCGAAAATATTTGAAAACGTTTGATTTATTGGAATGAAAGAGTTCATCATGCAAAAGTTGCCATCTTAATTAGATAGTTGTGACCTCTCTCTCCATTTCTATAGGTAATGGAAAGGTTGCAAAGGGATCGTTAGAGAGTTTGCAATTGAGAGATTTTGAGATACATTCAAAGAAAAAGAGGAGTTGTTGGGTTGCAATTGAGAGATTTTGAGTGAGATTGAGATAAAAGGAGGAGTTGTTAGGCTTTGGTTGAAGTTTGAAAGAACCCTAGAAAACCCTTTTCTTACTGGTTTATCAGCTCGCCGCCACCGCTGACGTTGTATCATATCCGTCTCTTCTTCTTATCACATTTTCTAAACCCTAGTCCCATCTTTCTTCTTCGCTCGATTCACTGAATCTCGACGTCCACAACATTTGCTTCTCCATGATTTCAGGCAGATTATGGATCTTAGCCCTTGCGTTTTGAATCCAAGGTACCTCTCATTCTCTTTGTGAATTTCAATTTTGAGGCTAATGGGTCTTTATCCATTGATTTTATTTATGTCAATGGGTATCCGTCTAATTGAATTTGTCTTCTAACTTCCATTCTGTTGGTATAGAGTTGGTTTGAATAGTCCCACATCAACTAAGGTGGAGTTGTCATGAAAATTTATAAGGATTGATCCACTCCCTAATAGCAATGAGGCCTTTTTAAGAAAAAACCTCACACAACCTAGGCCTGGATGGAAGGCACGATAGGTGGTGTTTAAGTTGGGAACAATATCATTATTATATATAGTTGACCAAGGGGAGTGTGCATGTGCGCGAGGCCTCAACAATTGGTATCAGAGCTGATGGTTCCGTTGGAACTTGACAAGGTGGAGGTGTCCGAGCGCAGGTCCTCCGTGTGAACGATCCAGACAGAATATCATTCAAGGAAAGTGAGCGCAGGGCAGCAAGCGAAACGCAAGTCTGAACGAGCCAGGGTAAGATTCTAGACCCTTGCCAAGTGGGTATCCTACAAGTCCGAACGATGTGGACTTAGTGCGATGATTGCAACGAGGTGGAACCAATAACATTGGGAATAGTCGAACCCGTACATTGAGTGTTACACACAAGATCGTTTTTGTGCATGATACTTGAGGAGGAGGTGTACTTCGAGATGTTGCTATCAGGTGGATAGATTGTAGGATGTGTGACGATTCGCGCCAAGATGAAGATTGTTGGGATATAGTCGGCTTGAATAGTCCCACATCAACTAAGGTGGAGTTGTCATGAAGGTTTATAAGGATTGGTCCACTCCCTGATAGCAACATCGAAGCCTTTTAGGGAAAACCCTACACCACCTAGGCTAAGATGGAAGGCTCGATAGGTGGTGTTTAAGTGGGGACAGTATTGTTTCTATGTATAATGGACCAATGAGTGCACGTGCGCGACGCCCCAAGACATTCATCTCCATTTTATTTGCTTGTTTAATCTTGATACTTGGTAATGTTGGGGTGATTCTTGGGCTCTTCCCTTTTCATGTGGCATGGACATTCTATTCACCAGTAGTTTGATATGAATATTTTTGTTTTTGGTTGGTTGGATTCATGTATATCTTTTTGCTTCACCGGGTCTTATTGGTATTGTGTGATATAGGACTAATCAGTTCGACATACCACTTAAAGTCACGTTCCTGCTGGGTTTTGCCAGGATTGTGTGGTGTAAGGTTGGGTCTTGCCATAGTTGTTAGTGTTCATGTGGGTGTGGGTTATGGATTCTTCACACCCTAGATATCAACTTTTGAGGCCTTTCGATAAGATGGGGATAATGAATCAAAGAAGTTCATACACTGCAATGTGGCAGGCATTTGAGTGTTTTTTGCCATTTTTTCCATTATGTGATGTTTATGATGTACAAGTGAGCTAAACACTGACATGAACGTGAATGCCTAGCATGGGACATGGGATTTGACAAAAGAGAGCTACCCTGCTTTGCGGGATTTTGCTGATCGTTTTACCATTCATATCCACTTTATTTGGAGGAATTTGGTAAAGTTCCAACTTCTGAACTACCGACTTATTTGAAGGAATTTTGCTGATCTTTTTACCATCCATATCCATCTTTTTACAACATGCTTAACTATTCATTCATGTCATTTGTACAAGGATAATGTGTATTGATGAAGCTTAGATACATTATGTATAGAGTATTGTATCATATGTATCTTAAGATAAAACAACTACACGTACGAGTCATTGTAAAGGCGAGAAGATTAGTGTCAATTCAGAAACCCGAGCAGCAAACTATTAGAGTAAAGAAAAATCGAAGAGTTCCTTATACACTTAGAATGAAGAGTTCCTTGTGTCATTTTCTTGTTTTCTGATGCAGATTCATACATGTTCCTAGTTGTGTTGTTGTCGGGTTGATGGGACTCATTGTAGAGATCTCTTTATACCCAAGTTGGCAATTTGCCATTGTGAAGAGTCACTACACCAAAAGGCCAGTTTAGCTATGCCGAGATGGCCACGGTTTTAAACCGTTGGTTTGTTTGCCACGGCAAAAAACCGTAGCTATAATGACCAACGGCTTAAAACCGTGGGTAAAAAAAAATTGGCCACGGCTGAAAACGTTGCTTTATTGGCCACGGCCAAAAATCGTGGCTATAATTAGCAACGGCCTAAAATCGTGTCTATAGTGGGCAACGGCCAAAAACCGTGGGTTCATTTGCCACGGCCAAAAACTGTGGCTGTAATGGGAAACGACCAAAAATCGTTGCTAAAAAAGTGTGGTTTGCACGTGCGCGTGTGTTGGGAAGAGTTTCGCGCTTTGGCGAAAAAAATTGGGGAAAATAAAAGGTTTGCACGGTCATTGCGAAATCGATTTTCAATTTTCGACCTATTGCGAAACAAATTGGTGCAGAGGAGAGATCGAGGAGCAGAGGAGAGATCGAGCTTTGGCGCAGAGAGAGATCAAGCTTTGGCACAGAGGAGAGATCGAGGAGGAGCAGAGGAGAGATGGAGGTTTGGCGCAGAGGAGAGATGGAGGTTTGGCGCAGAGGAGAGATCGAGGAGCTTGAATATCAGAGTCGGAGAGAGCTTGAAAATTGCACGGTTTGGTTTCGCCTCCTTCCATTTTCATTTTAGGGTTCCATTTTCATTTCTGGCCATTTGCTGTTGAATTTACACATAATTGGAGATCTACTTTTGGGGTTCTTTTTCATTTGTGAGTCTTTTGGGGATATACACATAATGCGCATACATTGCTTGTTTTTGGGGTGCAAATGAACTGGCGGTAGAAGTTTGATGGTATATTGAATTGCCATTGCAAGTTTGTTTTATGTGTTTTACTCTTTGAATCTTTACTAAGTATTGCAAAAGCATGTGAGTCTCTTTCAAATAAGTTTAGGGTTACAATAAATTGCATACCCCCTTTTTGCAAATTTCAACTACTAGTGCTTAAGGAAATTGAAACACCTTAACTCACTCCATGTCAACCTGACTTTTTGTTTTTTTATTTTCATGAAGATTAAGCTAGAGCCTATTTCTTAACACCTTCATGGTTTTGTTGGGGGCTTCCTTGTGTTCTTTTAACCCATTTCTGAGACCACTGCATTAAAGTAATATGACATGATGTTGTTTGTAATATGACATGATGTTGTTCTTTTGTTTGCACTGGTAGAATGCTTGCAAGAGTGGATGGTTCCTAGTTAAAGCTGCAGAAGGAGTTTGTTAGCACCATTTTTGCAGGAGGGATGCTTATCAATGATATTGTTCTCCATGTGAGTATCTTCTTATTATCATGCAAACATTCTTATACATCTGCATGCCAAGTCGGCCATGTGTTGTGTTGTGTTGTGTTGTGTTTTTATACATACGTTCTTTATACCATATTGTTCTCATCAACGTGTAAAACATTCTATGATATATTTAAGATTTTGTTCATTTTTTACTTCTTAATAAAGGAGACTAGTGATCTGTGGTTGTAGGAGTTCGACATCCTAGTTAGAGTCATTTGTTGAAACTTGTAATGTAGAATGCTTGTAGTTCTTCTAATAAATTGGCTGTAAAAGATTGCATGCATTACGTTTCCTGTTTATCTACTGTTCTCTTGACAAAGTTTTATGTCATCGAATGGTTGCATGGTTTCCTGATTGGCGTTCTTGTTGAGTAGGAAGAGTCAGATTATTCCTATGTGGGATTCCAATATCTGCTTTTATTTTATTGACCTATGGATAAAATTATTTAGAGATTAGTGTTTCCCTTTTGTGTGTTTCTATTGCCATGAAGTATACTCTTTTTCCTGAATAAATGTCTTTGCCTATTTCAAATAAAAAATGGCACTTGAGCTTGGTGAGAATCAATATCAGAGGGCATTGGTGCCCAACCTTCGTCTGAATGAAGAATCCCTGATTAAAAAATGCATTATTTCTGTGGTTCCTGCTGATATACCAGTTGTTGCTTTCATCAGTGCCCTTAACATATTTGCAAAAGCTCATAGAGGTGTTCGCTGACCTTCTGGATAGCTGCCCGCATTTGGAGTTCATTCTTTGTTGGTGCCAGGTTTGTTTGTTGGCAAAGTTTTCTATGATTTTAGTTAGTTTGGACACTACTAGTAAATATTGTTTACCATTTGAGTGTTAAAGTGGTAATGAACTTGTTTATGTTGCAGGAACTTTGTAAGGTTCACGGGCAATCCATTCAGCAAAGTTCCAGAACTCCGCTTCCAGCTCTAAGATCCTTGCAAACGACAATCACATTAGTCATGGAAGGTATGTTCCAGAACTCTTTTCTAGCTCTTTATTGGTTGTGATTTCATAGATCAAAACACTTCAAATGGTGTTTTTTTTTATTTTTTATTTGTGATTTTATCAAATTCAAAAAACATTTCAGTGGGTATCTCTCCTATGATCTTGTAGATCAATGGGTATCTCTTTTTTATTGAAAGAAGTTCAAATGAGTGTTTTTTGTTGTTGTTCACATCTTATACATGATAAATCCAAATTAGTACTATAGGTCATAAGAAGTTGAAATGGGTTTCTCTTTTGATGTAGTCTTATAGGGTCAGAAGAAGTTGAAATAGATTTATCTTTTGATGCAAGTCTTGTATATCAATAGAAGTTGAAATGGGATTCTCTTGTTATAAATGTATACATGAAAGAAGTTTTAATGAATTTTCTTGTTATGATCTATGGATCAGGACAAGTTGAACAATGGGATGTACTGTATTCTCTTGTTCATATTTTTTCATATGTATATACATGTTGAATGGTTTTCTCTATTTTGTGATCTTATGGATACCAAGCAGTAGTGAAGATTGGTGGGCATGTGTTTAAAGGTTTTCTTTATGATCAAGGGATTGAAGGGAGAGAAGGGTTTCCAAATATATCTGATTTGCATTTGGGAGGAGGTGGTAATGGTGGTGTCAATGTCAATGGAAGAAATGCGCCTTCTTCTTCATCTCCAGTTATTGATCCATCTGATGTCTATGCTGCAGCCTCTGGTGGTGGATTGCTTGGAGGAGCTGCTGAACCTCCCTATGGCAACCCAATAAATTGATCTAGGAGAACATAATTTTCCATCATTTATGATCATCTTCTCCTTTATTAATTTTCTACTAATTATGATGCAACTTAATTTTCTATTCATGTAATTAAATGTGGTAGTCTAACTTGATCAGCTTGCTTGCTGTAGCAAGCAGCTCTTACTAGCTTCTTGTTTCTTTGGTTCCTTTTCTTTTAAATTTTATGCAAGGAAGCAAATAAAGCAAGCAATAATTCTTGTTATGTCATATAAGCTAAAAAATTATGTTTAAATAGAGATCATATAAGCTAGTTTGAATCTGTTCTTTATTTTATTTTTTTGTACTGATAGTGTAAACATCTTTTCTTTTGTTATGTTTAAATAGATATCATATAAGCTAGTTTTCTTTTGTTATTTTTGAGCATAACCATGAACAGATGAAGACGAGCAGCTGCATGTCATAACCATTCTCTAATATGTTGCCCTTGCACTTTGTGGTACTTGTGTTGTTGGCTTACTTTCAGTATCTGCAATGTCTATTTAAGTTTAAGTCATGAGTGTAGGGTGGTTTATGGTGAGCAGTGAACTGAATTTGGTCTATGTAATTTGCTGCAGAGTGTTCTAGCAACTTATAGGTAAATCTTATATGTAATTTGCTGAATTAGGTGCTTTTCATGAATGATTCTTGGATTCCCATTTTTATTAAATTCTGATTTTGGTGTTTGGCGAAGTAGGAGAAAAAAGTTGAAGTGCTTTTGATAGTATTTTGACCAAAAACAAGAAAAGGTTTTTTTTTTTTCATTCACATTTATCACTCACTCACTACTACTGGTACTACTACTAATCTTTAATTTTCTTTAAACAAATCCCGAACACTTGGGAAAAAAGTTGATGTTTTACATTTCTTAAACTAAGTGTTATGTCACTGATTTGGAGTGATAAAACCAATCATAGAAAGTTTTTGTTTTCCTTTTCTTGTTTCTGAAAAGATTCTTGTCAAATAGTTTTCTGATAAAACTTCTGACATCTTGAAAGAGGGTTCAAAACCCAAACTTCAAGAAAATAGATATTATGTACAAACTCACTCACCATTGTTACTACTAGTCCCATCTTTTGTGTAGTTTTCATGCCCACCACCCCACATGACATTTGATTTTTATCACTTTTTAAACCATTTTATCAGAATTCAAGACCTCCCCATCATTAAAAAAAAACTTTGATTTCCGCAGCTCATGTTATTCTTCATTGATTTCAACTTTCATTTACATTTACAAACTTTACTTGATTTTGTGGTTAGGGTCTTGATCTTCAAGCAGAAGTAACAAGTAAAGTCTACTTTGATGTTGAAGTTGGAGGTGAACCTATTGGTAGGATTGGGATGGGCCTCTTTGGAGATGTTGTCCCCAAAACTGTTGAAAATTTTCGTGCTTTGTGCACAGGCAAGCAATGTTCTCTCATTCTTTTCATTGTTCAGAACCAATGTTCTAAAAATCGGTCTAGGCGGCCGCCTAGGCGGCGCCTAGGCGGCGCCTAGGCGCTAGAAGGTGGAAAACCGCCCAGATTAATGGCTGGGCGGGCTGTCTGGGCGGCTGGGCGGGCTGGGCGGGTCTAGGCGGGTCTGGGCGGGTCTGGGCGGCCTAGGCGGGGTCTAGGCGGCCTAGGCGGCCTAGGCGGGGTCTAGGCGGCCTAGGCTGACTCTAGGCGGTCTGGGCGATTTTTATTTTTTTTAATTTTTTTAATTTTTTTAAAATTTTTAATATGGCTAATTGTGTTCTTATTTTATTTTATTTCCTACTTTTTAATAATAAACTATTTAATTATTTTTTATTCAGTATATGTCTAAATGTAGCAAATGATGATTACTTAATGGAATTCTCGAATGATCTGTCGGTACCAATTTTACTAATGTAGATTTTATCAAATATAACTGAGGTTATTTATGCAATTTGAAGAAAAATAAAAGAGTACACATTCAAATTTATATAAAGTACCCATCATGACCAACTTCAGTCATTTGAGTTTTAATAAATTTTGTTCACTATTGGTAATTTTTCATGTTTTTAAATTTTGCATATATATACTGGCATTAAATTGGATGTAATTGATAATGTATTATGCTTAACTTTTGTAAATTATTAAAGTAATAATACAAAACCTAAGACCGCCTAGGCGCCCGCCTAGGCACCCGCCTAGGCCCCTGGGCGCTAGGCACCAGCTCGCCGCCCGCCCAGCGCCTAGCGATTTTTAGAACACTGTTCAGAACCAAATATCTATTTACTCTTCTTTTATTGCTCTCACCTTTTCTTAGGCTGTTTAAGAGGTTTTGACATTACATTGCAGGAGAGAAGGGATATGGTTACAAGGGCTGCTCATTCCACCGTATCATTAAAGATTTCATGATCCAGGGCAGGGACTTCACTAACGGAAATGTACGTTTTCATTTCTTCTTATCACTAAAAGAAGTAGTAAATTTAATAGATTTCTAGTAACGTTTTCTTTTGGGACTTAAATGTGCATTTCTTCTTCATTTTCCAATCTGGCTGCAACAGGGTACTGGAGGAGTTAGCATCTATGGTTCTAGTTTTGAAGATGAAAATTTCAGTTGTAAGTACCAAATCCATAAATTTTTTTGATTGGTTAGTTGACCTCTCGAACACCAAGTGTTTTGCTTCCTACTCAATATTTTATTAAGATCAGGTTATTAATTCAGGGCAACTGCAATATTTCCCTTCTATGGAGATAATGATGATTTTGTGTTTATTAGGATTTCGGTTAAAAGAAGCCATGGAAGGGAAAAGACGTTAGTACAAAAACTATTTTTTGCCTGATTATTCTGAGTCTGAAATTCAGATCCTTCATAAAGTTATCTGATCTCTCCTTATTTATATTTTTCAGATGAAAGAACAGTAGTGATAGTGACTAGCCAAATTACCAGTGCAGCATCACCATGATCGGGCAATGATCTTGCCACTAACAGATTGTTCCAGGTGATGTCCTCTTTTAAGGCAGGAGAGGATGCTCTAAAAAAGATTGGAGAAGCATTGAAGCACAAATCCCTTCAGGCCTCATATCCTCCTGTGTTGCTACTTTGCTCATGATGCAGGTATATAGGAACCCATACTTACAACATGTGCTGAATATGGTTGAATTATCCGTCCTGTGCATTTTTCAGTCAGTTCCATTTAGGTTCTGTGACATGTATGCGTGTTTACCATGAATATTAGCTTGCAAGTCTTCTAGTACATGCCGATATGTGTATATCCATATATGAATAGATTAGTGTATTGCCAATTGCTTGTATAGCCAGACTTTGTTGGTAAATGACGGTACCGATTTTTCATCCTATTGGAGTATGTTCTACAATCCTTTCCTGATCTACTATGGACATAGTATGATATTGTTTCTTGTCAAGTTATGATTTCAGGTGGATTATGAGGAAGCTATTTTCTTATGGCGAGTAGAGAAGAAAGATTTTCTGCTATGGATTGTCACTTTCGTTACTACATTATTTCTTGGTATTGAGATTGGTGTTCTTGCTGGAGTGAGTATTTAACTCAGTTGAGGTTAATGCTTTAATATTTGAATCGTCCTATCATCGAAATGACTTATGCTTAGGAACTGTGGTTACTGCTTAATGAACATGGAGATAGTCAGAGTCAGGTCATAGGCCTAAAATCTTTTATAGTTCTCATGGAGAATGCCTTGACGATGTCCCTGTACAAACTATTGTCATAGCTTAGAGTATCTCTAATGGGAGACCTTAAATCCTCCCTCAAAATTGAAATGAGATAGCTACTGTTTGTTGGGCTCCTTTCATCTCTCTATTTAGCAGGTGATAGACTCGGAAAACCGAACTGCTATTCTCAAAAAATTGAAGAAACCCAACATATTTGAGGTTTAAGGAGGAATTGGAGAATGAAACCCCTAGATCTCATTTTAGGTTTGACGTCTTCCATTGTAGATGCTCTTACTAGTTAAATTGTGAAATCTTTTTTGTTCTATGAATCATTTTTGAAGCCCCTACTCTGAACCTTGCACTGAATTTAAATATAATTGTTAGAACTCTTCAAAAGATGACAAAAGGGGATTTAACATCTGATTGGCCGGAAAACACCTAGTAACTTCTTTCCAGTTTGTAATGACTAATGACAACTCCATCTCTCTTGGATGCTAGAAAAGCATATTTAATTCAGCAAACTTTAATATAATTAAATTTCTTTACAAGCATGATGTATTCGATGGATGAAACTAATGTTTCTATAAGCTTCAGAGAAATTTGTTCTTCATATACATTTGTTTATTACTGCTGTGTTATTAATATGATCTAGGAAATTCGACACTGTAGGTGGGGCTTTCACTCGCGTTTGTCATCCATGAATCAGCAAATCCACATATTGGTGAGTTTGTTTTCCTAGTTTGGGTTGATCTGGATATTTGTACCATATTTATTCCCATGGAGCAACTATTTTCTTATTGTTTGTCATTTGCACTATGAGCATTCTCTCTGTGGCATATCTGAACATCTGCACACGTATTAGAACAATCATGTACTATCTAGAATTGATTCTGTGAAAATATTATGAAGTATGCTTTCTGGTTTTCAATGCAGCTATATTGGGACGTCTTCCTGGAACCACTGTGTATAGAAATACTGAACAGTACCCAGAAGCATACACTTACAATGGCATTGTGATTGTTCGGATTGATGCACCAGTTTATTTTGTAAACATAAGTCATATAAAAGATAGGTGAGACTTAAATCCCTGAATTAGATCAACTAACAATTTTGAAACTCCTCAAGATAAACTGTCAACATGTTCAGTTAAAGTGTACTTACCTATAATTACATTATGCTATTAGGCTGCGGGAATATGAAATCAATACTGATGGAGCCTCAAAACGTGGACCAAAAGTTGAAAGAATATATTTTGTGATTATCGAGATGGCACGTAAGTCTTCCATCTTGATTGCTGATCTAAAAAAAATCTCATCCCATGGGCATTAATGAACATTTTTCATTTTTCACTTGGTACTTAGTTGGAGTGTCATTTTATTTATTTCTTATTATTATTGTTATTGCAGTTTAATCATATCAAGTTTTTTCATTTTCTTTGTGTTGTCAAGGGGTAAATGTTAGTTAGAAAAGCTAAAGGGTGATACTCTTCTGAGGTTTCCCACCAAAAAACTATTGCTTTAGAATGACTTTAAAGTATTTTTTTAGTGGCCTGTTTTGGAGACATTATTTATAGCCAAATGCATGTTTAAGCTTTCTCAAGTTCTGTTTGCCTGGAATCAATGGAATTATTACCCCCTGCCATGTTGATTGGTGAACCTTCAATGCGCTAGACCAAACAAAACACATGGTTTTCATTATTGTTCTGTTTCTGAAATAGGAAGAGCTTTTCAAGCCTGTATTTGGTTGTATTCTGAAATAGAGTGAGTTGTTTTCTTGTATTGGGTTTCATTGATTTGCTCTGTTTTTGTGTGTGGGTGTTGCAGTAAGAGATTGATCAAGCTTGTGTTATGTTTTCTTGTGTGTCATTTTGATGTTAATATGCAGGGTTTTGACATTACTACTGTTTTCAAGAGTCTGACATGACTACTGTTTTGCTACTGGTATAAGCTACTCCACTTGCAAAGTTTATGTGCATTACAATATATTTTTCATGTTTCTTTTATTTCCTTCTTTGAAAAGGATGTAACAATGTGTATCCTTTTGCAGGTAGATCCGCATTGTTCAATTAAGATTAGTGCATTTGTTTCAGTTACTGCTGCTGCAGGCAGATTTTTACTTTTGTATTGTTCGCAGGTAAATGATATTTGTCTTTATCTCTTATTAGAAAATAATTTTACTAGCTATGTTTTTTCATGCTTTATTCATTTCTGGTTATTTTTTATTAAGAACATGATTATACCTCGAAATTTCACAATGACATACTTTGGATTTGTACATTAAATTATGTGTTGATTGAAGCTCCGTAATAGCATGAAGTAAATTGGATTTTTGGAGGCACCTAGACTCATTAAGTGGAATATTAAAGGCACGCTGACTCGAACTATGTCATGTTAATGGCACCTGATTAAGTTTTGTTGGAACAATTGTAGGTGTAAAGAAAAAAATATTAAATGCATAAGCAACCAGGTTGCGAAAGGATCTTAGAGTGTGAAACCACTTGATTGATTATAAGAGTCTGTGGATGGCACTACTACTAAATATACTTGAGTGGCAGGGTGACAAAAACATTTCAAGTAAAAATCATAGAAGTAGGGGCACACAAAAGAGCTAGAGACAAACGAATTGGAGTGTCCAAGGCACTTCATATAGGCATGAGAAATAGGAAAATCAAGTTACTTATCATGACTGACCAAAAATTTATGCTTGAAAATTTATTCTTTGAAAATTTATGATTGGGATGGAAAATAGAGTTTGTGTTATTACATGAAAAATTTAGATATGGGATCTCATTGTAACACTGTCATGTGTTTATTGATATGCTTACTCATGATCATGATCATATTAACAAGAGGCTTGAGGCCTCACCCACCCAGCGTGCACTCCTTTCTTATCTTTGTTTTTCTCCCAACTAATTTGCAGTTTGTTTGTGGCTTATAACTAACCTATATTAATAATCAGTGTTGCAGTTTTTCACGTCCCAAGTAATTTTCAATTTCCTATTATGACATACACAGTGGATGTTATTTAATTCATATTTTTCTCAAAGTGAATGACATTGAGTCAAAAGACCAGGCAGTTGTTTATGTTTTATATTTATTTTTTAACTTGAAGGGTATCTAATCTGACCGAGTTTGCTATAATAAATGTATGTCAGCGGAAGAAATCTTCTATTACCAAGCCAAGATGAATCCACGCGACTAAATGATTTGTTGTCCCATTGCCAAATTCGTAACTTCAAGCATAGTGGTCACTCACTTCTATTGGTAAAAAGTGCTAGCTTTCTTACAGGATACTTCTCATTATATGCTTCTGTCTCTTTATTTTTACATGTTTGTGTTGAAATTTTCAACATTAGCAAGGCATGGTTGTTTTGATGTTTCCGGATGCTTTTCTGCTTTATTATTTGTAATGTGACTCTTACTGCATCAACTGAAAAGGAAAAGAAGGCTAGGTTTCAATCATCATTGATCTGGAACTTTAGTCCCAAAAATGACTAATGCATATTCTTTTAGTGATTTCTAGCCGCTTACCGGATGATGAAATTTGTCAAGAGTGATGTTGTGCTTGTGAAAAAAATAAATTGGATGCAGCCATAAGGGGATGGGAATGTTGCTGAAATGATATGTAGCTAAACTATTTTGTTACTGTGTCTGTGACCATTTAATACTACTGGTAAACTTAAATTTTCTAACTCTATTTACATGAACCAGGAAGATGGCATTGACTTGGTAACTGTCATTAAAGGTGCTGGTTTTTATCGCCGCACAAGGAGCATGGATTACATTTTGGATTTCATGCCACCAAACTATTCGGAGTTCCAAAAAGGAACTGAATTAGTCAAGTAATTTATTCATCCCGATTAGGAGATTATACTTGATTGAGTCATATTTTTTTTATCTCATTGGTCCTTATAACTGCCTTAATCTTGTCCTTGTGAACTATTTCATATCTTGCCCTTGTGAACTATTTCATACACTCTAATTCTGATTCTGAATTGATGAGAAATGATGTAGGACTAATGATTTTGATGGTCAGAACTGCCAACTTGTCATCTAAAATGCCTGGTCTTCACAACCTTTACTATGTTAATGCAAGATTTATTATTGATTCTTGGATTGACAACTTTCTCATTTTGGGTCTCTTAATGCAACAGCTAATAGATTACTCTTTCTTGGATTCATAATTCAGATTACTCTTTGTCATTTCATTCTTGAGTGTTTGAATGATCTCTTTTTTTTCTTCTTCTGTTTTTTAAGTCATTATTTCTTATTTCTCAATCCCCAAGTGGCTTCTCTTGTTGCTTTTGTACCATGTTTGATGAAGTTTGAACTGAAACAACCAACAAAGAAGAAGTTTGAAGCTTTTATGAAGATTACTATTGTTTCTAGCATTCTAATCTCAGTTTCATACTTGGGTTTTTGTTTTTATGAGGTTTGGATGCTCAAAAAAATCTCTATTGAGTCAATTTTTAAGGCAGTAACTTGGGGTCTAGCAACAATGTTTGCAGTCTACTTCAAGAGTAGACCTATTAGGGAAGACAAGAGATGGCCTTTGGTTCTTATTTTCTGGTGGCTATTTTCAAGCATTCTCAACATGGTATCTGTCTTCGTTTATGTCCTTGCCTATTTTGAATCGAAATGGTTCCGACACTTGCTCCTCAAGGCTAACTTTTTGGATTTTGTTTCAGTTCCCTTGTCTATACTGTTTTGTTTGAATGCTTTGCATTTCAATTATGCGGAAAATGTTCTAGAGATTGAGCACCCATTACTTCAGAATGAAGATGAAGGTGTCAATGAGGATGTGGATGCATTATCGAAAGCCACAGTGTGGAGCTTACTTACTTTCAGGTGGCTAAACTCTCTATTTGAAAAGGGTCGGCATCAGAAACTTGAATTTGCCCATGTTCCTCCAGTATGTGAATATGAAACGGCAGAGAAATCTTTTGCCTCTTTTCAAGAATCATTTCGCAGGCAGAAAACTGAAACATTTTCTCTATCGAAAGCTATAATTTATGCTATATGGAGACCTCTCGCCGTTAATGCAATTTTGCAGGTATAACTCCTCAATTTACTTTGCCTATTGCAATAAAACTGTGTTTATAGCAAATGTGTTTGTTCTTTACATTTATTATTTTGAAATTTTCAGGTACAAACACAATTGCTTCCTATATGGGTCCCTACTTAATCACGAACTTTGTGAATTTCCTATCGGAAAAACAAGATGATTCAAGCCACAGATATGGACTTATTTTTGCATTCATTTTCTTATTCTCAAAGACTGTTGAATCATTGTCACAACGACAATGGTACTTTGGAGCTCACAGGATAGGCATTCGAGTAAGAGCAGCTCTTATAGTCTCAATATACAAGAAAACTCTGTCAATCAAGAATTTTGGTTCAAGCGCTGGGAAAATCACAAATTTCATCAATGTAGATGTTGAGAGGATCGGTGACTTCTTTGGTATATCCATGGAATTTGGTTATTGCTGGTTCAGGTCTTTCTGGCACTAATGATACTGTACAAGAATCTTGGCGGGGCTCCCTCGCTTGCAGCCCTCATTGCCACGATTTTTGTGATGGTGAGCAACACCCCTCTTGCTAATTTGCAAGAAAGACTTCAGTCCAAGATCATGGAAGCTAAGGACTCGAGAATCAAAACTACTTCAGAGACTCTACACAACATGAGAGTGTTGAAGCTGCATTCTTGGGAGACTGCCTACTTGAAGAATATCTTAAAACTCAGAGAGGTTGAAAGAGGTTAATTGAAAAGGTATCTCTACACTTGTGCAGCTGTCGCCTTTCTCTTTTGGACTTCAGCGACTTTGGTTTCAGTGATCACCTTCGGTGTCTGCTAATGATGCATTGTTGAATGATAATGCAGAAGAATGCCTTCGACATCTCATCTATGAGACAGCAGCTAATAGATGTATTGCATGGGTGCTTTCAAGCTTTCTCTTCGGGCAAGTCCATGAGAATAAATGTATTGCATATTCTTTGACCACTTGATGTAATTGTATAATTTGATCAACTGACAAATGACAAAACGTGCACAGCATGAAACAAAGTTTGGCACATTTGATGTAATTGTATAATCTTATTAATTACATTACTTTGCCTCTATTCGTTTAAGTTTGGCACATTAAAATTTTTATTTTCTAGAAATAAAACTTATAAGATGTAATAAAGAGTCATTTGATAGCAAAAAAAAAAAAAAAAATTTGCCACGGCGTAAAACCGTGGCTAAAACCTTTGCATCGGCTTATAACCGTGGCTAACATATATTTTGCCACGGTTTTTAGCCGTTACTGAGGATTTAGCGACGCCCCTACAACCCACGATTCTAAGTCGTGCCAATGGATTACCCCCACGGTTTTAAAACCGTTGCTAATGGCCATTTTTGGTGTAGTGAGTCCATACCTACTTTTCTTGGGATGGTATAGATTGCTACATGATCTTGTAACCAGATAAGGTCCATTCTTTGAAACAACTTCTATCCTAGTTGCTGGGTTAACCATCCATCTCTGGCCACTTATAGTTGATGGGAGTGTCATATTTGCTATAATTTCAAGCTTCTTTGTCAATCGGTGTGCATCAGTTATTGTCTATCAGGTTCAACTTACATTGTGATTCTTCTTTATTTTGCAGTAGATCTGTTAGAACTGAATTGTCCTTCTAGTTAAATTTTGTGCAGGAAAGGTCCTTCTGAAAAGGTGTAACATATGTGATCGCTATGGTTGCGGAATTTGAAGAGTGCACCAATGTTTGGTTTTATCTCACAGAGGGAACTGTACTTCCAAAGTAATAATTCTTTCTCATTTTTTAATTGATGAATGAACAGTTAGATTTTGAAAGCTACGTTTTTATGGGTTCCCCATTTTTTACCATACACATCTTCGTGTTCACAGCCAGGCCCCGCTACAGAAGGACAAGTTCCACTCATTCAACAAATATTTCAGTTGGAGGTAGTCGTAGGAGAAAACCTGACGTATTTCTAATGAAGCATCGATTGCTTGTGCCGAATTTAGTCCGTTCATGTTATCTTCAAGAGGCAATTCAAGAAGTCCAAGTTGTTCATGCGTATTCCCAAGCATTCCTATTTTTTTTTTATCAGATGGTTCTTGAATTGGTCTATGACCTAAATGTTGTCAAAGCACGTGAGGCAGAGCGGGAGGCTCGAGATGCGAAGTGGCAAGCCCATGAGGCAACTAGGTAGAGTATTTTATTAGGGGCTTTCCATCCGTCGGGAATTAATTTGTTGAATATCCCATTACCGTCAATGAACCATTTGCCACCCCACCAGCCTAGAAAATGTACTTTTTTTTTAATTTGTAATGGATACAGTACGGTTTTAAATAATTAATTTATAAAGTTAATCGTATTTAACTAAATTAACAAAATCACAATGCATATCAAACCTTTGCACGCGAGACGGTTCAATTATTAAGTATTTCAAATTTAATTAAAATAAAAATCTGAAAATTCAAAATTATAAAATTGAACTTTAAGTGACAAAAATTTCGCCGCACGAGAATCGATTGAACATATTTGGAGCAACGAAATCTATCGTTGCAACATTTAAGCGTTGAGCATTGTTGTTGCACAAACGTAATCTTGAGCGACGAAAGTGTTAGTCACCATTTGAGTTAAGTCGACGAAGTTTAACGCGACAAAATTCTTAATCACATAAGATGCTTTTGTGTAAGGATCGGGTGGATACTACAAGATAGAGAAAATAAAACAAGAAGTAAAGACGAGGAAATTAGACACCAAAGATTTAATGTGTTTTGGGAATTCGTGCCTACGTCCACGGAGCAAAGATCATTATTCCACTATAACTGAATAATGGGTTATTACAATAACAATCTTACCAAGCCACAGACAAGGCTTGATGAATACAAAAGATACACTCACTCGCACTTGAGTGTGGAACATTCTTCTTCTCACTTTCTACTTGGAATGGGATGCCTGGCTTCTCTCTGGATTGGATCTGCTGAATTGGATGATCCTGAATGGAGAAGAGCTCCTCTATTTATAGGCATGGAGGAACTCTCTTCATTAAGTGAACCATCCACCTGCCAACTACTTCATTAAATGCTCCAGCCAACTAATTCATTAAATGTATCAGCCAACTTGCCAACTCCCATCAACCAACAACTTCCAACCAAGCTTCAAGCCATCTTCTAGATAATCTAGAAAACTCCATACTCTTCAACATGGGTTGGATCATGGTAGTACATCATCATGGACTGGACATGGTTTACCCAACAATCTCCCCCTCCAGTGCATGAGGGAGGAGCACAAACCATGACTCCAAGTTACCTGAAGTCCATCCCAATAGCCTTATTAATTACAAAACACCGACTTTGATTTGGGGACAACTTTTGTCAACATGTTTGAAGAATTATCATCAGTATGAATCTTGTTCAATTGATACAACTTATTCTCAATAACATCTCTAATCCAATGATAACTGATATCAATGTGCTTGACGCGAGAATGATTTGCAGAATTCTTGCTCAAATCAAGAGCACTCTGATTATTACAATAAACAACATAATCATCTTGCTTCGAACCCAACTCTTGGAGGAACGACTTCATCCACAACAACACCTTGCATGCTTCTGAGGCTGCTATATATTCAGCCTCGGTTGTGGACAAAGCAACACATTTTTGCAACTTGGATTGCCAAGACATTGTTCCCTTTGCAAGTGAACAAGTACCCAGAGGTAGACTTTCTACAATCAATGTCACCTCCCATGTCAGCATCTGTAAACCCTTCCAAGATTGGTTTGGAACCACCCAAGCACAAGCACATCTTAGAAGTGCCCTTCAAATATCTGAGAATCCACTTAATAGCTTCCCGTGGTTTTCCTTAGATTGGGGAGAAACTGCTCACGACTCCTACTGCATGAGCAATATTTGATCGTGTACACACCATAGCATACATAAGACTTCCTACCGCCAAAGAGTAGGGAACATCTGTCATCTTCTCCTTTTCTTCATTTGTTTTCGGGCATGATTTCTTGCTCAATTTGAAATGATTGGCAAGAGATAAGCTTACTGATTTAGCATCTTTCATGTTGAACCTCTCAAGCACCCTTTCAACATACATTTCTTTTGACAGCCACAACTTCTTGGATTTTCTGTCATGAATAATCTGCATGCCGAAAATCTATTTGGCTGGCCCCAAGTCTTTCATGTCAAAAAACTTGAATAACTCTTCTTTAAGCTTCCTGATCATAGAAGCGTCTTGACCAATAATCAACATATCGTCAACATAAAGCAATAAGATAATGAATTTTCCTGCAAAGAAACGTTTAATATAGACACAAGGATCAACAGTAATTCTCTGGTACCTATGACTCACCATGAATGAGTGAAACTTCTTATTCCACTGTCTTAGAGCTTGCTTAAGACCGTATAAGTTTTTCTTCAATTTGCACACCAAGTATTCTTTTCCCTTGACTTCAAAGCCTTTTGATTGCTCCATGTATATCTCCTCATCTAAATCGCCATGGAGAAAAGTAGTTTTAACATCTAACTGCTCAAGCTCAAGATCCATGCTCGCTGCCACACACAAGATGACTCGGATAGATGTCATCTTTACCACTAGAGAGAAAATCTCATCAAAGTCAACGCCTTTCTTCTGACCAAAGCCTTTGACTACCAAGCGAGCCTTATACTTTGTCATAATGCCATCTCTTTTTAATTTAAACACCCACTTCTTTTTGTAGTGCTTTTCTACCATCTGGAAGTTTTACCAGCTCATAGGTATCATTCTTTATTAAGGAATCCATCTCTGACTCCATTGCCTTCATCCATTTGTCATTATCATTATGAGCTTGGGCTTCCCCATAAGGTTTTGGCTCACCATCATCAGTCATCAGAATATACTTTGACGATGGATATTTAGTAGATGGTTTTCTATTTCTAGCAGATCTTCTATGTTGAGCTTCACTTTCTTGTGGAGTTGGCGGCACCCCCTGAGTAGGCTCCTTTGATCAGTAGTCTCATGGTCTGGCTCCTCTTGATCAAGCTCCCACTGATCAGTAATCTCTGGTTTTGGTATCGCATTAGTAGTTGCTTCAGGCATGTCACCATGACTTCCTTCATTTGAAGCTAAAGTATCAACTCCATTGACCGCAACCTCTAGCTGCGCCTCTTTATCAGAACCACCAAGTGTCTAATCTTCATAAAATATTACATCTCTGCTTCTAATAAACTTCCTTTGATTTGGGTCCCACAATCTGTAGCCAAACTCCTCATCATCATAACCGAGGAAGATGCACGGCGTAGCCTTGTAATCTAACTTTGATCTATGTTCATTGGGGACGTGTACAAAAGCTTTGTAGCCAAACACCTTCAAATGAGAGTAAGACACATCTTTACCAGGCCGTCCTTACTACTTCACCCCAGAATTGCTTGGGTAGTTTGTAGTCCTCAACTTGCACCTTATTTTCTCCAAGATGGTTCTGTTCATTCTTTCAACTATACCATTATGTTGGGGAGTGTGATGTTCACATAATTATAACATAATATACCTCCTAATATATATTTGTTAGCGTTTCAAATATTGTATTTTAGTTTAATTATTCTATTTTTGCATTTTTGTAGGATTTGGAGTTTGAATGACAAAAGTGCGTTAGCGTGGCGAATTTGGAAATTCATAGAAAAATTAACGAAGTGGAGCGGGAGACACTCAAGCCAAAGATTAAGAGAACCAAAGAAAAAAAGTTTTGAATAAAAGCAAGAAGATTTGAGTGCAATTTGCAAGTTCTTGAACATGCTTCAGTAATTTTATGATAACTTGAGCTGTAGACCTCATAATTGGATGATTCTTAAAGCGTTGGAAAGAACACTCGAAAGGCTAAAATTCATATGTTCATAACATTTCAATATTCTGGATTTATCATGTTAGATTTTGGATATACTTGAAGACTGCGAAATCTGGACAGATTTGGGCTCGAAGGAATAATGGAGAGCAAAACCGACTTTTCACATCATAATTGAATTTAATTGGGCTTAGAAATGAAGCTTGAATCAGCAATTACTATTAGAATCCATGAGAAGCCCAAAGAAAAAGGAGTCTTAGTCTAATTAGCAACAGGAAGGAACACATTTCTTTGGGTTTCCAAATTGGATTGGTTTCCAAATTGAGACCAATGGAGATTTGATTTCCAATTGGGGTGGCCAATAGGAGGAGCTTTGTTTCCTTTTTAACACAAGGAAATACGGCAACAACATGGTTTTTTTTTTTTGCTCTGGAACAACACGCAACAAAAAAAAAGAGTTTTTTTGGGGGCTGAGAAAAGGACACAGAGCAGAGCACAGAAAAAAAAGAAAAAAAAAGGAAGTTGTCCAGGATAGCAGCGACGATGCAGCAGCAGTGGACACGTAGAACAGCAGGGAACACATCGCAGGACAGCAGTAGAATGCGTCGCTGATTCACCACGCGCTACCATGCCGATGAAGCTCCACATCGTTGTTGCTGTCATCACCTTCACCATGCGTCACTAAACCCCACGCAAGGCGAAGAGGTGAACTCCTAGATGTAACACACTTAATTAGTATTTGATTTGTTGTATGCTTTCACGATGAATAACGCTGTTTATGATTTTCACTTTTATTTAATATAGGAATTTATGTTATTTTAGTGATAAAAATTTCATCAATTTCTTTGTAGATTATTATTATTCCGGTGGTCATCTTTTCTTCTCCATATAAGTTTAGTCACACTTTTCTTATGTGTGGAATTTTTAAGGATAAATTGATTCCGGTAGGTTAGTTATATGTGATCGTCTTTTATTACGTTATTGTCTTCGGATATATCGTAAATTTAGCATATCACATATGACCAACCTTTGTGCTTTCTAGAAAAAATAAAATCTAAAATCCATTTACATTAGAATATATTAATGCATTAAAGACTATTTTTTCGATTATATTGTTTGGGATGTGAAACACGTAATTGAGTCATCATAGCGAATCAATACTAGTTGGCGCGTGAAATCTAGGAGGGATTATTGGACCTTGTGATTTCTATTAAATTTAATTTAATTTCACATTTTAAAATTGCTAGAATTTCTTAAATTTTTTCTTCCTTGACCTTGTTTTGTAGAACGTTTCCTCGTGGGATCGATACCCCAATCTTTACTACAATTGACCGTGTGTACTGTTTGGGAGTATCAAATTTTGGTGTCGTTGCCGGGGAACAAGCGTCATTCTACAAGGGAGGTTTTAGGTATTATCTTTCTTGCTCATTGTTTTATTTTATTTTATTCTATTTTTAGGTTTTAGTTCCAGTTTATTTTTTTTTATTTCTAAAAATAAAAATATAAAAATATAAATTTAAAAAAAAGACATTGGGGGAGTGAGTTGGAATAGAGACCACTTAGGGGAGACTAATTAGGATCCCAAATTTAGAATACCCACAAATTCACATTGAAACCAAATTAAGTTCTACTTATAATTCTAATACCATGAATAATCACGAATATGACCATGTTCGGCTGCTAAAGGACTGTCTCCACCCCACGCGCACTGCTACTCCATCATGTATCATGTTTGCACCAAGCACACCAAAGCTAGATTTTAAGCCGGGTATGATACAATTATTACCCAATTTTCATGGCCTAGAGAATGAGAATCCTTATGTTCACATTAGGGAATTCGAGGAAGTTGTGGCCACTTTTCACAACAAAGTTGAGGCTGTAGATTTGGTTAGACTAAGATTTTTTTTTCCTTTTTCCCTTAAGGAACAAGCGAAGAGTTGGCTATACTCTTTGCGACCAAGGTCTATAGGTTCGTGAGCATTTTTTAATAAATACTTTCATCACCACAAAACCAACGGTCTAAAGAGACAGATTTCTACCTTCACCCAAAAGAATAGCGAGACATTTTATTAAACATGGGAAAGGTTCAAGGATCTTTTGAATACATGCCCACACCATGGGTATGAGAGTTGGCACTTAGTCAGTTATTTTTGTGAGGAGGTCACCATTAGAGAACGTCAGTTCGTTGAAATGATGTGTAATGGAGAGTTTTTGCAAAGGACCCTGACGAGGCCATTGAGTACCTAAATGACTTGGCTAAAAAGGTTCATACTTGGACTGGTCCAAGTGCTACTGAGAGCACGGATAGAACACGCTCAGCTGGAGTCTACCAACTTAGGGAAGAGAACAACCTTAGAGCCCAATTGGATAGAATGATTAGGAGTTAGAGGCACTTAAGACCAAGGATGGTAGGCCCACACATACTGTTGCTAGAGTTGAGCTACAGGACGTCTGTTTTATATGCGGGGGAGTTGAACACTTAGCACAGGATTGCCTAACCTTGACTGAGATGAGAGGGTTTATGAGGAACAATGTAACGCCTTAGGGATGTACAAGAAGCCTTACTCACCATTCTCTAACACTTACAATTCTGGTTGGAGAGATCACCCTAACTTAGGCTGGAAGTCCGAAGCAGACCAACATACACACTCACAAGCACAACCACCTAGGTCATACCCTGCACCTCCATACAATGCGCAATCAAACAGAAGTTCCTTATTATACACATTACATGCATTTATAGAGGCACAAGGTAAAACTAAGAAAAAATTTGAGGTTGCATTGGCACAGTTGGCAGAAGAGAACAAAGAGATCAAAAGCCAGATAACCAAGCTGACAAGTTCGTTAACAGTACAAGAGCAGGGCTAATTTTCGTCACAGCCACAAGCAAATCTGAAGGGCCAACTTATGGCACAAACCTCTACTTCAGACTCTCAGAATGTGAAAGAGGTTAATGGCATCACTACTCAAAGAGGTAAGATTTTAGATGGATCAAGCTCGTCCACGACTATAGGCACCTCCCCAAGTGCAAAGGAGAGCATCCCTGAGGATGAGCCCAACAAGAACATTCCAGTTTCAGTTCCTTTTCCTCAAGCACTACAACCTACTGGAAAGAAATCGGAAATGCACGGTGAAATTCTAGAACACTTGAAATAGGTTAAAATTAACTTACCTTTGCTACATGTGATTAAACAAGTACCAACTTATGTGAGGGTCATCAAGGATCTACGCACCATCAAGAAGAAACTTCATGTCAAGAAGACTGCCTTCTTGACGGAATAGGTAAGCGCGGTGATTGAGCAGAGGACACCACCCAAGTACAAAGATCTAGGGTGTCCTACAATCACCTGCCAGATTGGGACTCATGAGTTCGGCCAAGCCTAGTTGGATTTAGGGGCAAGTGTAAATTTAATGCAATATTCTATTTACTTGCAACTGGGTCTAGGAGAGATTAAACCCACATCCATGGTACTACAATTGGCCGATAGATCGGTTAAGAAGCCAAGAGGAATAGTCGAGGATGTCTTGCTGCAGATTGATAAGTTTTACTATCTCGTCGACTTTCTTATTTTAGATACTAATTCTGCGGTTAATATGGAGTCTACAGTTCCGATTATTTTAGGTAGACCTTTTTTTGCCACAGCTAGCGTTCTTATCAATTGCAGGAACGGTCTAATGAAGCTATTTTTTGGGAACATGACTCTGGAGGTCAACATATTCAATATTAGCAAGCAACCACATGATGATGATGAGTGTCATCATACCTACATGATAGACACGCTGATATCAGAAGAGGCGTTCCTGAGCGCAGATTCTGAAACCTTAGAGTACCTTCTTTCTATTTCTGATTCTGAGAATTCACTCTATCCTGACAAAGCTTTTGATATTTCTGTTGTTTCAAGGTTAAAGGATAAAGGAGAACGACAATGGCAACCATGTTTTGAGGAGTTGCCAAAGGAAAGAAAGAAACCACAACCATCCACCGTGGAAACTCCGAAAGTTGACCTAGCTCCACTGCCTGGGAGACTTAAACATGCATTCCTCGGACCAAGTGATACATTTCCTGTTATCATTTCTTCCTTGCTTGATAGCTTACAAGAAGAAGAATTGATTAATATGTTACGTGAGCACAAATCTGCATTAGGTTGGACTATAGCTGACATCAGAGGTATTAGCCCCTTAATATGTTCCCATAGGATTCACTTAGAAGAAGAAGCTAACCCCCGTAGAGACCCTCAAAGATGACTTAACCCTATTATGAAATAGGTGGTGAAAAAGGAAGTCTTAAAATTGTTAGATGCAGAAATCATTTATCCCATCTCTGATAGCAAGTGGGTTAGTCCAACTCAAGTAGTTCCCAAGAAATCAGGAATAACAGTGGTGACTAGTGATGAGGGGGTGCCTGTTCCTACCAAGGTAGTGACAGGGTGGTGCATGTGCATTGATTATAGGAAACTTAATTCTGCCACACGCAAGGATCACTTCCCACTTCCATTCACAGACCAAATCTTAAAGTGAGTAGCTGGTCATTCTTTCTATTGCTTTCTAGATGGGTATTCAGGATATTATCAGATTGAGACTGCATTAGAGGATCAGGATAAGACTACTTTCACATGTCCTTTTGGTACTTATGTTTTTTGGCGTATGCCATTTGGTTTGTGTAATGCACCGGCTACATTTCATAGATGCATGATGAGTATTTTTAGTGACATGGTTGAAAAATATATGGAAGTATTCATGGATGATTTGACTATTTTTGGTGATTCCTTTTATTCATGTTTATTTCACTTGAAGGTTGTTTTAAGTAGATGTGAAGAGAAGGGTCTGGTGCTTAATTGGGAAAAATGTCATTTCATGGTTTCTTATGGAATAGTTATGGGACACATAGTTTCTGATAAAGGAATCGAGGTTGATAAAGCTAAAATTGAATTGATTTCTAAATTACCTACACCTAAAAGTGTTAAGGATGTGAGATCATTTCTAGGGCACGCAGGTTTTTATAGGAGGTTCATATAGAATTTTTCTGCCATCTCTAGACCATTAAGCAGCCTCCTGGTCAAAGATGTCGTGTTCCAATGGACACAAGAGTGTGAGGACGCCTTCCGAACACTCATTGATAGGCTCACCTCTACCCCCATCATGCAACCACCGGATTGGAATTTACCATTTGAGATAATGTGTGATGCAAGCAACTATGCTGCGGGGGCAGTCTTGGGACAACAAAGGGAAGGGAAGCCTTTTGTTGTTTAGTATGCTAGTCGAACACTTAATGATGCTCAAAAGAATTATTCGACTACTGAAAAAGAGTTGCTAGCTGTAGTTTTTGCTTTAGATAAATTTCGTGCTTATTTGATTGGTACACCTATCACTATTTTTATTAACCATGCGGCTCTTAAGTTCCTTTTTTCTAAAAAGGATGCTAAGGCAAGATTGATTAGGTGGATTTTACTTCTGCAGGAATTTGATCTAACTATAAAGGATAAGAAGGGGGTCGAGAATGTTGTGGCGGATCACTTGTCTCGTTTGGAGTTCAGTGACTCTACCAATGGCCCACCCATCCGTGATGACTTCTATGATGAACACCTATTCATCATCACTCAAGTACCATGGTATGCACACATTGTTAATTACTTGGTTTCCAGCGAAGTTCCATCATCATGGAGTGCTCAAGATAAGCACAAATTTTGGTCGAGGTAAGAAATTTTTATTGGGATGATCCTTATCTATATAAGTATTGCCCCGACCAAATCATGAGGCGTTGTATCCCTGAAGGTGAGATTGAAAGTGTCTTACATTTTTGTCATAGTGCAGCTTGTGGAGGCCATTTTTCTATGAAATAGACAGCTGCAAAAATTTTACAGTCTGGATTATATTGGCCTACATTATTTAAGGACACTAACAATTATTGTCGTTCTTGTGATAAATGCCAGAAGTTAGGTGCACTATCCCGGAGACACATGATACCCCTTAACCCCATCTTAGTCATTGAGATATTTGATTGTTGGGGGATTGATTTTATGGGACCTTTTCCACATTCCTTTGGATATTTGTATATTTTGCTTGCAGTGGGCTATGTGTCCAAATGGGTTGAGGCTGTGGCGTGTCGAAACAATGACAACAACATTGTTGTCAAGTATATCAAAGAACACATTCTATCCCGTTTCGGTACACCACGAGCCATTATTAGTGATCAGATGACTCATTTTTGTAATCGCTCTTTTGAAGCTTTGATGCACAGGTATGGAGTTCATCACAAGGTTGCCAATGCCTATCCTCTGTAGACAAATGGCCAAGCCGAGTTGGCAAATCAAGAAGTAAAACAAATCTTGGAGAAGTTGGTGAACCCTAATAGGAAGGATTAGTCCTTGCGCCTTCCTGGTGCACTTTGGGCTTACTGTACCGCTTATAAGACAATTCTCGGGATATCTCTATATGGAAAGCCTGTCATTTACCTGTTGAGTTAGAACATCGCGCTTATTGTGCCGTAAAAAGCACTAACTTTGATCTCAATGATGCAGGTATTCAGCGAAAACTTCAGTTAGCTGAAATTGAAGAGGTGTGGAATGATGCCTATGACAATTCCCGAATATATAAGGCAAAGATGAAAGCAGCTCATGATAAGCAAATTCTGAGGAAACATTTCGAGCCCAACCAATGAGTCTATCTCTATGACTCACGACTTCATCTTCATCCCTGCAAGCTAAGATCGAGATGGGCGGACCCATTCATGGTAAAACAAGTCTTTCCCAATGGTTCCATAGAAATTGAAGATCCAAAGATGGGAGAGTGTTTAGAGTAAATGGGCAACGTTTGAAGCACTATGTGGAGCGGGTAGAGGTGCCAGAGGAGATCTCTCTGGTTGCCTCTGTCTACTTGACTTGATGTTCTCTACCCTATCTTTAGTTTAGGTTTTATTTTTTTTATTTTTTATTTTTTTCATTTTTTTTAGTTTAGTTTAGGTTTTTGCTTTTATGTTTTTTAGTGTTTAAGGTTATTTTTAAGTGTTGCTACTAGAGTCACTCGGAGACCCTCATCCCATGTGTTCCTTTCTCTCATCGGTATGATTTTTTTATATTTTGGTGACTGTGAGGACATTGTCTATTTGAAATTGGTAAAGCTTCACCATGGTAATATCAATCTAACCCTCCTCCTTTTCTTTTTCCTTCATTTGTCATGATTATTATTTTATACATTGAGGACAATGTTTGGTTTAGATTTGGGGGTGATGGTAATTTATTAGATTTTTTGTGCAATTTTCAAAAATCTTTGAGCTTAAAATGTATTTTACAATTAAACCGAGTCATTTTTTGTGTTGTACTCAATCTCTATTGAATACTTAGATGATTATGGTGATTGTGCAAAATTTTTATGAAAATGCATCGAAATCTGAACTCTTGGTGTATTTAAAAAAAAATTTAATAAAAAAGGGGTTTTGAGCTTTTTTAATTTTAGAGAATATTTTTGTTGCCTTTAATTTTGAGAAAACACATACTAACACGTGTCACATAGTTATATTAGTAGAAAACATGATATTTGATATTATCCTTATGTTAGATGTATTTTGTGAGACTTTTCAACTCGACTATTCATGTATTATAAGCCAAGTCAACATGATTTGAAGTTGATTAGTGAGATATTGAATTATAAAACCTTAGAATAATAGTGGAGACTTAACCCTTGTGAGTTTTGAGCCATTTTTTATTTCTTGAGGGTTATTAATTACACTCTGATTTTTCTTGAGTTCACATTATTTCGTTGATGATCTCATTATTCTTGATTTTCTTATTGATTGTTTTAAGAATGACATAAAAATTGAATCTTTACACTAGAACTTATTGCTTTATTTAGTTGAGATGTCCTAGTACTAACTAGAACTTATGAAGTGATATAGGCATTTTTTTATTTAAACCATTTTTTTAACCCTTTTAGCCTATCAAATAATAAATATCCATTTGCAGCCCTTTGAGCCTTTATATAGCCTTCTCTTTGTTATCCCCATTCCCAATACCTATTCCAATCAAGGAGTAATACCTCTATTATTTTATCCTTACCCAATTTTCTGAGAATGTATATGGTGAGATATATTTATGGAATGGGCAAATAGAAAGAGTTGAAAATAGATATTTCATGCGCCCTCAAAGTAAAAGTGTTTGATTGTATAAACGGAGAATAGCATGTAAGAAAAAAAAACATGTAAAAAAAAGTTTAAAAAAAATTAATAATGAAGAAAAAGTTAATGGTGTACAACATTGATTTGTTCTTCAATGCCCTATGTATTTATTCAAGGGTGTAGCCATTCTCAGGAAATTCTTATATCCTTTTTGTCCATTATTGTTTGTCATAATCCAAGCCCCATTATAACCTAGTAAAGACCTAATTGATCTTAAGTGAAAGTTGGTTCATTAGATGTGGAGATTGAATAGGCAAGAACTATGGTGTTTAATTCAACATTCTCAAAAGTAATCAATATTCCTATCCATGAGATCACATTCATTTCACTATTTGAAAATTTCATTTTTCATCATGATTATATGTGAGACGTTTGCATTTTCCATAGTATACCCTTTTCCTCACATATAAACTGAGTGTCCAATCTCTAAGTGTTTTATTTTTTAGTGACATGAGAGATTTGTAGTCGAAGCGTACTTTCTAAAGGTTATCTCGTCACATCTTTACTATGAAACGAAGAGTTATGTTGATAAGGGTTCTCACACACACACTTCGAGTTGAGAATGATTATGAAATTTATTTAACCTTTAAATACTATTTAATTATTGTACTCTATTGATATACTATTGTGACATTTTTAGTTTGTTGTTTTTCTTGAATTTTAAGCAATTAGAAAATTACTCTAAGGAAAATAAAGGAGAATGCTCACATTTCTGCATTATGTTTTTAGAAAATAGATTTTTTTTTATTAAATCAGTAATGTTTGAGGGTAACATTTCTGGAAACCCTCACGAGACTACAACTCGTCCTCTAGAGGTTTAAAGCCTTGTTGCAAGTTAAGGTAAGTACAACCGTGATTCCTACGAAAATGAGTTAGGATTTTATTCTTAATTTTGTTTTGCTCGAGGACTAGCAAAATGTAGGTTTTGGGGTATTTGATGTTCACATAATTATAACATAATATACCTCCTAATATATATTTGTTAACGTTTCAAATAGTGTATTTTAGTTTAATTATTCTATTTTTGTAGGATTTGGTGTTTAAATGACAAAAGTGTGTTGGCGAGGCGAATTTGGAAATTCATAGAAAAATTAACGAAGTGGAGCGTGAGACACTCAAGCCAAAGATTAAGAGAACCAAAGAAAAAAAGTTTTGAATAAAAGCAAGAAGATTTGAGTGCAATTTGCAAGTTCTTGAACATGCTTCAGTAGTTTTATGATAACTTGAGTTGTAGACCTCAGAATTGGATGATTCTTAAAGTGTTGGAAAGAAGACATGAAAGGATAAAATTCATATGTTCATAACATTTCCATATTCTGGAGTTATCATGCCCGATTTTGGATATACTTGAAGACTGCGAAATCTAGACAGATTTGGGCACGGAGGAAGAATGGAGAGCAAAACCGACTTTTCACATCATAGATGGATTTAATTGGGCTTAGAAATGAAGCTTGAATCAGCAATTACTATTAGAATCCATGAGAAGCCCAAACAAAAAGGAGTCTTAGTCTAATTAGCAAAAGGAAGGAACACGTTTCTTTGGGTTTCCAAATTGGGGTGGCCAATTGGAGAAGGTTTGTTTCCTTTTTAACACAAGGAAATACGGAAGCAACATGGTTTTTTTTTTCTACTCTGGAACAACACGCAACAAAAAAAAAGATTTTTTTTGGGGGCTGAGAAAAGGACGCAGAACGGAGCACAGAAAAATGAAGAAAAGAAAAAAAGTTGTCCAGGACAGCAGCCGAAACGCATCGACGTTGTAGCAACAGTGGACACGTAGAACATCAAAGAACGCATCACAGGACAACAGCAGAATGCGTCGCTGATTTACCACGCGCTGCCATGCCAATGAAGCTCCACATCATTGTTGCTGTCATCACCTTCACCATGCGTCACTAAACCCCACGCAAGGCGAAGAGGTGAACTCCTAGATATAACGCACTTAATTAGTATTTGATTTGTTGTATGCTTTCACGATGAATTATGGTGTTTATGATTTTCACTTTTATTTAATATAGGAATTTATGTTATTTTAGTGACAAAGATTTCATCAATTTCTTCGTAGATTATTATTATTCCGGTGGTTATCTTTTCTTCTCCAATAAGTTTAGTCACGCTTTTCTTACGTGTGGAATTTTAAGGATAAATTGATTCCGGAAGGTTAGTTATATGTGATCGTCTTTTATTACGTTAGTGTCTCCAGATATATCGTAAATTTAGGATATCACATATGACCAACCTTTGTGCTTTCTAGAAAAAGTGAAATCTAAAATCCATTTACATTAGGATATATTAATGCATTAAAGACTATTTTTCCGATTATATTGTTTGGGATGTGAAACACGTAATCGAGTCATCGTAGCGAATCAATACTAGTTGGCGCGTGAAATCTAGGAGGAATTCTTGGAACCTTGTGATTTTTCTAAACTTGATTTCTGTTAAATTTAATTTAATTTCACATTTTAAAATTGCTAGAATTTCATACATTTAGTTTCGCGTAGTTTTTTTTTCTTCCTTGACCTTGTTTTGTAGATCGCTTTTCCTCGTGGGATCAACACCCCAATCTTTATTGCAATTGACCACGTGTACTATTTAGCCGTAATCAGAGTGTCAAGACCGTCTTCTCATGTCGTTTGCTATGTTTTGCACAATATTCTTTGAATTGATGAGATGTGTACTCACCACCATTGTCGCTATGAAGACACTTGAGAGGTCTCCCAATCTCGCTCTTCACCATGGCATAAAATTCCTAAAATGTCTACAATACCTGGTATTTGGATTTTAACAAAAACACCCAAACCTTTCGTGAAGCACCATCAATATAAGTACCAAAATATTTATTTCTTTCCAACAACTCAACTTCTATGGGACCACATATATCTAGGTAAACACAATCCGACAAAAATTTTCTTTGCAGAGGGAACAGAAAAACTGACTCTCTTTTGTTTGCCAAATAAACAAAATTCACAAGAGTTTAGCGTTGTACCTTTGGCAAAGGGAATGTGGGACTTCTTTGCTAGAACTTGTAGGCCTTTTTGACTCATGTGACCTAGTCTCTTATGCCATAAGTCCAAAGATGAGTTCTCCAGCATTCAACTTATTTTTCAAGACCTTGGCATTTGATCGATATAAAGTACATCAGAGTTGTGCTTTAGCAACCACCATTGAACCTTTGGTAAGCTTCAATTTTTCTTGGCCAATATGCCGATCAAAGCCTTGTCGGTCAAGGGGTAACGATGGTTATTAGACTGAGACGTATATCAACAACATATCTCACATCTTTCAATAGCAATTAGCAACCAAGGTTAGTCTCAAGACAAATATCACCAATTGCCAAAATTTTGGAGTGGCTTTCATTTCCCATCTTTACTATGCCAAAGTCACCTTTTTGTATGTACTGAAGAACTCCCGCTTGCACTACACCAAAAACCCCCATTAGCAACGGTTCTAGACCGTGGGCGTAAGCCATTGCCACGGCTAAGAGCCGTGGACTACAGGGGCTTCGCAAAATCATTTGTAACGGCTATAAACCGTTGCTAAACATTGTAGCAACGGTTTTATGTTTGGATGGGGGGCGTTATTTTCAGAAATTAGCAACGGTTTTAAACCGTTGCTAGGATAATAGCAACGGTTTTTAGCCGTGGCAAAAATAGCCACGGTTTTAAGCCGTGACAAGGTGTAGATATTAGCAACGGTTTTAAACCGTGTCTAATTAAGTAGCAACGGTTTTAAGCCGTATCAAAAATAGCCACGGTTTTGAGCCGTGACAAGGTGTAGATATTAGCAACGGTTGTAAACCGTGTCTAGTTAAGTAGCAACAGTTTTAAGTCGTGGCTAGGTTTAGCCACGGTTATAAGCCGTGGCAAGGTAGCCACGGTTTTTAGCCGTTGCAACAGTTAGCCACGGTTTAAAACCGTGGCAAATTTTTTTTTTTTTTTTTTTTTTTTTTTTGCTATCAAATGACTTTCCCTCCCGTTTTTATTTATTGCAATAAAATTCACTTTGTTTTACTGATAATAAAATAAATATAATGATAATAATGGCTGAGGAAAACATTTTCAAAATATCCATAAAGATTGACCTTAACAATGAAAATGATGGAATAGCAGTCACTAGGCATCCATTTTTCACACAAAAATATATGTATTATTAAGCTCTCATACATGTGTTCATATTACATTCATAAGGTATAGCAGAGGAAAATAGCGAGGTAGCTCAACATAGAGAATGGACGAGATACAGCAAAACAAAAGGGTGTCTTTGCCATAATCTCCTCAGCCTTCTGAACAGCCCCTTTCATGCCTCTTGCTGGGTCTGTAAGGACCAACTCAGCTCCAAAAGCTATGAGGATGATTCTCCTTTCAAGACTCATTGAAGCTGGCATTGTAATGATGAGCTTGTAACCCTTTGCTGCCGCCATGAAAGCCAATCCTATTCCTGTGTTACCACTGGTAGGCTCTATGAGGACGCTCTACAGAAATTCAATAGAAACTCATTAGAGACTGATAATAGTAGCCCATAATGAATATATGGGAGAAATATCGTCGGATGGACCAGAACATGCCCCGTTGCAACCTAACTGAATGCAAATGATTGGAACAAAAACACCTCAGATATAATGACCACCAAGAACACCTAACATAACAGTTTAATAAGATGAGAGGGAGACTGAACAATACCTCTCCATAAATGACCCATTTAGACAAAAGGGGGTAGTCACTGGCAGATCCAACTGGAGCAAACCACAATGAGCATACTTGATCCTTCAACTCATTAACATGAATGAGCTTGGCTAGCCACGTTTTTCTTCCTTCTTTGTTCCAAAATGAAGAAGAAAACCAGCTGGCATTTTTCTCTTCAAAAGATTTCTCTCTCAGTATAGCCCGATTACCACAGTGACTATAAAATACACAACATACTATACTTAGGACCTGCAAAGCAAAAAGCTCGGTTTTTAGATGGATGCAAATTGACGAAATGTTACAAATTAATAAAGTACCTCCAACACTTACTGCACAGTTTGAACAATCGTCAGGATTTCAGGCTTCTTTCCAGCCATGTGAGCAACAACCCCAATATACCAAAGGCCAAGAAATACAAGATGAAAAAGACAAGTGCTGGCCTTAGATAGTAGAGCCTTAGATAGTCAACTCCTAGCATAAATGAAGGTCTCCTTACAACACTTAATCCAGAAACCTGCAATAATAATTTATACAAACAATCTCAAACTATAGTTCTCTTAAGACAAAAATAAAAATAAACACACTTTTTTTTAGGTGATTTGAAGTGAAAAGTGCAGTGTTTCTACTTAGAGATGTATACATGCATGTCTTTCATTAAGCACAAATACAGAAATACTGATATTGTCGTTTTCACATTTCATCCACTAAAGTGCAAGGCCCATGCTAAGTTGCTAATTATAACAGTTCATATAACTTTGTCACCAGAAGCATTCAAGTATTGGGACAAGCGAGTCTCATGATTTGGTAGAAAGACCATATAACAGTTCATATAACTTTGCTGCAATGCATTGAATGTGCTTGGCTGTATAAAACACTTTATTTCCAGGAAAACCCAGTTGATGCAATTCTGGTTGTATAGCCATTTTCATGCAAGACTTTCTCATCACTTTTCTGGTTTTGTTTCTTGTTTTTCCTTTTTGGTACTTGGCAATAGTGTTTGATGTCTCAAGAGACATAAATGGGTCTCTACTCTGCTACTTCTGTCTAATAAAAAGTAGAGTGTATGGGAAGAAGGGAATATGGCTTAAGTTATTAACAGAACAAGCTGAACTTGTGCCCATTGCAATTCAAAAACTAAAAACAATGAAAATACAAAACTTAAAGCAATCAACTTAAATCAACTAACCTTCACATATGGAATGACTTGGAGAACAGCAGACGTGCGTAGAACACGCAGCAACAGACAGCAAGCGTCCCAGCAGCAGCAAAACCAGCATCAGCAGCAACTCAGCGTAGCAGCAGCAGCAGCAGCAACTCGCAACAGCATCAGCAATTGGGGGGTGGGGGATGTATCAGAAATTTGTAGAAATGCAAATAAAACTCATGTGTGCCTCACTATCTAAGATAAACAACTCAGGCTACATTAACTAGACATGCTACATACTCACAACTCCACTCACAATTGACAAATTACAAGCTCAATCATATAAAAATAACAAAATAGACTACATTAAGGATTTCAATGTTAATAATCATATAAGAGAACACAATCAGAATGTGATGAATTTATAACAAGGTAAGGGAAAAAGTTGATGTGGTAAAGAAGAAGAAGAAGGATAACAAGGAAGATGGGAATTAAAAAAAAAACTGAGTTTGTTGACTCTGTTAGGCATAAGCATCCATACATTCACAAATTCATATACCCGCATAATCATTTACATATTCTCCCTAGTGTGTGTTCGTCTATCAATCTAGCAACAACTGCACAAAATAAATGATCAGAGTCAAAGCAGCCCAACATACCTCATGACAAAGCAGCCCAATATTAGTAAGTGGGGTCTGTTGGTGATATAAATAATTTTTAGTAAATGGGATTCCTATAGAATGGATGAAAATGGGATTCCAAAATAAGAGGCAAAATGCATCATGAATAAGTTTAGGGTATTATGATTTGTCTAACAAACATACTTATCAAAAAAATTTATTGTATCATATTTTGGAGAATGGCTGCATTCTTTTGTTTAACAAAACAAAGCAAGAAACAACAAACTTTAAATTCTAAAAGGAGATCATGAAGAATATGATTAAGTGTGTCAAGATTAGTTAGAAATGATTCCACAGTAAACTTGCTTCCAAGGAGTTTACAATTATTCCTAAGGGTTGCAACAAGTATACTAAGACTTTCATTACCAAGCCGAGCTTCACATTACAGCAGAAACACTTTAGAAGTTCCAAATATAAAAGAGAGGGAGAAAAGGATAGAATAAGTAAAAAAAAAAAAAAAAACCATACCTGCAGAGAATACCCTGAGAAAGCTCCAGGAAACTGCTCGGCCACGCAATTAGACATGCCAAATGAAACTATTATCTGTAAGACAAAAACCATTGAGGCTGTCCAGTCCGTCAATAATGTAACCTAAGCAATTATCTACGTACATAATGAAATTATCATCTGATTGAGAGAATAGCAATCAATAAATGTGTGTTAATATTATCCTTTTTGTTTATAAACAACAAGATACCTGCGAGAAAAAATTGACAAGCAAAAGCCCACATGGAAAACATAGATAAGAGCCTCAACAAGTTATCCTATCCCGACAAGTATAGCTTTAAAAGATATGGAAACATGAAAACACATTAGAGTAAATTCATCTTGAACAAACTCAAAGTAAAAACAATGTGGAACTCTAGTTAGTTAAGCGGAAATATTTTCACATGCTGTTGAAATGGTTTTACACAACTATCACTTGTCAAGAGAAAAAGAAACGACATTCCATACCAGTTTTTCAGTTGAGAAGCTGTCAGATCAGAGCCCTGAAAAGTACAGAGCAGATACTTCAGCAAACAATATATCCAAAAGAAATATTCTACAACTTGCATAGACTGCATTTATACATACATGAGCACTTAATTTATCTGCCCATGACTGCAGTGAGGCTGCATTTCGCTGCATATCTGGCTCCTCCAAAAGAGCCTTCTCAATTATTGTAATCTGCTTATCATTCATGATGTTCCGTTTCCTTTTCCTCTGCTGTTTTTCTTCCCTGTTTGTGGTTTTCTCATTTTCCTCGACTCTCCTGAATGTACCTTCTTTGATACGATCAGCCAACTTTGAGAAGCCGCCATTATACAACACTTGCTCCCCAGAGTTCTTCCCTCCGGTGGAGCTGGCATCTGAACCACTTGTTTCAACATTTTGAACATCCTTGTTGACTTCTCTCAAAGATTCAGATGGGCTCCTACTCATCTCAGCTTTACCTTTGCTCTTACCCATCTCCTCATTTTGGCACGGTGAGTTTTCAGAAGTTCCCTCCTTCAAGTTGCCAAACTTTCTTGCGTTTAGGGCCACTTCCAACAGCTTTGAATCTATTTCAGCTGACATAGATGATGCATGTCCCATTCTACCTTGATTATCCTATAACAATAAAAAATCATATCAGATTTGCACATAACAAAGTTGAGAACTAAACTATTGCTGGAGAAATTTTAGGTGGATAAACTCGTCTATTCATCAAGTAATGGTAATTATTTGAATCAATTTGTGAACTTAATACTTAACCATCATTAAAAAATTTAAACAAAAGTGAAGGTTCATCAGACCCCCCAGGTGAATCATCCAGGTTTAGGAAGCTACCAAGTGAATCTCTAATCATAAGTTTTCAAATACAATCAGCTAATAACTCAAATAAAACCTATCTAATAACTCAACCACAAGGAGAAACAAAATACAATCAGCTAATAACTCAAATAAAACCTATCTAATGACCCAGTCTCTAATCTGGTAATAGAATATGCCCCATCTCCATATAGCTTCTTTGATTGTGAACTACAGAAAATAACACATCTATTTTGTTTTTCAAATATACACAGGTCACACTCCTTCCACAAGAACCACGTGATAATGACGCAAGGAAGTCTGTGCCAGATCCTCTTCCAATTCACAAGCCAATTTGGATGGAACTTTTCAACATGCCTAAATTTCATGGCACTGGATTAGATTTAGTCCCCAAGTTACTCATCCAGAAGCTATTGATCCATACCTAAATTAGCAGAGAATTCTGACAGCAGTCTGATAGAGATAAGTAAAGAATGTCGCAGCTGACAAAATCAGACTGATGATTGTTAAGACTGCTGCAATATAGAAGCAGCCCATTGGTTGCATTTCGTGCCAGCTATAAAGAATTTAGGCCTAAACGTGATAAAAGACAATTAAGCTTAACAGGCTCACCAAAAGAGATGATCCCCACTAGATGCAGTCTTCTCTGATATCCAGTCTGGAACTAATTCTTGTAACAACTTCAGCTGCTCTTCAAATTCAGTTGTAAATCAAAACATAATTATTAAGTCTTCATCAAGGTTTAGAATCTGTTTGTGTTGGTTGTTTCTTAATAACCAATAAGACGGATCATGTTGAACAGCTTTGGCAGGGTTGCAATCATCATTCTACGCCTTTTGGCATAAGCATCAGAACTGATGTAGCTTCTTCTTCTAGTTTTTTTGTAGTTTGTAATGTATTCTACAGGTTGGTTCTGTTTTTCTCTATGCTCAAAATAATCCATGAAGGAGTTTGACATAATGAAGACATATTATGGAAGTTGAACTCAGTATATGGTATATGTATTCAACATATCACCTAAGAATATAGACATTTTGAGTATAGCCAACATTTCAAACTTACATAAGAAGCGGCATATTATCTCAGAACTAACCTGCATCAAAATCATAGCCAAAGTTTCACCAGCTGGTGCAAGACGGCCAAATTCTGCTGGAAACATAGTCGCAAGTATTGCTACAATTGCTGTGACGAATGGGAGGTTTCCTCCTTGGATTCTCAAAGATTTTGTGAGGTATGTGGCAACCTTGCAGATGCCAAAGGACACAGCAAGAGCAGTAGCAGTCTCTAGAACAGGTAGCTTGTTTCCAGGCTTCGACCCCATATCCGCAAGATCATCTGTCACAGTTATGATCACTATCAGAACTCAGAAGACAACATTTTTAAGATTCTACTATCCACATTTAGCTGCATTTCTTTTTATAAATTAAATTTCAGCTTCAGATGGTCAGCCACTACGATTTAATCTATTATCTTCTGCGAAGTAGTTAAGGTATTGAAAGCTAATACCTTAAAAGTGTTTCCTGCGTATCATGATGTGGAAAACCAACACGTTTAGTGAAAAATCATAGATGATAGATTAATGTTGGGAAAAACAACACAGTGAGATCTTCATTCCATCATTTTCTTTATAACCACAAGACAACAAAACTATCATCTCATGGTATAGACAAATATAAGACCTCAAAAATTTAATGGCAATGAGCTATTCCTATGAAAAACATGAAAACTCTAATTTATCAAAAACTGATTTACAAGAAAAAATAAAATACAAGTCATGTATATTATTTTTATATAGAAAATACGAACATTATCAACAGTGTTTTGGTAATTCTGACACAACAATTGAAAAATTCTGTTCGAAGACATGAACATGAACAATTCTAACCTCTCATCAGAAGTCTTTTAAGCTCAGCTGTTAAAGAAACCATTTTTTTTCGTACACACATCTCTCGTTCTGCCAACACTATGAAGGCCATCGGATTCCACGTGCCATTTTTCGGTCGCTGCATATACATTTGATTGATAGCAACATCTTGATATCCGAACAGTCACATGCAATGCATTGCAGCAAAGAAGAATCAAGAATGCGAACCAAATAATTCTATAACGAAAATTACGCAATCAAGAATCAAAGAAATGCTACCAAAGACAATGTTTAGAACTTAATAAACCAAAACACATTTTACTGGCAAATAAATCATATCAAATGAAGTAAATTAACATCTACAAACACAGAATACAGATCTGATCTAATATGATCCCTCAGTGTTTAATCATAGTTCTATGCAATAATAATAACATTCTATCCCAATACTTTGTGATTTATGGTCAGGCGAATCTCGAATTTAGGCTTATAGGATAACGAACAGGCTAGTGCGATAACTCGAGACAAGCACAGAAACTCGGTCTGTTGTGAAGGTAAGAACTATACCTAATACAGAATTACATTCTTAATTAATGATATGCATACAGGTATGAAAGTTATAAACATAAGCATTTATCATTGTTTGAAATAGCCAATGTCAAAGCTTTAGACTAAGATATATTCATTGGACTAATGAAAAAAGTGCTAGAAATGAAGGTCAAGTCATCCATAGTACATCATGTATTAATGAAAATATCGACACAAAAAAGATGAGTGTTCAAAATGTTTAATTATTCACCTTTCCATTAAGTGTAAGCTTTGCACAAGTTGGGTTCTCAGGATCTGTCTTGCCACAAGTTCCAAGAGGGAACTCACTGAGTGTAAATGAAGCCCTTGAATCATTCAATGCATTACTTGCAGTAGGGTCAAGAGTGGTCAAGTAGAAGTATGGGATGCCCCAGCCTTTACCAGGTTTCCCATCACTAAATGAAACTACATTTCTGAATACATCGGAGAATAATAATGTCAATCAAAAATTAGTTTGGTGTAAAAAATAACTTAGCCAAACTGTATGAAAATGTAAATAATTTACCCAAAGGGAGCTCCTCCCAAGTCACTGGAGATGATACTGCAGGAACAAAGTATCAATGTTAACATCATGGTCCAAATTCATATGAGGACTTAACCACAAATACAAATTTTGCTTCCCAGAACAAGGATAGTGGCTAATGCCACATTAATTTATCAAAAGAAACATATACGAGTCGTTCTTTTCATATTACATAGAGAACAAAAAATGCAGAAAGTATAGAATGTGTTCAAAGATCTCGTAAATGAGCTTTTCAATGCTTTCATGCTTTGTATCGTATTTGTAATCTTAAAAATAGTTGCTTGTTTGTTTGTTCAGTTTTCAGTTAAAATCTATACCTCAACAATTCTTTTATTCAGCCAGTCACAGACATGATGACATGTATTTAGACAGAATTGTAAAATGGGTGTTTTCATCATCATTGAGACAAACACAATCCAAGTGTTAGTCATAAAAATTGACAAGACTTCTTTTATCTCCACCAAATCAACTAACCCATTTTACAAAGAGAACCAAAGGTGCCTCCAACAAACCACATTTAACAATTATTAACCAAATCCAGCTACAACCAATTATATAAACCTAAGAATAACCATAACCCGTTTCATATAACCAAAGATAAAACACCGCTACAATCCACGAACACTTAAATTAGACTCATAAAAATTCTAATTGGAAAAAATGGAAATAGAGAGAGAGAGATATAGAGATTCACCTTAAGACCCCCCATGTGTTCTCAGAGACCAACCATCTAGCAAACACAGCAGCATCATTAGGATTTGGTTTTGTTTTCAATACAAGTTTTCTCCCCTGTACTGCAATTGAAGCTTCAAGGACAACAAAAACGAAGAAAAAACATAGAGCAGAGACTATTTTGGACACCATTTTACTTTACTGGATGATATGACATGATGGAGCAAAGGGTTTTGGTTGTTTGGGTTGCTCGAATTCTCCCTCTCTCTTTCCTTCTCCTTCTCTTTCTCCTTCTCTCTTTCCCTCTCCTTGAAATTTTAGGGTTAGATGCAAAGGGTTGAAAAGGGGGAGATGGAGCGGGAACGCGCGGGAAGCAAAAATTTTTAGCAAAATTTCACCCGCCAGAAATCGACCTAATTCTCCACACCTTCACGTGCAACGCACGTGCACGTTTGCAACGATTTTAAGCCGTGGGTCACTATAGCCACGGTTTTTAGCCGTGGCAAACACACCAACGGTTTAGAACCGTGGCCAAGCCTTTTTTTAGCCACGGTTTTAAGCCGTTGGGCACTATAGCCACGGTTTTTAGCCGTGGCAAACACACCAACGGCTTAGAACCGTGGCCACCCCTGTGTAGCTAATCAGGTCTTTTGGTGTAGTGAACCTAGCTACATCAAGACTATAAAACACAGTTTTGAAACGTTAAAATAGGATATAATCAAAAGGAATCAATAGTTATTTATGCATAAGTTGTACTTACTTACATGGGCAGCATATATTATAGCAGGGGATTATTGGTTTGGCATTCACAATTGAAAACAATACAAGAATTCTGGAAGCAACAAAATACCATCAAAATACAGTTGGAAAGCTTGTATTGAGCAATGAGATTAACAAGAATACTAATTATCATCAAAGGAAATAATTCTGGAGTTTAACAATAATACTAATTATCGAACAAAATGCTCATTGTAAAAAAAAAAATCATCGAACCCTAATTTCATCCTAAATAAAACACAACCCTGATGAACCCTAATTTCATCATAAATAAAAGAGAGAGAGAGTACCTATATATAATGCAGTGGTTGATCGATTTTGAAGTCGAGGGAGGAGCAGGGAAGTCGAGGGAGCAGGGAAGGAGGGGAGGAGGGAAGTCGAGGGAGGTAGCAGGGAAGGAGAAGGAGCAGGGGGGAAGTCGAGTCGAGGGAGGGAGCAGGTCGATGGAAGTCGATCGAATGGAGGGAGAAGCAGGTCGAGGGAGGGAGAGTCGATCGAATGGAGGGAGAAACAGGTCGAGGGAGGGAGAGTCGATCGAATGGAGGGAGAAGCAGGTCGAGGGAGGGAGAGTGAAGCAGGTCGAGGGAGGGAGAGTCGATCGAATGGAGGGAGAAGCAGGTCGAGGGAGGGAGAGTCGATCGATTTGGTGAAATTGCGAAAGGAGGGAAGGTCGAGCGCCAAAAGGAGGGAAGCCCGCCCAATTTTTTTTTTTCAGCTTTTCATGTAGCCACGGTTTTGAGCCGTTGCTAGACCTAGCCACGGTTTAAAACCGTTGCTAAATTATTTTTAGCCACGGTTTTGAGCCGTTGCTAGATTTAGCTACGGTTTAGAACCGTTGCTAATTTTTTTGTTACCACGGTTTTGAGCCGTTGCTAAATGTCGCCACGGTTTAAAACCGTTGCTAAAGTTGTTTTTGCAACGGTTTTGAACCGTTGCTACATTTAGCCACGGCGTATAACCGTTGCTAATATTTTTGTTGCAACGGTTTTAAGCCGTTGCAAAACATGCCCACGGTCTGGAGCCATGGCTAATATTAGCCACGGTGTTTAGCCGTGACAACTTTACCAACGGTTGTAAACCGTGGCCAAGTTGTTTTGTACCCACGGTTTTAAGCCGTTGGTACGTATAGCTACGGTTACTGGCCGTGGCAAATACAGCAACGATTTAAAACCGTGGGCAGCTCGGCGTAGCTAAATAGCCCTTTTGGTGTAGTGTTGGAAGTAGCATGAAAGGAAGCTCCATTGTCAAAGATTCATTCAGTGTCTTTGACAGAACTACCCATATGTGGATACCGACCAACATACAGTATCTCAGGTAGACCGCCACATAAGACTGTAGTGGTATTGTTGGTATCATCTTTCTTCTGGTTGTCGCTTTCCTTTTGCTTTTTCCTCCAAGCTCGACAGCTCCTCTTTTTATGTCATTTTTTTCCACAATTGGTAGCAAGTACCTCTAAACCTTGACTTGGATCGGCTAGGACTCCTGCCATAGCCTCTAGGCCCTTTGCTCTTGCTCCTCCCTTTGTTTTCTGTGACAAATATTTGCTTACTATTTGTGCCTGAAATTTTTCTCCTTCTTTCTTCATTAAGCATGCTACTTTTAACATTATCAAGAGTAAGAACACTATTAGGATAAAAGTTACTTACACTCACCACAAAGGTCTCCAAAATATTTGGCAAGGATCCTAGCAACAGAAGCGCTTGCAGCTCGTCCTCAATAACCATGTTTATTGTGGCTAGCTGGTTGATCATATTCTGGAAATTGTTCAAGTGTTCCGCTACACTCAAACCATCCTTGTACTTTACGTTGATGAGCTCCTTGATCAAGAAGGCTTTCTTGGCAGGGGTCTTCTTCTCGAATAACAACTCAAGCTTCACCCAAAACTTGTAGGCATTAGTTTCATTATACACATGGTGAAAAACACTATAATCCACCCATTGTCTAATTGTGTCGATGATCTTGCAATTCATCTTCTTTCAATCGGCATCGGACATGCTTTCCGGCTTCACGTCATCACCTTCAATTGGCTCATGCAGATCTTTGCAATAGAGGATATCCTTCATCCTTGGCTTCCACGTCACCCAGTTAGAGTTGGTGAGCTTAATCATAGTGCAAGCTCCTTCCATCTCGTAGCACCGAAGTTATGTATAAATAGTAATGTATACAGTATTGCATTCGTGAACAGTTATACAAATTAATAGTTCCGTATGGGTGAACAGTACTATATGAATGAATAGTTTCGTATAGATGAATAGTACCATCGTCTTCCTGTGAATAGTACCCTTCACCTTGCTGTGAACAGTCATTTGTAGGGAACCTAGCTCTGATACCACTTGTAAGGATCGGGTGGATGCTACAAGATAGAGAAAAACAAAACAAGAAGTAAATAGGAGGAAATTAGACACCAAAGATTTAATGTGGTTCGCCAATTCGTGCCTACGTCCACGAAGCAAAGATCATTATTCCACTATCGCTGAATAATGGGTTATTACAATAACATACCAAGCGACAGACAAGGCTTGATGAATACAAAAGAAACACTCACTCACACTTGAGTGTGGAACACTCTTCTTCTCGCTCTCTACTTGGAGTAGGATGTTTGGCTTCTCTCTAGATTGATCAGCTGGATTGGATGATCCTGAATGGAGAAGAATTCCTTTATTTTTAGGCATGGAAGAACTCTCTTCATTTAGTGAACCACCTACCTGCCAACTACTTCATTAAATACTCCAGCCAACTAATTCATTAAATGAATCAGCCAACTTGCCAACTCCCATCAACCAACTACTTCCAACCAAGCTTCAAGCCATCTTCTGAAAATCTAGAGAACTTAATACTCTTCAACATGGGCTGGAATGGTAGTACATCATCATGGACTAGACGTGGTATACCCAACATTTTGCACGGCAAAACATTCTGTTTCAAGCGTTGAAATTAACGTCGCACAAAACTTTATTACGCAATGAACCTTTTGCAACAATCTTCACTGTCGTCGGTCAAGATGATTCTGAAACAACAAAGTTTTTATTCGTCGCACAAATGTTTGCAACACAGATTGGAGGCGACGACTTTTACGTGACAAATGATTAATCGCCCATTTGTTTAGAGCGACGATTTTGCCTATCGCTAAAGGTTTTTTTAGTATCTACACGGCAATTTGCAAAAGGGTAATATGTTAAAAAATTAAAGAAAAAATAATAATTTTATTTTGAAAAAATTTACTTTTATTTCTTTATTTGAGATTTCAATGATTCGAGGAGGAATCTATAATTTTAATACTTGAAATGGTCTTCACTAATTAATAAGAGTCATGTGTTTATGATATAAATAAATGTTAGAGGGGTTTACTGTAAATAGAGCAGTGTTCACACTACAAATAACTAGAATGTCCAAACAAAATTTTTTAATAGCATTTTTGTCTTTTGGGTGCCATTGTAACAATGCGACTCTTGGAGGGAAATATATATATATATATATCACAAAAAGACCCATGTTTACTATTTATATACATATTGGCTATCACCAAAATCCTAGACAAAGTTTCCCATGTACACAGGCACGGATTCACGTGGGGGCACTTGCCCCCACTGACTTTTGAGATTTTTTTAATTTATTTGTCCCCTCATTAGTTTTTTTATTTGCCCCTCTATTCTCACTTTTCACTTCAACCAGGACTTCATCCTTCAAATCATGTACATATCAAATTCAAACTCTACTTTTAGAGTTAGAGATAGAGGTTAAATCTCTCAAATCTCTCAAAGAAACCAAGATCACACTCCATCGATTGGATAAGATGAGGGAAACCCCCATATTTCATCATCTGTAAAGATCTATAACTATTGAGTCATTTGAGCTCATCTTCACAAGATCCAGCAGGATCCAAACCACCTTATTCTTCTTCTTGTAGGTACCAGGTGCCTTCATTAATCACTGTGTTGGTCATCTCCACAAAAAATCGTAAACAACCCAATCTCTTCCTCATTTTCTTCATGTAGTAGTAATCAACGATTTAAACCCTTCTCTTGTGTTGTGTTTCTAGAAGTAGTAATAATCTTCAATGAATATAGTAGTAATCATCTTCAATGACTGTCTTTGTTGTACTCCCCTTTTTGCTATAACTAAAAAAATTCATGTTAAAGTAACTAATTTTATATTATATTTAATTAATTATGACATCACTCCCCCCTCAACAAAAATCCTGGCTCCGTCACTACATGTACACACAAAGGCTAAGTCTTTTAGAGTTCCTAGGGAATAATTCTCTAGAGGCCATATTGATGTACTACAAAAAGCCTATTGGCTTAGTTGGTGAAATTAATCTAATCATACAGATAAAAAAAAATCTAGTCATATGAATGAAAGAGCTCTGTTGTAGCAACTCATTTTGAGTATCTCATTTTTTCATTCTAACATTCATTCTATCATATTGGTATCAGAGCAAGGCTCTTATTTCATTCCCCAACAATAAAATGTTATCAGGTGTCAAAGAAGGTCCATCAATTTCCTATTCTTTTCTTTTGATTTTTGGATGAACAAACTATGATTTTTGGAAGGTGAAGATGAAGACTTTGCTTATGTCAGAAGGGCTTTGGAGCATTGTCGAAAAAATATTCCAAGAACCAACAGATGAGAGCCAACTTACAGCAACTCAAAAAGAAAAATATGAAGCAGATGTGATGAAAGATGCAAAGGCTCTCTCTAAAATTCAAAACGAAGTCACTACAAAAAATTTTCCAAGAATTACAAGAGCCAAAACTACAAATGAAGCTTGGGAGATATTAGAAAAGGATTTCCATGGAGATAGCAAGACAAGAACTATCAAGCTTCAAACTTTGCGGAGAGAATTCCACAACTTGAAGATGAAAGAATCTGAATGCATCCAAGATTACTCTAGCAGAGTGGCTGAAATTGTAAACCAAATCAGAACTCTTGGTGAGGAGCTTTCTGACCAACAGATTGTTGAGAAAATATTGATTAGCTCGCTTGAAAAATATGATTCAATTATTGCTGCCATTGAAGAGTCAAAGGACATCACCACGTTAACCATTGAACAATTGATGGGGTCTCTAACTCATGAGCAAAGAAAACTACGACGCAATGAACAATCAGTAGAGAGTTCCTTTCAATCAAAGCTCACATTCAAATCGCAAAGGTTTCCCAAGAAGGAGAAATATCTTGAAGATCGGCGAATGGTTGAACAAAGAAGATGGGAGAAAGGGGAGTCCAGCAGAAGATATGAAGGCAAAAATAATAGAGGTACAATTTTTGATGACACAAAGCTTTATTGCAAGATCTGTAACAAAAAAAATCATGATACAACAAGCTGTTATCATCACGGAAGCCAAAATGTTCTTGTTGTAGCAAATTCGGGCATCTGGAAAAGAACTGCAGATTCAAGAATTTTAATCAAGCAAACTTTGCTGAACAGGAAAAAGATGTGGACAAAGAGGCAATCTTGTTCTATGCTAGAAAACCATCATGCGAAGAAGAAAGTGTTTGGTACATTGATAGCGGTTAGACACTACAATCACTCCAAGGATCAAGTTGGACACTACAATCACTCCAAGGATCAAAATGGGAGATGAATATTATGTTCAATCAAAGGGAAAAGGTATTGTTGTAGTCCGAACCAAAAGGAGAGTAAAACATATTCGTGATGTTTTACTTGTTCCAAGCATCAGCCAAAGTCTTCTAAGTGTCGGACATCTTATGCAAAATGGATACAAAGTTGTTTTTGATGATGACTGCTGCACCATTTATGACAAAAAGAATAACTTCCAGCTGGTTGCATCAGTTCAAATGAAAAAAATCGAAATTTTCCTCTCAATATAAATTGTGATCATGAATCTGTATTGAAGGTGGATGTCGTTCAAGACTCTTGGTTGTGGCACAAAAGATTTTGTCACTTAAATTTCCAAGGTTTGAAGCTGCTCCAACAGAAAGCCATGGTGAATGGTCTTCCCAAAATTGAAGCAACAATTGAAACTTGTGAAGGGTGTGTTATGGGCAAGCAACATCAAAATTATTTTCCTACACAAAGTACATGGAGAGCAAAAACACCACTGGAGCTTGTGCACACCGACATATGTGGCAAAATGCCAACTCCATCTTTAAGTCAGAACAAGTATTTTTTCACATTCATTGATGATTATTCAAGGATGACATGGGTTTATTTTTTTCAGGAGAAATTAAAAGCTTTTGTGTTTTTCAAGAGATTCAAAGTCTTAGTAGAAAAGCAAAGTGGCTGCAACATCAAAGTTATTCGAAGCGATAGAGGAGGTGAATATACGTCTCAAGAATTTGAAGGTTACTGTCAAGATGAAGGCATTTATAAGCAATTAAAAGCAGGCTATAGTCCCCAACAAAATGGGATTGCGGAGAGAAAGAATCAAACAATAGTAGAGATGGCAACTTCCATGATGAATGAAAAAGGGCTACCAAAAAGTTTCTGGGCTGAAGCTGTTTTTACAGCTGTATACATTCTCAATCGATGTCCGACTAAAGCCGTATGAAACATGCAATTTTTCTGGTGTAGAACCACAAAGCTATGAAGATGGTACAAAGCATGAAGTATGGATGAAAGTTGAAGATTTTTATAGGCCTAGTGCCCATGTTCACTCTCACTCGTCTTCTTTTTATTGTGAGAGTTTGTTTCTGTTTTTATTGTTTTTTTTGCTTTTGTTTCTTTTAAATAAAGGTTTTGGGGTCCTTAAAACCCAGCTCGCTTTCCAAAAAAAAAAAGCAATGAAAGAGGAGATGAGAATGATCGAGAAAAACCATACTTGGGAGCTTGTTGATCATCCAAAAGATAGAGATGTCATTGGCATGAGATGGATTTTCAAGACGAAATTTAATCAAGATGGAAGCATTCAGAAACACAAAGCAAGACTTGTGGCTAGAGGTTTTACTCAAAAACTAGGAATTGATTTTTGAGAAACTTTTGCTCCAGTTGCCAGACTTGAAACCATTCGAACTTTGATTGCCTTGGCTGCCCAAAAGAATTGGTTGATTTATGAACTTGATGTTAAGTCTGCATTTTTGAATGGAGTGTTGGAGGAAGATGTTTACGTACAACAACCCCAAGGGTTTTCTGTCGAAGGGGGAGAAGACAAAGTTTACAAGCTTAAAAAGGCTCTTTACGGGTTGAAGTAAGCTCCTCGCACTTGGTATGCTGAAATTAACAAGTATTTTGTGAAGAGTGGTTTTCACAAGAGCCAAAGTGAGCCCACACTCTATGTATTGAAGAAAGGAGCTTCCATTCTTATTGTGTCCTTGTACGTGGATGACTTGATATTTACTGGCAATGATGACTTGATATTTACTGGCAATGATGAAGTGTTGATTCAACAGTTCAAGAAAGACATGATGAGCACCTATGAGATGAGTGATTTGGGATTACTTCATTATTTTTTGGGAATTGAAGTTTCTTAATCGAAAAATGGGATCTTCATTTCTCAAAAGAAATATACTAAAAATATTCTGAAGAAATTTTATTTGCTAGGATGCAAGTATGTAGATACTCCTTTGGTAGAAAATGAAAAGTTGAAGAAACTTGATGGTGCAAAGAAGGTGGATGTAGCACCCCGTAATTTTTGTACTTACTGAAAAAAAATTATATTTTGGTGTGATTGTCTTCATTAAGTTATGGGCATACGTATGAGCTATTTGTTTGTCCATGTGATGTGTAGTTTGTTTATTTAAGAATTAATTTCCTACTTACCTTCCTCCACCGAATCTCGGGACGAGATTCTTTTGAGTTGTATATATTGTAATACCCGCCTAATTAAATAAATATAAAAATTTCTTATTTATTAATTGTGGCATATATTGTAATCTCATTTATTGGGAAAAAGATTTGTTTTGTTTGCCGTGGCTAAATAGGATAAAGTGTGTGTGTATTTAGCCAAAAATTTGTAAAACCTAATGTTGATGGATTGTTACTCAATTGTATTTGGGCTTGGTTTTGGGCTTTTATTTAACTAATGATTAGGGTTTTATTTGGTGAGTTTAGAAGGTGGGTGCTTTTAGAATTTTAGTGGGGGCAAATAACCATCCATAGTATAAAACCAGAACCCTTTGTTTTCTTTCTTCTCTGATTCTTCACATAGAGTTAGGGTTTTAGAGGTGAGGTTAGCAGGCAGGATTTGGGAAAGGTGAAAACAGCGCTGGTGCAGCTACTATTTCTTCAGACCAGATCGATCTCTTCTTCTTCTTCACTCCGCGAGATCAATTATGTCTCGTGTTTACGTTGGGAACGTGGATCCAAGAGTTGCAGAGAGGGATTGTGCTTCCAATGAAGGTTCATCGAGACCCGCAGAGTGGGAGCATCTTGAACCTTGTTCTTGTCTGGGTTGAGAAAGGGGCTCAAATGGACGTCCGTGTTCCGATTGTGTTCAAAGGAGAGGAACTCTCCCCTAGTCTCAAGAAAGGTGAACTTGATCTGGCTTTGGCAATCCATGATTATATGATAAAGAGGAGGGTGTGTCCGGATGCAGGTATTTATAATATTCTGTTAAGTGGTCTTTGCAAGAAGGGCAAGTTTCCTACTGCAAAGCAACTGCTATTAGAGATGATTGGCCAGAACATCTTACCTGTTGCTTATGTTTATGCAACAATGGTTTATGCGTTTGTGAGACATGGTGATGACATAAGTAAGGCAAAGAAACTCTTTACACTTGTGGTTGAAAAGGGCATAGAGCCTGGACTTGTTGGCTACAATGTTATGATCAAGGGCTACTGTAAGTTTGGAATGATGAAGGATGCAATTTCATGCATGGATGAAATGTTAAAGCAACACATCCATCCAGATGAGTTTACCTACTCCACAGTTATAGATGGGCATATAAAAGAAAATGACACGGATGTGGCATTATAGGGGTCGTGATTTTGGTGGTGATGGCTTGACGAGCAAGAGGAATGGGATGATGGCGTTGACTATGAAGGGTAATTGCGTGGATCCGTTGCAAAATCCTTTACGGTTTGCGATCTATTTGGGGAGTTCTCTTTTACCCCTTTCAGTTTGTTTTATGTGATGGTTTTGATAGTTATGTGTTGTGTGTTTAATCTACTTTGATTAAATCCCCCATTTACTTTTTTCCTAATTTTTCCCTTAATTTGGTAGATTAAATTGATGGGGTTTGATTACCTTGATTAATTGATTTGAATGAATGAATGGATACCCATTGTAGTTCACATTGATTTTAGGCAATTGTCAAGGCATTCGGGGTTTTCCAGGTCATCATCATCATTAGAAAAACATGTGATTGAGTAGGGTTTGTGTAAGACTAAGGAACCCCTGAGTGTTATCATGAAGAAAATTTGGACAAATTGTATCTCATAGGTTAGATCAGATGTTACCACATTTAGGTAGTAGGTGTATGTGCGATTTGGATTTGTCAAATCCCATCGGGTTGAAATTGAAATTCATCATATGTGTCCATATGGTTTATTAAAGTTGGTTGTCAAAGTGTTGTGCCACTATCAGAAATATTTTCTCATTAATTGTCAAAGGTTATATATACATTGCTCCTTTGTTTGATTAAATTCCTTAATGAAATAGAAGATGGTTTGGGGAAGTTTTACAAGAATGAAATGAGTCAATTTTTCTCAGTTCCTAATGTATCTCATTGTCATATGCTCTTTTGATCATGACCTGGAAGATATTATCTTTGGAGTATTTCTTTGGACCTATTTACACAGCTAGCGAGATTGATCCCAATTGCATAACATAAAATAGAAGAAAATTTTCTAGTAATAGATATTAGCTGGAATTCAACTGAGCACTTTTTTTAGTTTGAGTATTTGTATTGTTATGCGAATTGGTGTGCATATTGTTTTTCATATGATGCAAAGAGATGAGATATGTGAATTGGCAATGTGTCAAATATTTTTTGTTCCCCAAAAGAATGGTGGATATTGTGGTTGATTTATTTATGATTGACAAAGCGTCACCATAAAAGAGTTTTGAGGATTATTTATTTTTATGTAATTTTCCACAACTCCGAAAAAAAAATGTGAAAAGAAAAGAATTTTTTTTGTATACAGACTTGCTTGTATACGTGTGATACTATTATGGGTATGCATACTTGCTTGCATATCGGTGCACCGTTCCATGTGAGTTCGGTTGTACGTGTAGATTTAGGAAGAGTACTTGCCAGTGATCGAACTTCGGGTGAGATGACATGTTCCTCGAGGTGGCACCCCACTTGGAACATGTACGCTCCGAGTGGTTTCGATGGCAATGGAGACACACTTGAGTGAGGTGTGTTCGGCACATGGAGGATAGTGCGATTGTGGAAAAGTAGCGAGATTTCTTTTTTGTGGATGTGCATGATTACCTTAAAGGAAGAAACTAAATGCTCATTCAACCATTGAATGAGAACTACACGTCTTCCTAAAGGTAGAAAAATGTGTTTTGTTAATATTTCAATAATAGTCTAATATGATTATGAATTGTATAGTTGTTGCATTTATGAGGATTGATAACTCATAAACTTTATTTATTAGTAATAAATAATGCATATTTATTTATTAGGATGATGACATATTTGCCTCATGGAGGAACTATCTGATGTGTGGTTGTTATTGTTTATTGTTTTGTTTATTTTGATGTTGTCATGCGCGGATTTATTGATTTTGGGATGAAGATTTCTCACACCGGCTTTATTGCTGACCCGAGTGAGCTTTTGCTTCTTGGGTACATTCCTTTTGGAATGTAGCCGATTAGCCTTTCAGGTTTAGAGATTTTGAGTTGCGTTACTGGAGTTCCGCTAGTGAGGTAGCCATGCCAGTCTTCTCAGGTTAGAATTTTATTTGTTTCAGTAATCTAAATCATGATTAGTTGTTTCTGTTGTTATTGAATTCTTACGTCCCGGGTTTTGGGGGAAACGGATAATCCTACGTGGATTTTTAGGATTTTTATTTTTCTTTGAAAATCAGGGCGTGACAGTAGATGCCACAAAGTACAGAAGTCTTGTTGGAAGCATTTTGTATCTCACGGCTACTAGACCCGATGTTATGTTTGCAGCAAGTATGCTTTCAAGATTCATGGAGGAGCCAAGTCAAATTCATTTTGGAGTTGCGAAAAGGGTGCCAAGTGTCACAGGCTTTCTTTTCCCAAGTATTTCCCGTGCGGCACTAGCAAACTTTGCCCCGACTTATCAAAGAAAACTAGTTAACCTTGCCCACAAAAGACTTACTTAGATTTTGGAAAACTAAGCAAGCTAAGAACACACGAGAGCTTAAGAGAACTTGAACTTGTATTGCTTGAATTCTCTGAGGTGATTACAACAAATGAGGCCTTAGCCTATTTGTACAACTCCACCTCCTCAATGGACGGTGGTGATCAATTTGATCTAACGGTCTACAATGAACTCTACACACTTCCTTAGAAATATCTAAGGACTAGAATCCTATGAAACTCTATGAAACTTTATGGGAGGTTCTAGAGAACTCTCTCTAGAACAATGTGAAATACTCTACATTATTTACACTTGCCAACCTCACTTGGCTAGGCAAGAAGATAGTTGTGACACTTTCCCCCATCTAATCAGGTGACATCCTCGTTGCCTTCAAATCCTCGTACGCTTTGATTTTCTTCTTGAATTGCAACAAATGTTGGTTTGGCTCCCAGCTAGCTTCACTTTCTGGCAATCCTTTCCACTTGACGAGTAGCTCATGTGTGGGAGGTTGGTTGGAATGACGCACCACAGGATCTGACAAGATAGTCTCTGGTTCCTTGTCATGTTGGATCCTCATGCCCATTGGTGCTCTTTGTGAAACTCCTCTGTTTGGATCATCCTGATCTTCCTTGTACGGTTTCAGTAGGCTCACATAGAAGACTTGATGAAACTTGATCCTCGGCGGCAACTCGACCTTGTAGGCTTGCTTTCCCACATTCTTGACTATGGGGAAAGGACCCTCATATCTCCTGATAAGGCCACGATGCAGTCCAGAAAGTCTGGGATGAGCATGCATCTTGACAAACACAAGGTCTCCAACTTGGAACTCTCGAGGACGTTGTTGCGGGCTTAACCGACCTAAATAAATAGGCTAATTTGACCCATTTGTAATAACTGCAAGTGCACGGTGTCTAACTGGTAGACAACGGCAAGTACGGGTCGATCCCACGAAGAAGGTGGATTACCTTGAATTTAATAATTTAATTAAACTAATTTAGAGAAAAATGGGGTTACAGCATTTTTAAAACTAAACTAAAAAAATAATTAAAAATAAGAAAATAAAAGGAAAGGAAAATATGAATGAGATGGATTTTGTGGGCTTGGACTCACCAATGAGTTAGAAAAAATATTTAAATCTAAATTACTGAAATTATAAACGAGAAGCTTTAGGGATGAGGATCCCTTGCTTACACCGAAGATGTAATCATTCAAATCCAATTCCAATCATATTAAGTTTCTGTCAAACATTAACAATTTATCTAAAGCAAATATACTTTTACCAAACATTAAGTGTCTTTTTAAGGCACACTTAATCAAAGTCTAAGCTTAATAATTTTTAGCACATGCTTTGAATATTGATAAAATGTGAATCTAACTACCAAACATATCAAATTTTTTTTTATCGAACATGAAAGGTGAAAGCAATTTATCAATTTTCAGAAATAATTGTTTATCAATTAAGCATTTAAGTCAGTAAAATAAATTATACAACCTTTTTGGTTTACCGCCGCCTCAGTGTGGTGTACTCAGCAGGTGGTATTCATCTCTACACGAACACAAATCCCGAGAAATTGTTGCAAGTGTACTGTGGCTGCTCAGAGAGAAGCTCAGGGTGCCAATAACGTCATCACTAGCCCAGCCGGGGTGCTCTTATGCGCTACTGGGTGCTAGTAGCGCTCCTATCTTTTCTTCTTTGATTTGAATCAGGGAGATGGTGGGAATGGTGCCACTAAAGCAGGAGCCCGCGAGAGAGAAATCACCGGAGGATCCGGTGATGCTCTGGAGGAATCGACCGAGATTTGAGGATGGAGGAGATCCTCCGGTTTTGATTTGCTACATTGTGACTGTCCCGCGAGAGAGAGATCAGCAGTATGGCATTGATGCAGGAGAACGACGTGCTGGTCTGTCCGGTGATGATGGTTGTGTTTGCACAGGCGTGGTCAGAGGACGAGCCAAAGAGAGACCGAGAGAAAGCTCGGTGCTGGCTGCTGCTCGGCCTGCAGCGTGGCTGCTCGGTTACCGTTGAGGGTGGTTGCGTGCGTGTTTTTCGGCTGCGCGTACGGTGTGGATGGTGATGACTCTGGCTTGTTTCCAGGTGGCGGAGAGAGTGAGGAACATATGGTAGATGATGGTGGTGCTTGGTGGCGAGGTGAAAATTTAATGTGAAACAGGGTTGTCACGCCCCTATTTCGTGGTGGTGGTGGTGCTCGGGTGATGGTGGCGGTGATGGCAGAGTGATCTTGACAGAGAAGGAGTGAGACATGGATGATGATGGGATGGGTGTGATGAAACTCACTTTGTGAAGGAAGAGGGTTTGATTTTGGCTATTGAGGCTTGATTCCCTTCTCCTCCTCCCCTTTCTCACCCTTTTCTCTTATATTTATAGAGAATGAACAAAATGAATAGAGATGAGATAAAGGGATGATTCATGGAGTGAATCAAGGTAAAATCAAGGGATAATTGAGAGAATGTTCTTTGGGTTGGATTGGGCTTAGCATTGGGTTTGGGTTTATGGGTTAGGTTTTGGGTTTAAGGGCTTGATTTTGGGTTTGGTTTTGAGTTTAGGTTATGGGCTTAGGCTATTCTCACCTCCACTTTCTCTGAAGTCACCATCTGGGATTGTTCAATTCATTTTTCTTCGATTTCTTCATTATTGCTCCAAATTCTACAAAAACACAAAATTCAATAATTAATCTAAAATAAGATAAAAACAAGGATTAACAAAAATATAATAAGAGGTAATAATGTTATAATTACGTGACTATTAGACGTCTCTTCTTGTCGGCCCACTTCTTCATCCTCTTGGATGCCTTTTCCAAGTAAGCTCGAGTCTCATCAGCTTGATCATTCCATCCTTTGGCAAACTTATAGGCTTACGGACTCACTTCAGTGTAGCTAGTGGTAATAGAACTCAAGGTCACTTCACTCTTCTGCATGTTGAAAGAGAATTGGGCAACATCTAGCAACTTAGCCCAATCTCACTGGTTAGCACTCACATAGTGCCTAAGATATAACTCCAGCAAGGCATTCATCCTTTCCGTTTGAGGATGAAAGCTAGTAGAAAAATTAAGGTCGGTACCCAACAACTTGAACAATTAAGTCTAAAGTTTCCCTGTGAACCGAGTATCTCGATCACTGATGATAGATTTGGGCACACCCCAATACTTCACCACATGTTTGTGGAATAAATGTGCGGCTTGCTCGGCTGTGCACTCCTTGGGTGTGGGAATGAAGGTGGCATACTTCGAAAATCTGTCCACGACCACAAGTATCCAATTGCAACCCTCCGATGCGGGCAACCCAACTATGAAATCTAAAGAAACACTCTCCCAAGGTCTCTCTGGGATGGGGAGGGGTTCAAGTAAGCCAGCAGGTGATTGTTGCTCCATTTTGTCTTGTTGGCATACAAGACAAGTCTTCACATATGCTTCGATATCATCCCTCATATGTGACCAATAATAGGAATCAACCACAAGAGCAAGAGTCTGATTTTTACCTGAATGTCCCGCCCACTTGCTATCATGGCATTCTTTCAAGACTTCCTTCCTTAGGTTGTCATGAAATGGAACATAGATTCTCCTTTCCTTAGAGTATATCAAGCCGTTCTCCACCCAAAACCGTCTTGTCTTCTCATCTTTATGCATCCCTTCAAGTTGCTTTGAGATTGACTTATGTCATCAAGTTCTCCTTTTCTACTCAAAAAATCCGCAATAAGATTAGCTTTGCCAGGCTTGTACTCCAAAGTGTAATCGAACTCTGCCAAGAAATCTTGCCACCTAGTTTGTTTTGGTGTGAGCTTCTTCTGTGTCTGGAAGTAGCTAGTGGAAACATTGTCGGTCTTGACCACAAATTTGCTCCCAAGCAAGTAATGCCGTCATGTTCGCAGGTAATGCACAACCGCAGACATTTCCTTCTCTTGTATTGTGTACCGCCTCTTAGTATCATTGAGCTTCCTACTTTCAAAGGCAATAGTATGCCCTTCTTGCATCAATACCGCACCAATAGCAAAGTCGGAAGCATCCGTATGTACCACAAAAGACATAGAATGGTTGGGAAGAACCAACACCGGTTCTTCCACAATTGCCTTCTTCAATAATTCGAAAGCGTGTTGGCATTTTGAACTCCAATTCCAACTTCGTCCATTCTTGAGCAAGTCTGTCAATGGAGTGGCTATGGAAGAGTAGCCTTTGATGAGCCTTCTATAATAGTTCACCAAGCTAAGGAAAGATCTTAACTCGGTGACTTTGGTCGGTGGTTCCCATTGGATGGCTTGTACCTTGGACTTGTCCATACGAAGCTTGCCCTTGCCAATGATATGACCCAAGAATGTCACCTCCTCTTGGGCAAATGAGCACTTCTCCTTTTTGACATAGAGCCTGTTCTCCTTCAAAGTTTGGAACACTTGCCTCAAGTGATCCACATGTTCCTCCAATGTCTTACTATAGATCACAATGTCATCAAGGTACACAACTACGAACCGATCAAGGTAAGGAGCTAGTACCTTATTCATTAGAGTGCAAAATGTGGCCGGCGCATTAGTTAAACCAAATGGCATGCTAAGAACTCGTAAAACCCATACCTTGTAACACATGCCGTCTTTGGTTCATCTCCTTCGGCTATGCGGACTTGATAGTATCCCGAGCTCAAGTCAAGCTTGGTAAAGTACCTTGCATCACCAAGTTGATCAAAGAGATCCGCAATAAGTGGAATCGGGTACTTGTTCTTGATAGTGACCTTGTTGAGTGCCCGATAGTCAATACAAAGTCGTAGGGACCCATCATGTTTCTTTTGAAATAAGACCGGCGCACCATATGGAGCTTTAGAGGGTCGGATATAACCAACATATAGTAAATCCTTCAATTGTCTTCTTAACTCCTCGAGCTTAGGAGGTGCCATACGATAACGAGCAAATGTGGGTGACTTTGCTGGAACTTCTAACTCAATAGCATGATCCATCTCTCTCCTTAGTGGAAGCTTCTTAGGCAACTCGGCAGGCATAACATCCTTGTACTCCTTGAGAACATCTTGGATGGCCTTAGGTACATTCACCTCTCCATCCATGGGACCTTCGTCTTCCTTGAAGGTAGCCAAGTAAGTAGGCTCATTCCTCTTTACTCCTTTAGAAAGTTGGAGAGCGGACACCATTCTCTCCTTACTTAACTCTCGTACCACTGGCACAACACAAGGTTATCCCTTCTCCATGATGCACATGGTGTTGGCATATGGGACCAGGAACGCTTTCACCATGTCCAAGAAATCTATACCCAAATAGAACTTGTGATCATCAATTGGAGCAATAGTTATGTCGACTTTACCTCGCCATTGTCCAAGCTGAATATCGGTGCCACGAGCTATCCCTTCAATTGGGAGACTTTTAGCATTGACTCCCTTGATATATCCTTTCTCCTTCATATATATATGATAGGCCAATTTCTTCAGCAATGTCTTTGGCCATGTAGACTGTGTTGGCTCCGGTATCCACCATGGCTTTCAAAGTCTTGTCCCCGATCTCGGTCTCCACGTACATCCTTCCACGTGGTTGTTCTTCGACCTTAGCTTGAATGGAACTTAGGAGATTCATTAAGGCGATCCTCCTTTCCTCATTTGCTTCTTCCTCCATGACAATCGTGAAAAGAGTGCCAACTATCATGAGCTTTCTTTTCACAAATATTTCCCGTGCAGCACTAGCAAATTTTGCCCCGACTTATCAAAGAAAGCTAGTCAGCCTTGCCCACAAAAGACTTACTTAGATTTTGGAAAACTAAGCAAGCTAAGAACACACAAGAGAGCTTAAGAGAACTAGAACTTGTATTGCTTGAATTCTCTGAGGTGATTACAACAAATGAGGCCTTAGCCTATTTATACAACTCCACCTCCTCAATGGACGGTGGTGATCAATTTGATCTAATGGTCTACAATGAACTTCTACACACTTCCTTAGAAATATCTAAGGACTAGAATCCTATGGAACTCTATGGAATTTTATGGGAGGTTCTAGAGAACTCTCTCTAGAACAATGTGGAATACTCTACATTATTTACACTTGCCAACCTCACTTGGCTAGGCAAAAGATAGTTGTGACATAAGGTACTTGCAAGGCACAATTGATTATGGAATTTTTTATAAGGCTAAAGCAGGTTCAAGTCTTATTGGCTATACCGACAGTGATTGGGCCGATTTATTGATGATATGAAGAGTACATCAGCCTATGTTTTCTCTCTTGGCTCAGGGGTATGTTCATGGGCTTCAAAGAAACAAAAACAATTGTAGCGTTGTCATCTACCGAAGCAGAGTATGTGGCTGCAGCCAAAGCAGCTGCTCAAGTCATATGGCTTCGAAGAATTCTTGAAGACATTGGAAAAAAGCAAAATGGAGGCACGAAATTGTATTGTGATAACAAATCAGCCATTGCCATTACAAAGAATCCAATTGACACTACACCAAAAGGCTCGATTAGCTACACGGAGATGGCCACGGCTCAAAACCGTTAGTTTATTTGCCACGGCCCAAAATCGTGGCTAGAACCTAAAACCGTCACTACACCAAAAGGCTTGATTAGCTACACAGAGATGGCCACGGTTCAAAACCGTTAGTTTATTTGCCACGGCCCAAAACCGTGGCTATAAAAAGAAAATGCACCTGTGTTTGCTTTGGCACCATTGCGAAAATAGTTTCGCGGAAATTGGGTACCTTTTCGTTTATGAGAGTATTGGAGTGTTGGAGTTGATGAGAGTAAAACCATCAAAGAAGTGAGACCATCAGAGTGTTGGAGTTGATGAGAGTAAAACCATCAAAGAAGTGAGACTCATAGTGAGAGAGACATGTATGGGTACCTTTTGTTTAATGGAGTGAGAGAGACCATGATCCCACCCACCATGTCGACCTCCTGCTACCAAGATCGACGAAGATCACAACTCAAATCATCCCAAAACCCTCGAACCCTCAGCACCAGTCGATCGACAGAGTCAATCGAACCCATCTTCTAGTCAATTGAGCCCATCTTCCGCCTTCACCAGTTGATTGATAGCCCTCTACACTCCAATTGATCGATCAACATACCTCTCACACTCCCCAGACCTTCTATCGACATACCACTTCAGTCGATCAAAAGGTTTGCAAATAAGAAATCAAAGTGTTTGCGAAGAAGAAGAAATCGAAGGGAATAAGAAGAACTGGAAGGGTTTGCGAAGAAGAATACCTAAAAGAGAATCGAAACTATGGGTTCGGCAAGAAACCCAAATGCCAGATCCAAGCAATCAATCAGGTATGATCAAAACCTCGTTCAGTTTTTTTTATTTTGTTTTTTATAACAATGCTTTTTCTGTTAATTTGTTCCTGATCTGTTTAATTTTTGTATATACTACTGCTATAATATTATTAAAAAAATCTTTATATATTTGTTTATTTTCTTACATGTTTTAACAAAGATTTAGACTTGGAAGCCAAAATGAATAGCTACATTTTACTAGTGTTAAAATTCTTTTGACGCTCCCCATGCCACCACCTAGGATAGGAATCTCTCATGTGGGATTCTCTTGCATCATGGTTTTTCTTCCACTACTAGCTGAATGATGCCACCTAGATAAGGAGCTCCTTGTAAGTAGGCTGATGGAGTAGCTATATTGAATCAGATGTATTGATGTATACCAGTGAATTATGTCCCACATTTTATAGGCTTTGGAGGCCAAATAAATGAATAATATTACAATGCCAATCAAGCATCCAACAATTTTCAGAGTTCAAGTGTCAACTATGAAGAAATGTCCATATAATATGAAATTAGTTGAGATTGACTATGAAGAAATGTTCAATTTTCAGGGTTTGTATTAACTTTTACAATTAATTTTTACTCTGACTTCAGTTCTTCGAATATGGGATGTGCTTCTATTTGAAGGAAATCGTGTTATGTTATTTCGAACTGCACTTGCTTTGATGGAGTTATACGGTACAGAACGAACCGTATTTTTTTGTTGTTTGTGCATATGCAGTATCCTACTTGTCTATGCTCTACTGGTAATTATTAGAGCTTAATCCTATTTAGTTTTCTTGTAGCTCCTGCATTACTGACAACAAAGGACGTTGGAGATGCAATTACCTTGCTGCAGTCCCTTGATAGCGCAACATTTGACAGCAGCCAACTTGTATTGACTGCATGTATGGGTTATCAGGCTGTAAATGAAGCCAGATTGACAGAGCTGAGAGACAAACATCAACTTTCAGTAATGGCTGACATTGAGGAACGATACAGAGTAATTGTTGGACATGTTTGCTTACTACTCCATTTATTTGGTTTCAGTCATGTTTGCTGGAAATCTTGGTAAAGTTGAGTTTGCTGGGTCTACTCTTAGTCATGCTTGGGCTACTGCCACAGGCTTTGCTCTCATGGTGAGTCACCACTCCATCAAGCATCAAATTAAGATTTCTTATCAACTAGGTTGATCGAAGATTGTTGTTGATTTGAGTTTCTTCATATTTGGTTTTTGTTACTTGTACTCTTATCTGATGACTACTGATGAGCAATCACTTTGGATAAAATAATTAATTAAACCCTATGAATTTCATTTAATCCATTGTTAAACATGAGTTTTATACAATGTGGAAACAGTGATGCCATGATATCAAGACTAGGTATATTTTCAACATAAAAGGAGTTCATAATGTTAAACCTTAACATTTGGAAGAAAACAGGGGACTATATTCATATTAAAACCAAAAGCTGTCTATTAAATATATCAGATTTGACCAACAGAGAAAAGAATTTGCGTCTGTTGATCAATTGTTGTGTGTGCACAATTCCTGTATTCTTCAAGCCTCCTGTGGTACTTAATTTGTTTTTTGATATTTCAATGAGCTATGGGTGATGCTGGAGGAAACATTGAAGGTTTTCCTGTACAAACATCTACTCTTTGCACAATAACCATATCTTGCAGCTTGTTGTGTATTCTGACATTGGTGTGCCTTCTTTTATTGTTTTGAATAGCTTAGGTAATATTTCCTTACAGAATCCTTTATTGGTGTAGACATTGTCTTACAGATTATGAATATCTGCTTAATAGGCATGTAGGATTTGTGACATTTATCAAGTGCAGCTCTTCAGCTATTCTGAACTAAGCTAATGCCCTGCTAGACCTTTCTTGGATTAGGGAAATTTGATTTTCGTATAAAGATGATGCCTTCAATGTTTTTCCATATCTTTCATGGCAATAATGAGGCATCCGCATTTCTTCGAGGCAAACTGATTGTTGCTTGTTTCCATACAGGGATCATGAGCTATACAAAGAACAAGGAGATAGTGATGACATAAATAATGCAAAGAAAATTGCCAATCTTTTGAAGACATGCCTTGTTCCTAGTGCAAAAAGCAAAGTTTGCTTTCATTTTTCCTTAAAAAGAAATTTCTAGTTGTTTACTGAAAGTAGTTCCACAAAATAAATACACTGTAATTGTATTTTTTTTTTATTCTGCAAGGTAGTTATTGGTGCAAAACACTTATCAAGTTATTAGTATTGTGTGATACTATTCTATCTATGTCAGTGTGTGCTTATGAACTGTCATATTTGCAGTGGTTGAAGAAGACATGGAGGAAAGCTCTTCTTGCTTTGGTGGAGAAGATCAAGGAAGGTGAGACTGAGTGTTGCTTCCTGCAATCCATACACTATGAGCAGTTTGTGTGTTTCACTTAGAGAAAATTGAATTGGTTTCATTTCAGAATTGATGTTGCTTGGGCTCATATCATTGATGTTGGGACAATGGGCAAAGTGGATCTCTGAGATATGTGTTGCTTCTCATCTTTTCAATCGATTTTATCTATGTTCTGAAGAGGAATTCTTATTAATCCAACCATGTCTTATGTAAACTATGTCCTTCTCTAGCTAATGTGTATGACTTACAAAAGATGAATCGGATGGCAATGACAGCTTTTTTGTGCATACAACACTCCTCAATTCTAAGACCCCGTATGAATCAGGTACGTGTTTTTTTTTCAATCAGTGATCATTTTCTTAACGAAATACTCTTAATTGTTCATGACTGGAAATAAATTTGTCATTGGGGCAGAGATCTTAAGTCAATTTACTCTCTTGTTTCAGGTTGTAAAGCTTCTTAGAGGTGATGATACTGGCTTGGAGCTGGTGAAACAATTCGATAGGCCACTCTTGCAAAGAGCTTACTCAGTGGGGATGGTCGACAGCGAAGAATATAGCTCAACAAGGTACCTAGACGATCTTAATCAGCATAAAAGAATTGCTTTCGAACTATGAAAGCTTCCAAAATTCAGTCCACACGAGTCATTCAGAACCAACAAAGGTTGGTTATAAATGTCTTTCACTCACTCTTCAGGTAGTTTTGGCATCTGAAATGCAGAATCGGATACCTCAAAGTTACATGTAAGATTAGAATCCAAAAGACAGATTATTATTCTTTGTTCATCCACACAATTTATTCATTTATTTTTTCCTATAAAATACTAATGGATACTTTCTTCCTCTTTTTCTGTCTCTATTATTACTTTTCAAGAAAATCTCTTGAGACCAGTACTATCCTTTACCTGGGACTAGTTCCATCGAGTGAACAAAATTCTTGATTGAGATAGACAATTGTTTTGCTATATAAATTGCTATAGTGCTACAAAATATGGGCATGGTGCCTTAATAGTTAGAAGAGCATTTCCACAAATTATTGAGCTACTGCAGACTATTTGACACTAGAAACAAACCCATATCTAAGGATGTAAAATTGCATAGTTCAATTGATTATTCTCCTAGATATTTATGTAGAGCTCTAACCTGGTTCTGAATGCAACGGATTCACAAGTAGACCAGGTGACCCGAGGCATTTGTTTTTGCTTCTAAAAATGTGTAATCAGACTGTTTGATTTTTTGAAAAAATTAGTATCTTTGGAAAGCAATGTTGGAAATGTGCTTACTTGACAAAATTATAAAAAGAATTACATGGTATGGTGTTGATAGCATGCGTGCCAACCAACATGAACAAGAGGAATGGGACAACTGTATTAATTGGAAGAAGTAATGAATATGGTCTGGCATGTTTAATAATTTCTTTCTTGGATTTCCTTTTTGATGTTTTATTCCTATTCCACTAGTGTAACTAAGATTTGACCAGAAAATGGTCTGCACAATTTACCTACCTTTTAATTTAATTGTTGCTGCTACTAAGTGTCACTATCGGAATGTGAAACTGAATATACATTTGTCCTTTGCAGTATTCACCCCTTCATAATGTGAAGCAACCATGGGAACAACTTCCTGATAAACAATGTCAGTACCCACCCACCATGATTTTGACAGCTGATCATGATGATCGGGTTGTACCATTGCACTCACTGAAGTTGTTAGCAGTAAGTGTGTTATTTATCATTCTTTAAGATACATGTGTTATGGAAAATAATTGGCTCTTATGAAGAACACTAATAGATATTCAATATTCCATAAAATATCGCATTGCACAATATATGTGGAAAACCATAAAAAGATGAGGAAAAAAAAACATAACCATCCATCAAGTCAGTGAAACATGCACTATAATCATGAGATTTAATTTGGTAACACTAATAATTGATGGATAATACACCACAACTTATAACCCATCAATTCATCAGGAGAAACCCACAAGAGTAATGCATAAAACAAACTTGAGAGCGCTTATGTCATCTACCCCATCTTCAAGATGATCTCCTTAGTTCACCTCTGAACGATGATCTTCCAATCTTACTAAGAGTCCACTTATTTTGTCACATATGACTGGATACTTACTTCTAAGCTTTTCATATGAGCTTTCAGTATGAGACTTGACGACTTCAGCTTCAGTGTTTTAACACACATGCTCTAAGTGTTGAGTTTCTTAAAGCACAATATATATGTTGTATGCCGATGAGTATGTTTGTCATAAAGGTTGTCTACTTGTTATATTACAATATTACATTGAGTCATGATCCTTGTTGTGGAGCAATCTCTCCTAATGATAACCATAATGTCTCCTAATTCATGAACAAATATGTAAGGTGTTGGTTAAAGGCATCTCCCATGCTTTCATAGGCAAACAAAATATGAATGCTAGCTTAGGTGGTTATGGATGTTGACTTAAATGGTGATTTTGGTGAATCTTCATCATATAGAATAACTTGACAAAAGATAGAGGATGAGATATGGTTTGAGAAGTTAACCATAAAACGAGACAGCCAAGAATTTATACAATACTTGCTTCTAAAACAATCATGTTAATCAATTTTCCTTGGAATATTTTGCACAGATTGCTACAAGTTATCATGCCATTGCAATTGCTCTTTCATTAATGGAAGCGTACTCTTTGAGTGTTCAACCCAAACAAACCACTCTAAAGATATTGCAAACAAAGCTTGGAAAAGAAGACCTTCATACGCAAGTAACTTCATAACCAAAGCTTGATGCTCATATCTTAGCTCCACTTGTGGTCTTTTTCCTAAACCTATTTATGAACTTGTGAAATATCTTCTTGCGGGATGTTGCCGCATGGCTTGGGTCCTTTGATTTAAAGGCCCTAGGGCAACAAGAAGTCGCACGCATTGGTACTCCAAAACCAGATGCCTCTATTGCCAGCAAAGGTCACATGAGGTAACCAATTCTTAGTTACAGCATATTATTGTTTTTGCATGTTGTTCCATATTCATTTGCTATGTCATTCTTCCATGGACCATAGTACTGATTAAGTCTTATTTTGTTCAACTACGTGTTGTTCACATAGTTCAATTGCTTTTATAAGCATACTTTTCCATGGGAGTGATGTCCACTTAAATTTTAGTCCACTTTGCTTAATTACTAAATGCTGAAGGTGGTAGAGCAACAGCCAAAAGGACATGTTGTTGATGAGCAAACATCTAAGGAAAGTACGCAAATTGCAATATTAGAACCTAAGCAAAGTGAAGAGGTAATAGTAAAGGGTTCATGATTTTTTTTCCTTTATGGGGTTCATGATTTTTTTTTCCTTTATGGGGTTCATGATTTGTGTAACATTATGTGTGTTGAAACTAGGCATTGGGTTTGCTTTTTATGCGCAAATCTATCTATAATTGGGAAACCTATATAAGTCTGGGTTTCATACAGAGTGGTCTTATATGTGTTATATTTCGACTTGGGGAAAGGGTTACCTTAATATTAGTTTTACCTATGAGCTCACTTATCAGTTTTGCTTAGATGGTTTGAGATACCAGATTAGCCTTGAGATTGATGTATGTAGTATTTATAGCAGTACTGCAGCTAAATAATATTTGGTGGAGAATCTCTTGACATAGATGGGTCAGCTACAAAAATTCTAGCCTTTTCGAAAGTTTGAATCCCTTTAAATGTGGTCTACAAATTAACCACAAAAATTTGGATGACAATCTCTGCAAAATATGATGGAATTTTGAGATTTCTAAATGGGTAAATAGAGCATGAGTCAAGGGATCCTGACCTATAAATCTAATAGACCTCCTATCAAATATACTTATATAAGGAGGAGATATAAATCAATAAACCAATGAGTGGTTTTAAAGATTGCAAGTGTTATATTCAAAGTTCAAACTGTTGCTACTATATTCTGCAAGTTGGTTATACAATGGGACATTAGCAATATACAATGGGACATTAGCAATAAGAAGAGGTTCAGGGAGTTAGCAAGCCAAGTGTTGTATTGTTGCTATATTCAAAATTAGGAAGAGTTAGCAAGCCAAGTGTTGTATTGTTGCTATAATTAGAATTAGGAACTCTTATAAATAGAAGATCTATAATAGAGATTGTATTGATTCTTCTTTGTAAACAGTTTATACAAGTGAGCACATTGCTCTCTGTGGAGATTGGCAATCTCGAATTCTGCCTATTACATTTCCAGTGTACCAGTCCATTGTAACCTTTTACATTTTAATCAAACCATTCTTTCTTTCCTGTGGTTGTCTTGTTGAGGCTTGATTGCTGTAATTGCAGTTTTATTTTCCTTCTTTCTGAGATTTCATTAGCAGGGTGAGCTTGAATGGTTCCAATGCTGCAGAATATCAGAAGAAGAGGTTAGATCGTATCAAAATCATAATCCATTGAGTTAAATTTTACCAATTTGACGCACTTAATTGCAACAGATCAAATACCCAGCACCTGGTGCACTAGCCTTGGCAAAGAGAGTGAAGGAATTGTTGCAGGAAGGTGGATTCAAGTGTGTGCGTGAAGAGAAAGGCAGAGAAGGATTACTGGAGATTTAGTGTTTAGGGGTTTGATGTTGTGATTGGTATTGTCAATTAGGGAAGTTTGGATGGATTAAAATTGAGGTTTTTGGGTTCATTTGAAAATGTTGTTTTGTTTCTTCTCTGGGCTCATTTGAAAATGTTGTTTGAAGTTTGGGATTTTTCCAATTAAAGATCCGTGTATTTGGGGAGTTTTGATTTTGGGATGAAGATTTCTCACACCAGCTTTATTGCTGACCCAAGTGAGTTTTTGCTTCTTGGGTACATTCCTTTTGGAATGTAGCCAATTAGCCTTTCAGGTTTAAAGATTTTGAGCTGAGTTACTGGAGTTCCGCGAGTGAGCTAGCCACGCCAGTCCTTTTCGGGTTAGATTTTGTTTTGTTTCAGTAATTTAATAATGTTTAGTTGTTGCTACTATTTTTTTTTTTGTTATTGAATTCTCACGTCCCGAGTTTTGGGGGAAACGGAGAATCCTATGTGGATTTTGGGATTTTCGTTTTCTTCGAAAATCAACAAAAATCGGGGCGTGACAGTTTGGTATCAGAGCATTTGGTTAGCCTAGGCTGGGGTAGAGTCTAGGTGATCCTCGGAATGTAGATATGGGAGAGTAGTAGTGTGAATGTTTAGAGAAAAAGTGACAAGGGTGAACCTTGAACTTTTTTATTGTTTATTTTTCTTCGTGAATCTCGATATGAGATTTCTGTGACTAACTGATTTTAATTTCAATAGTGGATGACATTATTCTGTGTCGTTTTTTTGTAGCGGTTTGTAATCTTGAATCTTTAGTTAACCCTTTTCGCGAATCTCGGAACGAGATTCTTTTGAGTTGTATATATTGTAATACCCCTACTTTTCCAATGGCAATAAAAATTTATGCAACTAAAATTCAATTGAAAATTTTTATTTTAAAATCTTCTTTTGTTTGACAAGTTGTATTTTTCGAAATTTGCTCAACTTTCTTTCCTCTACCGAATCTCGGGATGAGATTCTTTTGAGTTGTATATATTGTAATACCCGCCTAATTAAATAAATATAAAAATTTCTTATTTATTAATTGTGGCGTATATTGTAATCTCATTTAATGAGAAAAAGATTTTTGTTTGTCATTACTAAATAAAATAAAGTGTGTGTATTTAGCCAAAAAATTTGTAAACCCTAATGTTGATGAGTTGTTACCTAATTGTATTTTGGGCTTGGTTTTGGGCTTTCATTAAAATAATGATTAGGATTTTATTTTGTGAAGTTAAAGGGCGAGTGTCCTCAGAGTTCAGTAGGGGCGAATAGCCACCCACTATATATATATATAAAATAAAAAATAAAGAAACAAAACTTTTTTCCTTCCTCCTTTTCCTTCTTCTTTTCCTTTTTTCTTTTGTTGCATTTCGATGGCGGTGATGGGGAATGGCGTGATGAAGATGAAGGAAGGGGCTGTGGCGATGAGCTTGCAGGCGAGAGGCAGACACAGGGCAAAGTCGAGAGGATTCTGTGGCTATGGTGGTGGTTACGATGTGAATCGGGGGAGGAAGAAGGAAGATGCTTAGCTTGGTGATGCATCAGAGAGGAGACAAGGAACTTCATCACCTTGGTGAGTCTTCTTTCATTCTCTATATGAGTTTCCTTTTTTTTTTAAATGCCCATATCTTTGTTTGTTGATTTTGGTGTGTTTGATGACTTACTGGCGATTTAGTGTTTAGGGGTTTGATGTTCTGATTGGTATTGTCATCTTAGGGAGGTTTGGATGGATTAAAATTGGGGTTTTTGGGTTCATCTGAAAATGTTGTTTTGTTTCTTCTCTGGGTTCATTTGAAAATGTTTTTGAAGTTTGGGATTTTTCCAATTAAAGATCCGTGTGTTTGGGGAGTTTTGATTTTCGGATGAAGATTTCTCACACCAGCTTTATTGCTGACCCAAGTGAGTTTTTGCTTCTTGGGTACATTCCTTTTGAAATGTAGCCGATTAGCCTTTCAGGTTTAGAAATTTTGAGCTACGTTACTGGAGTTCCGCTAGTGAGCTAGCCACGCCAGTCCTTTCCGGGTTAGAGTTTTATTTGTTTCAGTAATTTAATAATGTTTAGTTGTTGCTGCTATTTGTTTCTGTTGTTATTGAATTCTCACGTCCCGAGTTTTACGGGAAACGGAGAATCCTATGTGGATTTTGGGAGTTTCGTTTTCTTCAAAAATTGGGGCGTGACAAGGATGATACCCATCACTACAACATGGGCAAGGCATTGGTCCCTTCACGCGATGAAAATGTGCTTATAATTGGATCAGGGAGTGCTACGCATAACTTGAGGGTACTTGGGGAAGGTGGCGATGGTGAGGTCCTCCCTTGGGCTCAAGACTTTGATTTTTGGCTCACCGAGTCTCTGGTGAATGGAAGGTAAATTCACATTTCACATGCGATTTATTTCATTATTTTGTATGATAATTATATAGAGGTTGTTAGATAAAGAAGTAATTGTGAAAATGCAGGCATAGCGATGTGAATAACTTTTACCAGAAGGCGCCTTCTGCCAAAATGGTGCACCCATGGCCAGACCATTTTTACCCGTTGCATGTAGCACTTGGTGCTGCAGGGGAAACTGCGAAGGCTGAATTGATCCATACTAGCTGGAGCCTTGGTGCACTTTCATACTCCTCTTATCGTTTCAAGACTAACTGATCTTTGATCTCCTATGTGAATGCTCTGAACATATTATGCTCTTAGTATGTTATGAAAACATGACAATAATATTGAATTTCAGATGATGAATGCAAATGGTTTATGTATAACGTTATGTTATCAACTTAGTATTTGTAAGTTTTCTTTTTATTTTTTGCATTCTTTTAGGATCATAATCTAATGTTAATAATTAGTTCAAGGTTAAAGCATATCTTAATGTGGCAATCCGTTGGCTTTTACAAAGCAAACCCAATGCCTAGTTTCTACCATAAAGGACCTCCACTTAAGGTTGAGCATAAAAAGGTTAATCTTGTTATTGTACATTAGTGCTATTTGTTTACATGTTTTTGTTTGGTGTCAAAACTTGACAAGGTTCCATTTTACGGTTGATTTTGTATTTATCTAACATATAGTTTGTGGAATCCTATTTGTGCCGGAGGCATGACACGATAGCCGTGTCGTAGGCACGGGTACACGCCACATGGCAAGTGTATGGTCGATCTTAGTAAGGACTTATTTTGAAGGTGTGGGGCTGTGATTTTGCTGCAGCAATAAAACAAATGTAATTTTTTTCGATTATATTAATTTGCAACGGTTTCAAACCCTCGCAACAAACCAGATTTTTTTTTTTTTTTTTAGAATTTTGTTTTGACTAGCCACGACTTACAACCGTGGTCCTTTATGCGTGCAACGGCTTAAAACCGTGGTCCTTCATGCTTGCAACGGCTGTGAGACCAAAGAAATTCAAAATAAATGATATATGTTGCCACGGTTATGGAACGTGGAGAATATAGCCATGCCGGGTAGCTGTGGCTAAATGCAAAAAATAATCAAGCGTCCTCAAACATAAAACCGTTGCTAATAAGTGTTGCCACGGTTTATAGCCGTCAACGGTGAATTGGCGACGCCTCAAATGGCCAGGCCTCTAAGCCGTGACAATAGCTTACCCCCATGGTTCCAAACCGTTGCAGATGGGTATTATTGGTGTAGTGTGATCATGATAGAACCAAGCACATTGAAATCAAATATCATTTCATCCGTGATGTTGTTGAGAAGGGACAAGTTCAACTTGAATACTGCAAATCAAGGGAGCAGTTAGCAGATCTTCTAACCAAGGCACTTCCAAAAGAGAAGTTTTGCTATCTTCGAGCGCTCTTTGGAGTTGTATCAAAGTTTCTAAGCTAAGTAAGTTCATGTATTAGAGTTTCTAGGCTAAGTCTTTTATAGTTCCTAGGAAAGAATTCTCTAGAGGCCATATTGATGTACTATAAAAAGCCTATTGGCTTAGTTGGTGGAATTAATCTAATCATACAGATAAAAAAAAAAAAACAATCTAGTCATATGAATGAAAGAGCTATGCTCTAGCAACTCATTTTGAGTATCTCATTTCTTCATTCTATCATGCTTGTGAACTACAAAATTTGGCAAAGTGTGTTAAAAGACGCCCTTAGAACATCTCCAATGTGTTAGAGTCTCATAATCAAACTCAAAACATATCCAGCTAAGCTAAGTTTTTAAGATTTGAGGGAGCCTCTCTCGAACGGGTTAAGGTCTTACTCTTCTCTGCCCAAATCAAGTATGAGATTCAGGTGGTAGTTCTCCAATGGGGAAATCCAAATAATGAGCTTAAAAGTAGTTTAAACATGCAAACATCAGGTAATGCAGGCAAGATAGTCCCGCATATGCAGAACTATTTAGTTTGTAATCGTCGACCAAATTCAAACCACAAATGCTGATCATTCCTGGCAACAATGAGATTTGATTACCACCTTGGAGACAATTTTTACACTATCATCCCTCAAATTTGACTTTTGAGGGAGACCACTGGAGACCCTCTTAGGGCCCAAAGAGTTCAAAACATGAGAGACCTGTACAGTGGCAGTGCCAAAAACTTCGCTAGGGATGAAAAGACTATGAAAAAAAATGGTGATTTGACCAGAACCCAACAAATATTGAGTTATTGCACCACCAAAAAAAGCTATATTGTAAATAATACGAAGATACAGAATACTATTGGTATGATGGTTATATATGCCCTGTGATTGGTTGGGCTTCTACTAGGGCTGAACAAAAAAATCAAAATCGAACCGATTGGTTCGGTTTTCGGTTTCTATGTAATTTTAACCGACAAAACCGAACCGACCGTATATATATAATAAATAATATATATTTTATATAAACATAATATATTATGTTTAAAATAGTCGGTTCAATTACAGTTTGCATAAATTAGAATCAATTCAGTTTTGTTAATGGTCGGTTCGGTTTCGATTTGAAATTTTTTAAAACCGACCAAAGTCGGTTCAGTTTTCAACCCTAGCTTCCAAAAAAAGGCTAATTATTTAAGTTTAGTTTTGGGGTGGATGCCAGGGTGACCCATTTACTATGACTTCCTCTCTGAAGGTGCTACCACATAAGAAACTTATAAAACATTATATCTCCAGAATTTATCCCTTCTTATCTTTCTTTCAAAAAACACATGTAAAGAATGTTCTTCTCAAATTTAAAGCGACATGCCACTGAAAACACCGTCCTAATATCATTACTATTACTTACTATTACTATTAAGTATTGATACCTTTATTAGAACATGATCGATATATTGGTGGATATATTCACCACTCGGGTACTTTCAAGTGATCTTATCCAAATTGAGCTACATCTATCTACTGGCTCCAACTTGTTAGAGAATTACATGATAGACAAAGGTTTGGTTATAGAATCTGTGATGAATGAATTATTTCAAAAGCTACAACTCCTAGTTTTGACAACAACTGAATGGTTTTCCACATCTGTAAAAGTGACCACTAACAAGATTTTTTGAACAACCATGATAAAGTTTTTTGAACAACCATGACAAAGATTTTTTGTGCTCTTTCTTTCCATACCATTCTTGCATTACTCCTTGTGAAAAACTTGGTGAAAAGTGTATTTAAAATATGCTGAGAGAGCATCTATGATAGCAGACTTGCACCCATATTTATTCTCATTCGTCGATCATCTGTTTATCTGAGAGAACCAACAAGTGAGAAAATAAGTTGATCCTAAACAAGTGTAAAGAACAATAAAGGCATAAACAGCTAAGAAAACTAAAATGAAAGAAAAGAAAAAGATTAAAGGTTGAATGCATACACGGCACAGAAACTTTACATTGTTGTTGCTACAATCACCTTCAGGAATCAGCATTTTGGAGTAGGGAACATTCCTATCCCTCATAACTCCATTTTGGTAGTGTTGATAGGTCATAAGTGATGGTTATAGCAGAAAATGTGGAATCGCAGCATCTTTGGTGCATGAAAAGTGATTGATGGCATGGGAAATATATGCTGGTCATATCAAACACTTTGTAACATCAAGCTTTTCTTCTTCTTTGTGCATGAAAAGTATATAAGGTCTTCTAGCGTTCATAATGTATTATAATATCATTTTTACTGAAATTATAGTATAAGGCGCTGAATTAATATATACTAAAATGAAAAAAATCTGAATATTGAATATCAAAGTTTGGAATTATTGTTGTTGGATTCATTATAAAGATGCATAAACTTTTAAAATGATGTCTAAGATAGAAATATAGGATGAAGATTGAAGCTTTGAAAATTTATAACTTTAAGTGTTAAGAAATCAACAAGAAGATATTGCTTTTATGTTAACTCTTAATTTGACATAAACACTGGGATCATTCTCGCCATAGTAGAGAGATAAAGTTTCGCCATAGTTGGGTGCATTCTAATAAAAGGGTAGGGGCCCTCTCCCCAGCTTATTCTCAAAAAAAAAAAAAAAAAGTGCGCAGTCAACTTTTTTAAGGCTAATTATGTGATGAATTTACATCAGAGAATATAGTTTAAATGATTTCAGTGCGTAATCATATATATACTTTCCTATAGATGTATGTTGCGATTATAAATTAAGCATGTAATACAATCTTTGCATAGTAATTGCACAAAAAATTAAAGATTTTTATTTTTTTTGGTGTTTAGGAAGCAAATTAATGTGAGAGTTTTCCTTATAGTAATAGTTTATGTTTTAGTTATGAAAAATAACTAGTTATTGGAATTAGTGAACTTATTTCAAGGGTCCAGTGGTTTATGTGTGCTTCTATAGATCAAGTACTTATGCCGATTTGTTAAAACTCATACATTCTCGATCGCGTGATGTTGGATGTTTTTCTTTTATATTATGTCTACATCCAGTCATGTAGTATTGCAAAATTTATTTCCTTTTTCTTTATTACTTACTAGTTCTATATTGTTTATACCTGGGGGTGTTACAGAGATGGATATTATCTAGAACCCGTCTAACTGTCGAGGAAACCAGCGAGGGAGGGGGTGCAACCCTCCATCCTCCTCGGGATCCGTGCTTTTCAACCTCCTTCGCACATCCCGAGGGGGATGGAGGGTTGCACCCCCCTCCCTCAGCTGGTTTCCTCGCCAGTTAGAATTTTTGTATTATCTACACAATCAGGTTAGCATAATAAAACTTAAAGACACATGGAAAATCTGACATTGGGTGCTTCAGAATCATGGAAAATCCACTTTCCAGTATTGGGAAAAAACCATTATGGCTGAAACAGAATCTAGTAGTTATTCAGAAACTGTGCATGCATGCATGGAGAATTGAGAAACAACCAAAACGAAATTAAAACAGTGATAATATCTCTGCAACTCATTGTGGGGTTTCTGTTGCCCTCACAGGACTCACAGTTAGTGAGTGAGTGACAGAGATCAGAATCTCAATCTCATCTCTGCAGGCAGAGTGCGGGACAAGGAGATTAGATGATAAACATTGGATGGATGCAATTGAAGCACGTAGTAAGAATAGTTTTCCATTTCCATTTTGTATGGACATGTTCCCTTTTTTCCGACTGCTGCTTCTCTTCACTACACATCTCTTATCCACTCTTCTTCTTCAATACCATCCATGCATGACCCCACAAAATAAAATTCATCAATTTATTCTATGGAATAAATTTTTTTTTTTTTTTTGGAAAGAAATATGTGAGTTGATGAAACCAAACCCCCACTTGTAATGACAACATATTCAAGCTTATCACACCCACCAAGCACATGGTTTTGATATCAAACTCATGAATGACAAATTATATATGAGAACTTAACAAATATTAGATTTTGTTTTTGATTCCTGAAATCAGACAAGATCCAATATTATTTACAAACCCTAATAGAAACCCCACTAGTAATGTCACTTGTAAGGTTGAATGGTTGAAATCAAATGCAACATCCATCAAAGCACATGGTGGTCATAGCTAGTGAGTGAGTGAGCAAAAGACATTGAATTGCAAATCATTCTATTTGCCACCCAAAGTGGAATAAGCCCCCATTATGGAGGGACATAATTGGAGGGTTAGAGGAAATCCACCATTAGAAACCCACCAAGGACAATCCACAACAATGTTTGATTTGGTGTTCTGATAGTTTTTGGCACCTCAAATTCCTTGCCTTTCATTGATATCTCATGGTTACATAGATAGTGAAAACCCACCACTCAAAATAAGGATACAAGCTAAACATAAGGAAGTTAACCCAAAATAAAGACCAAGTATAAGGAGAGAAAATCTCCAACAAATGCAATATTTCTAGCATATTCCTAGCCCAAAGATATCGTATATTGCCAACATGCAATATTCCTAGTATATTCCTAGCATGAAGATACCGTATCTTGCCAACACTCCCCTCAAGTTGGTGCATGGAAATTTCAAATGTCCAACTTGTCCAGAAAAGACGCAAATTGTTTCTTTCCGATAGCTTTGGTGAATATATCAGCCAATTGATCACCAGTGCGGACATAGTAAGTAGAAATGAGACCATCTTGGATAGTATCCCGAACGAGATGACAATCCACTTCTATGTGTTTGGTATGTTCATGAAACACCGGATTAGTTGCGATATGCATGGCAGCTTGACTATCACAATATACACGCATAGGCCGTGTATGAGAGACTCCCAACGAGGATAATAGACCCTTCATACACGCATAGGCCGTGTATGAGAGACTCCCAACGAGGATAATAGACCCTTCAAGCATTTAAGCTCACACGTGAGCATTGCCAGAGAGCGATACTCGACCTCAGCAGAAGACCGAGAAATTGTGTGTTGTTTCTTCGTTTTCCACGAGATTGGTGAAGTCCCAAGAAGCACAAAATACCCGATAATGGACCGGCGAGTGACTAGACAACTAGCCCAATCAGAGTCACAGTAGCCATGTAGTTGAACGTCAGTGCTAGCGCGTAAGAGAATTCCCTATCCAGGACGTCCTTTGATATAGCGGACCACTCGTAAAGTTGCTTCCCAATGATGGGTCTGCGGTGATGGCATGAATTGAGCCAATGTATGAACCGAATAGCACAACTCAGGACGTGTAATTGTGAGGTAAATCAATCGTCCAACAAGACGACTATATTGCTCCTGGTTGGCCATGAAAGGATTGTTATCTAAAGCAAGTCCATGATTATGCTCCAGTGGAATAGTGGTTGGTTTGGCCCCTAACTTTCATGTTTCTGCGACTATGTTCAACGCATATTTGCGTTGAGATAAAAATATCCCTTCGGCACCACGGGCGACTTCAATCCCCAAGAAGTACTTCAATTTACCAAGATCTTTCATGTGAAAACAATCATTGAGATATTCCTTAAATTGAGCTAACATTCTCGAATCATCTCCTGCTATAATCAAATCATCAACATACATAAGAACAACCAGAATAGCATCATTCTGTTTAAACGTAAACAAAGAATAATCAGAATAAGACTGAAGGAATCCATAAGTTTTTAATGCAGATGAGAGTTTAGCAAACCAATTTCGGGGTGCCTGCCGCAAACCATAAAGAGATTTTCATAGTCGGCACACTTTCCTAGGATATGAGCCCGAAAAGACAGGGGGTGGCCGCATATAAACTTCTTCATCAAGGTCCCCATGTAAAAATGCATTACGAACATCCATTTGATGCAAATCCCAATTCTTTTCGGCGACCACTGCTAACAAAATTCTTACTATAGTCATTTTAGCAACAGGAGCAAACGTTTCATTGTAATCGATCCTGCTTTCTGATTGTTCCCAAGAACCACCAGGCGCTCCTTATGACGCTCAATTGTGCCATCGGAATTGTACTTCGTTTTGTAAACCCATTTGCAACCGATGGGTTTCTTCCTAGAAGGCAAAGTTTCCACAGTCCACGTCCCATTATCTTCAAGAGCCTTTATTTCTTCTTGCATAGCAATGCGCCATTTGTCATGTTTGACATCCTCGGAAAAATGGGTAGGCTCGGTCTCGACTGTAATAGCTGCCAAAAAACGACGATGTGGTGCAGAAAAATTATCACAACTTACATAATATTAGCTATGGGATAGGGAGTACCTGATGACAACTGAGAAGTAGGATTGGTGTGGTGGGATCGGGGCAGCAAGCGGTGTGACACACATAGTCCTATAAACGTCTCGGAGGACGCTGTGTTCGTTGTGTATGACCTTCTGTAGCACTAGGAGCAATGGACACGGATTCAACAATACCAACACTCCCCTTGTCGCTAGGCTCCTGCGACTCATCATCTATACCCAACTGTAACGGCGTTGGGTCCGTGGAATTTTCATCACCAACGACATCATCAACTAGGAACTCGTAGCTTGTGGCAATAATAGGATCAGTAGGGGGTTTTTGAAATGGAAACTCCCCCTCACTAAAAACAACATCACGAGAAGCAAAAAACTCATTTTTCTCCAAATCATACAATTTTCATCCCTTCTTTCCATACGGATAACCCACAAAAGCACATTTACGACTTCTAGATGCAAATTTATCATTTTCCTGAACTCGAGCAAAGCACAAATACCCAAATGTATGAATGTTGTCATAAGATGGAGCAGTATTAAACAAAACTTCATAAGGAGTTTTCCCACCCAAGACGGGGGAGGGTGTCATATTAATCAAATACCTAGCGGCCAACACACATTCTCCCCAAAATTGAATGGGAAGACTAGCCTAAAAACGTAAGGCACGAGCCACATTCAAGATATGACGATGCTTTCTTTCTACTCTACCATTTTGTTGAGGAGTCCCGACACAAGATGTTTGAAATTCAATTCCTTTTTCAACTAGGAAAGACTTTAGTGAAGTAAATTCAGTCCCATTATCACTCCTCAATATTTTCACTTCTTTACCAAACTGTCTACTAACCATAGAACAAAAATTCTTCAAAATATTATGCACTTCAGATTTCTCAATAAGCAAATAAATCCACACTGCTCTAGTAAAATCATCTACGAGGGTTAAGAAATAAACTGCTCCACAAGAGGATGGGGTACGATAAGGCCCCCATAAATCACAATGAATCAGGGAAAAAGATTCATTTGCATTATAATTACTTTGTTCAAAGGCATCTCTAGTTTGTTTTGCACGCAGAAAAATTTCACAAACTTTATTTTCCAAATCAACAATAACTGAATTAAAATGTGGTAGAGCACCTACAATATGATAAGACAGATGTCCCATACGACGATGCCACAACTCAACATCATTCTTGCTTTTCACCTTGTGCACGCGCGCCGGTGTCACACCCCACAAGACATAGATCCCGTCACGTTGTTCACCGAGGTACAGTCTTGTATCACACACAACTTATTAGTAAGAGTGATTATAAAGTTTGCTTCACAAAGTAATTTACCAACAGACAACAAATTGCAATTCAATTGTGGAACAAATAAAACATGTGACAATTTCAATTTATCTCCAATAACCACTGTTCATTATTTCGTTGCCATTGTTTCATCTCCATTTGGTAGTCCCACGGGACATGGAGCCACTTCGCAAACATCAACAAGAAGATCAATACATCCGGTCATATGATGCGAAGCTCTGGAGTCAAGAATCTACTGTTGTTCAGAAATCTTACCAGTTAGCTTTTCTATGGGAGTAATCTTTTGGGCGTTCAGCATCGTCACAAGCGTTGTCCATTGATCTTTGGTAAGACCGGGAAGGCCTGCACGATCTACCTCAGTCACAAATAAAGTTGTCCCGCGCCTACTCACACTGTGCACAACATTCGCACATTCTTCATAATTCGTTCCTTTCAATTGCACATGAGTCACAAGTGCTCCAGGATTATCTGTCGTGGTTAACGTATAGGGCGTGATTGTATCATTCTTGTTTTTGCCATTGTTACCTCCTCCGGCCATGGTGATTCACAGAAGTTTTTTTTTTTTTTTTTTTTTTGAGGAATTTCGATTGCTCTGATACCATGATAGTTTTTTGGCACCTCAAATTATTTGTCTTTCATTGATATCTCATGGTTACATATATAGTGAAAACCCATCACTCAAAATAAGGATACAAACTAAACATAAGGAAGTTAACCCAAAATAAAAATTAAGTATAAGGAGAAAATCTCCAACAAATGCAATATTCCTAGCCCGAAGATACCGTATCTCGCCAACATGTTCTTCCTACAAATGCCATATTTGGCAATTTGATGAAGGTCACATGGGTTGGAAGAGAGAGGCACGTGCATGATGTCTGCTACACATGTTTGCAGAATGTTTTAATTTCATGCAGCAACACAGTATATGAGGAAGCAAAACCAACGAGAACCCAACAAAGAGGTATGGGCAGGAAATAAAAGCTCATCCCATCATCTCCACTCAATCCAACTATTAAAAAAATCAAAGATATACCAAATATCAAATAAATCCAAATTTCATCTCCCAGAAGTTTTGAACCCCCAAACGAAGGGACAATGGGTGATTGCATGTTTCGAAGTTGGATAGAATACCATTACTGGTTTTTCAATGCATGTATGTTTATTTAGATTAATGAACTCTTTTAAGTATTCCACAACAGGACCACAGAATATGGATAAGGTGAATGAAGGTAATACAGGCGCATATGGCTGATTTGTGTGATTGTAACACTTTCAGATTAATACCCAGTTAGATCATCTATATCAGTGCGAATGAGGTATGCCATATAGATAGATTTCAAAAATTCTAGATGTCGAGGAAACCAGCGAGGGAAATGAGGTGGAGGGGGTGAAAACCGTTCACCTTTCTCGGGATGCATGCATTGACTTTTTGGGCGCGCATTCCGAAGGGGGTGAACGGTTTCCACCCCCTCCACCTCATTTCCCTCGCTGGTTTCCTCGACAGCTAGCAAAGCTCGATAGATTTACGGAACAAATATCTAGTATGCTCATTTAGTAGTAATGGTCGAATTTACACCGGAAGTTGATAAGAGCATCCACTATAAGCAAGGCACTATGCCAAAAACTTTAGAGGCTAATATGTGACATGGCCTTTTTAATTTTTTTTAAAAAAACAATTATAAACCTCACAACCATCTATCCAAAAAAATTTGCAAGTAGGACAAGCAGCAACCTCTTCCATTCTCTTAATTTCTCACATTCACCCCCCTTAAGAAGAGCTTTGAAGTGTAGAGTAAATCGTGAAAAAAGGTTTGAAGAGCAACATGTGATTGGCTCATTCAAGGTGGTCAAATGACTCTTAATCCCATTGTAAAACCCACTCTTGTATCATTGATATAGTCCTTATTTAACCACCTCCATAGAGGTGTGAGGCTTTTACCTCAAACCATAGTTATTTGTATCTTAGGATGAGCGCAATAAGATGCTTATACGCCAATATTAACTTGATTGGATGGTTAAGACTGTGGTGATTTAACCCCAGGTCTTGGGTAATGGTCATTCCCATTACACTATTTTTATGCCAAACCAAACCAAAGATGGCTTAAACTGTTGTAATGGTAATGACCATTATAATGATCAAACCCATTCCATGAACAACCAAACACGCTCTTATTGTTTTGCGAGCTTCTCACTCACTTTCCATTATAATATATTTATTATTTGCCTTTTCAATTAAAAAAAATGATAATTTCAATTAAGAACATCAGTGGAGCAAATTTGGGATGAATGATTTCCAAATCATCCTAATTTTAGGGGTAGGGTTCTTGATGTTAAAGATACCACGTTTTTCTTTTTAATAATTATGATGGAGGGTGCAAACTTAAATTTAACAAGTCTTTTTCTTTCTTCCGTTTTTGCTCACCTAAGGGTGAGGCGTGGCCAGCCACAAATGCAACAAACTTGTCGAGAGTCATTGTATCTATTTTGTTTATAATGGACCGAATAAATTTTAACAAATGAAGAAGCTCTTTAAAGTTATGATGGAAGCTCTCTTAAGTGAAGCTTATAGATGGAAATGGAATTGGCGCTTTTCATAACTTCAAACTTATTTAAAGTGCGAATTGTCAAGGCACGTATAATGACTTCCAAGGATATCAAAGCATTCACTGGCAATATGAAACTAACTTTTATTTGAAGTTGCAGGAGGATTTAGGTCTGGAGGGTCATAGAAAACAAGTACATATGGTGCTCAAGGCACACCAGCTCTCTCAATGTCCTGTATGAGCACCTTCACCTGAGGTATAAAAAGTGTCAGCACATTTTTTTGATCATACACTGAGAAATTTATAACAAAAAACGAAACCTTCCATTATTTTGGTTTTATGTGACTATAAATTATAAAACCTAAATTGATATGAAAAAAGAACTTTCTGATTACTTTTCTCTCAAGACTGTCGCTCTTTCTCTCAAGGAACTCTTATTATGAACCACAATATTTTGTGCCAAACTCCAAACCTTATTTCTATGTATTCTAGCTCGCTAGAGAAGTCTAAGGTGCCTAAATGCGGAAGGTATCAAAATGGGCACTTTCTCATGTGAGTGTCACTGCATGACAAACCAGTGAAAAATCCACTAGAATCACAAAGAGTTGTAGCGTTATAGAATCAATCAAAGCCCAAACAACCTGCAAAAGCCTCTTAAATATCATTTCAATGATACAAACCACAAAAGTAATTCGTATGGAGGATCCCCTCCAACAAAACCCTATAATGATCTCCACTGTCAACATCCTTGAACTTGCACATTTCTCTACTTTTCTAGAATAACCCCTAACTACAACTTTTAGATCACTTACAAAAGGTACAGGGAATCCAATTAGAACAAGTCATTTTCTTAAGTAAACTTGCTAGGTTTGGTCAACTACCGATTTCTTCCCAATCACTTCTTGTAAATATGGTTCAAATAAGCACACAGCACTGAAATACAATAAAAATGTACCATACTGCAATAGAACAATGATTGATTCAGGAGGTTTGAATTCCCATAGACTCATCCAGGCACAGATCATTGGGACTCCATTATATGCAATTATGCATGATCAGATAATCTCTTAGAGTGGAAAAATATCTTGAGGAAAACTTGCATAATGGAGGTTATTGTGCTCTTATAAGTGAAAGGAATATAGATAGGAAGTACTTGCAGACATTAATTCATGGCACGCTCCTACTTCAGTGTGTTAAATAATGGAGCAAAATAGGCCACTGCAATTTATTGTTCAATAGACTAGCTCTTAGCACAGCTCAGTCTTGGTCTTCAATGTCGATTAAATTATTGTGCTATTTATAGTGGTAAGAAAACTATTTTGGAAAAAAGAGAGTACATCGACATTTTACTATTTGAGATTTAATCATAAAAGTTTGGCATATCAGAATTACCATTATTATTAGTTGGCGATCATTTTCAATAAACCGCTTTGAAAATGTAGGGAAACACTTGTGTTTCATCCCTATCGAACAGAGGAAACAGAGCAAGGAGCAAACCTGGACCGCAAGAGAGGCAAAATTGCTGTCAGTGATCAACAAAATACATTTGTCAATCCAAGATTACCCAATGAGGGAGCAAAGGATAAACTGACATCAAATTCAGACGCAAAAAGTACTTAATCTTAGAATAAACACTCAAATCATGCATAAACAAATATAAAAAAAAAGGCAAAAGAAAAGAACATTATCATATACCCAACCAAATCCACTAAGACAAAACACTGGTTTGGGTGGTAGAAAACAATTGGAATCCACCAATCATTCACATGGGTTTCCTCCCTCCCCTCCTAACTCATTCAGATAAGGATCTCTGCTGTTCCTGTGAATTCACTCAACCTACAATGGAAACCGTCCATTCCATCTTTTTCTGCCAAATGGGTTTTCAACCACGAAGAAAACCAAACCCAACTCACACTAAGTAAAAAAGAGAGTAAAAACTCAAAAGAGAACAGCGGGGGGGGGGGATGGGGGGGGGGGGGGGGGCCTTCAATCTCTCAACAAGTATAGCAGCCGCTTTTTTTTCTATTCTTCATGAATCGACACCTGTTTGTTGGTAACCAGCACAATTCGAACCTCTCCATGTATATATATAGACCAGCCCTCTATCACTTCTTCACTCATTAAAAAAAAAAACAAGTAGAGTGTAACCACACAAAACACCAAGAGTTCATTAATTCAGCCTCAATTGGGATTCTCCCTTTTTTGTTTTTCAAGTCTCCAAAACTCAGTAGAAGGAGATTGAGCTACAAGTATATTTAACCCCAAGCCAACCTCTCCATCATCTTTCATTCCTCCCATGAAAACCCATTTCATTACTCCCAAAAAACCATGGATCCATCCCCTAACAGTGATGAAGAACACCAACAATTCCATAGATGGCCAACTCCCTCTGAGGTACTGATATAAGCTTATGAAACCAAACTACATATAAGATAAGAAAAAACATTCTTTAAGAAGTGATATGCTAAATCATGTTTCTTTTTGTGCTACAGATTGTGGAGGAAATGAAAGCCATTGGGAAAATTTCAGGTCCAACAGCACTCACAGGTCTGGTTTTGTATTCAAGAGCTATGATATCCATGCTCTTTCTTGGGTACCTTGGCAAGCTTGAGCTGGCAGCTGGGTCTCTGTCAATTGGCTTTGCGAACATCACTGGATACTCAGTGATCTCTGGCTTGGCTATGGGAATGGAACCCATATGTGGTCAAGCATTCGGCGCCAAGCAACGGAAAATCCTTGGATTGACTCTACAAAGGACAGTACTTCTCCTTCTCTCAACATCTATACCCATATCTTTCATGTGGCTTAACATGAGGAGAATTCTTCTCTGGTGTGGCCAAGATGAAGAGATTTCCTCGACAGCTCACATGTTTATAATGTTATCTATACCTGACCTCTTCTTCCTTTCTCTCCTCCACCCTCTTCGAATCTATCTGAGGACTCAAAACATTACGGTACCTTTAACATATTGTTCAGCCATCTCTGTTTTGCTACATGTTCCCTTGAATTTCCTCCTAGTTGTGAAATTTGAGATGGGCATTAGTGGTGTGGCCATTGCCATGGTGTGGACTAATCTCAACCTCTGTCTCTTGTTGGCGGCATTTGTGTTCTTCTCCGGTGTGTACAAGGACTCATGGGTAGCACCAAGCATGGATTGCCTCCGTGGTTGGTCGTCATTGCTAGCACTTGCTATTCCAACTTGTCTATCAGTGTGCCTAGAGTGGTGGTGGTACGAGTTCATGATAATGATGTGTGGACTGCTTGCCAATCCAAAAGCAACCATTGCTTCAATGGGTATCCTAATACAGACTACTTCCTTGGTTTATGTATTTCCATCAGCTCTAAGCCTTGGAGTATCAACAAGGGTTGGCAATGAACTAGGCGCAAACCGACCTGCTAAAGCCCGAACTTCCATGATCGTCTCACTTGCTTGTGCAGTTGCTTTGGGTCTTGGGGCCATGACATTTGCCACATTGATGAGGCATCACTGGGGAAGATTTTTCACTTCTGATCCAGAAATTCTGGAGCTAACTGCAATCGCTTTACCAATAATGGGACTCTGCGAGCTAGGAAACTGTCCACAAACAACAGGTTGTGGAGTGTTACGAGGAAGTGCTCGGCCTACAACCGGGGCAAACATCAACTTGGGGTCTTTCTACTTGGTGGGCATGCCAGTAGCCATCTCATTAGGCTTTGTAGCCAAAATGGGATTTCCAGGACTTTGGATTGGATTGTTTGCAGCTCAGGCTTCATGTGCATTCCTGATGCTCTATGTTCTAGCCAAAACAGACTGGCTAGTTGAAGTAGAAAGAGCAAGAGCACTAACACAATCTTCATCAAACTCTTCTACTTCTAACTCACTGCCATCACAAATTACTAAGGAGGCTCAAACTGTGGTAAATTTGGAGAAAATTCTGATTGTCAATGATGGATTTTCAAAGTCAGCATCATCTGAGACAGACCCACTCATTCCTTCAACTACAGTGAATGAATAAGACCTTATTTTCTCCCCCTTTTTTCCTTTTTTCTTTTATAATACGATAGTCTCTCTTGAAAGAGCCATTGAGAGGAGATTTGTTGGTTGAACCAACTAGTAATTTAGAAAAAGAGTTTTATCTCTCTTCTTTTCTATGTATTTTTTGATCTTCACTTTACTTTTAGCTTAATTTCTTTCACCTTGTCAGTGTAATTAAAGAAAATATTAATACTACACATAGCATTACTTTCAAGTGAGAAAGTGAGAGCGGAAAAGGTTAAGCTGTCGGCTGTTTTTAAGGCTGGAGAGAAGGACGTGGCTTCATCTTTTCTATTGTTCCCTTCTACTATATAAAACCACAACACTAAGTGCTAAAAAAGGAAATTCAAACATTCAACCCCTAGCATTCCTACATGGCCATGTTTGGACCACCCCCTCAAGAAAAAGCATTCAGTTCAGGCGGTAAGATGCGATACAATCTATATTACAATTCAGAGTGGTGTTTTACTATTTATTGTTGACTGAAACAAAGTCAAATCGAAAGGATTAGAGATAAAAAATGGATAAGATTGAAAGTTGAGAAATGTATTGAATTTGAGTGTTGAATTTAAGGGGAAAGGGGAAGAGAAGTAAGGTGTGAGAACGGAAAATTTGTGATTAAAAATGTGTTTTCTCCCAAAATTGTAGAAAAAATTTCCTACGAGGATAGGAGCAAGGAATAATTTTATGTTAAGAAATATATGGTTATACGTGCTTATCTTTTCCCCTCTTCTCTCCATTTCCCTCTCTTTTCTGACATGTTTTCGGATTTTTACATTTTATATATATATCTTTCAAAAAAACACACAAAGCCTAAAAAAAATTGAAGGTATTGGCTTATCTCATGGAACCTTAAAACTATATGAACCAAGGAAAAGAAAATACCTCACATACCATACTTTGATAAAGAAAGAACATGATAAGTGGGGTGGTGGTCTGTATCAGAAAAGAGAATAATGATATGAGGTATAAGAGAACAGAGGGAGAGAGGTACTTAGATGAAGGGGTAACTGTAGAAACAAAATCCAGCTATTATTTCCTCTGTCAACATCAGATGACAAAAATGGAAATAAAACTTAGGAGCAAAAACAAACAATGGTTTCCAATCCTTCCAAATAAAATTTTTCACCTCTGCCATCCCACACTTCATTGGTTTTCTTTCAGTTCAACAAAAGAACAAATTTCTCTCTTACACACAGCAAAAACAAAATGTCCCATAAGAAAAAAAAATTTCAAAAGAGGATTCATGTCTCTTTTACCTACTTGAGTGGATGATTTACTCATTTCTAGTTTGTTTTATCTTCTCTTATTGGAGTCAAAAGATTTAAATGCCCCCAATTATAGTTGGCCTGGGAAAGAGGCAAGATTGCTGCTTGGAGGCAAATGTACATTTTTACCCACCCTCTTTATCCATTAAAAAAAAAAAAAAAAAGGTGTTTAAAGAATTACTCTTTAAATGCACTTCCTCCTCTCATCTCAAACCCCTTCTCTATCTATATTCCTATCTTTTTACTCTCTCTACATTTCTCTATCTTGAGCCCCCACCAACTGTCTTTCTACATATTCATGTAAGTAATACTGCAACCAAACCATTACATTACATGGTTATATTTTCTCTTGCTTTTTTGTTAGGTTTGGGGAAAAGGTGCCTACTAGATTACTTGACCAAACCAACAGTTGTGACAAGTGACAGAGGGCAAGGATTTTTATTTAATGGATGCTAAAATGATGAGTGACGTTGAGCAGAATAACGATTATTCTACAGACTAATAGCAACAGATAATTGACATAGAATAACACAAAAAGATTATTCAAAAAAATACAGAGAAAATAACTCTAATATTTAATTAAATTACTCAAATCAAATGTCTCCCTAAAATCAGCCCACAAGTCGGGCTTTATAGCTAAAATTCATCAATATTGGAATTTTACCAAAAATGGTAACACCGCAATAATTATGCTAAAATAAAATACGTAATAAAAGAAATAATTTGCCAAAAATCTGGCCCAAATCGGATTCAGAATCACTTCCTAAACTATAATTAAATTATTACTATAAATGGAAAAAAAAAAACTACTAAAATTTAACAAGCAGTCTATTCCTAAAAAAAAATTATCTAATCCTAAAAGGAAACTAAAAATAATCCTAATTAAATTGAAAAATCTCTCAAAGTTATTTACTAGTTATTTAGTAAATAACTTTGAAAACAAATTAGAAACCCTAGAAACCAAATAAGGAACCTCGGAAATCTAAATTAGGAACCCTAGAAATTTTCCTGCATCAGTCGCCCCCGGTTGGAAAGAAATCGTCCTCGAGTTCACAACAGCTTCATCGAAATCCTCTAGCGGCAGTCTAGGAGGAAGATCCTCTAGTATCAGGTCAGAAAACTCTGCTAGCTGCTGCACCTCGGCTGGTAAATCTGAATTCACTTCTGCAGGGGCTAGAAAATCATGGTGGACGACAGAACAACACTGGTGTAGGTGGAATCCATCAATTCATGCACGAACACGCGACGCGAATGGTTGTAAGTGCACTATGGTGGTACAAAAAACAAGTGTTTAGGGGTGCAAATAGCCAAATTGATTTGTAAATCAGTTTTCTCCCGCCAGAAACTCGCGGTCTTCGTCTCCAGCGATCCGCGTCCTACGTCTCGCGAGTTGCTCGTTGTTCTTCTTCTCTGTTTGGCTCCAATACCTGCACGAGAGAGGGAAACGAGGGGGAGGGACGAGAGAGTAGGAGGTTGCGACGGCTGGCTAGACGGTGGCGTGGAAGCGAAGCAGAGCAGGGACTACCCTGTTTTCGTGGTGCTGTGACTCGGCCACGAGATAGAGTGGGGGGAAAGGGAGGTGATGAATGGAAGAAGAACATGGTTCGAGAGAGAGGAAAACGTGAAGGAGGAGGGTGTGGCGGCTCTGTCGCGAGATGGAACAGGGGTGGTGGCAGAGAGAGAGGGAAACATGAAGGAACAGAGAGATGGGTGAGGGAGATAGGCGAGGTGGCGGCTGATGGTGGTGCTCGGCAGATACAACATTGAAGAGGATCTCAAGCTTCTGAGCATGAGTCTTAGCAACCTTCGTCAAGACAGTTAGTTGCTCAACCTGTTCAACTCTTCCAGTTCCCTTGCGACCAGGTGCAGCTACAATGACCTTGAGCTTCTTATCGACTGATCCCCATGTTATCTCATTGGGGTCCTTCATGAACTCTTTGTCCATGAGCTTATCTTTCTTGCTCATCATCTTCTCTCAATCTCCAACACCATCAGTAGTTTCCTGATCTTCATCATTGTCCACACCTTCCGACTCAATCTTCAAGGGATCTTCCTCGAACTCAAAATCTTCATCCTCCTCTTCATCAGTGTCATACACAGGCTCTTCAAACTCTTTAGTTTCGTCTACCAAGTCTTCCTCAAGCTCCTCATCGTCATACACAGGTTTTTCATGCTCCCATAAATCGAGCATGATTGGGATACGGGTTTTCAAAACTGAAAACAAAATCGTGATCTTCCATCTCACGATTATCGAAATTCTGCGTCGTTAGACGTCGGATTAACTCTACAACTTGCCTTTGTAAATATTCAATCATCATATTCTTAATATTACGATCATGGTGAGGAGCTTCCTCATTCGGAAACTGCCCGCGACAACCATGACCACGACCACCAGTCATAGAAACTGATGAAATCACATCCCAAGAAGATGCTGAAGCTCTGATACCGACTGATGCCGGGCAGAATAACGATTATTCTGCTGGCTAATAGCAACAGATAATTGACAGTGAAGAAGACAAGAAGATTACCCAAAAACACAGAGAAAATAACTCTAATGTTTAATCAAATTACTCAAACCAAAGGTCTCCCTAAAATCAGTCCACAAACCAGGCTTTATAGCTAAAACTCATCAATATTTGAATTTTGCCAAAAATGACAACACCCAAATAATCATGCTAAAGCAAAATACGCAATAAAAAAATTAATTTGCCAAGAATCTGTGGCCCAAATCGGATTCAGAATCACTTCCTAAATTATAATTGAATTATTACTATAAAGGGAAAAAAAAATTACTAAAATTTAACAAGCAGTCTATTCCTTAAAGAAAATAATGTTTAATTCTAAAAGGAAACTAAAAATACTCCTAATTAAATTGAAAGATCTCTCAAAGTTATTTAGTAAATAACTTTGAAAGCAAATTATGATCCCTAGAAACCAAATTAGGGACCCTAGAAATCCAAATTTGTAACCCTAAAAATTCTCCTGCATCAATGAGTCATAACTAATTAAAGATAATATAATAATTAATTACTTTACCATAATTTTTTTAATTTAAACAATACATAAATAACTATGTAAAACACTGCAATCAACATAAGCCGATTAGATTGCTTGGGAATAAAATCATTAGATATGAAGTTTTGATTCATTAAACTTCGACTCTTCATATAAGTTTGAGTCTGCAAACTATTAGGCTTTCCTACATGAGTTTCAAGATTTTTTATTTTTTTTAAAATTACTTCAACATTAAAACAATTATCATCCCTTTGCTTCCCGACGCTTCTAAAAAGATAGCAATAAAAACAAAAAGCGACATCATTTGTTTTGCTATACTCTAGTCAACTCTTATACTTAGTGAACCAAGCTACATTAAAACACCGTAGCGCACCTCTTTTTTTATGTAAAAATGTGTAGTTCATCGGCTGCCAATGACCCTTTTGCAAATAAACTCTTCTAACAATCTCTTAATCATTCGGTTGGTAATAAGAAATGCGAAGTATTAAGCCAGAATCTATTAGAAGATTTGTTAGGTCAACCTTTATATGACTTTTCTCTGAGATTGGATCTCATAAATCATGGTCATCCTTATTTTTGGTTGAAGGTGGTAGATCACTGCTTTCCTAAAAGTTGGAACTACGTTCAATGCAAAACTCGTTGGGATTGTGGACACGAGGCAAAAGATGAACGAATGACCGCCACCAATACTCCAATCGCCGACACCAAAAAATTGAAATTTGAGGGTTTACCAAGAACACGAGATTTTTATGTCTAATCGATGAGGGAGTAGTCGATAAGATTTCTATTAAAATTGCATTTAAAGTTAGGCGCAAAAAAAAATATTTTTTATAAATTAAAAAAAATAATAATAATAATAATTGGCACCAAAAAAAATTTATTATTTTTTTTCAAAAGAGTCAATGGGGGCAAGTGCCCCTACGTGGCTCCATGCATGGTTGTGACCAAGGTGACTGGTGCATGAATAAAGCTACTTGCCATCAGAAAATATAATGCAAAAACAACATATTGTAGGATAAAGATGATAGTTTTTTTTTCCAAGGCATTATAAGCAATAAGTAAGTAAATACTGAAACTCAATGTCGATGAATTATTGATCAAACTAGAAGACTACAAAAGATCATATAGATAAATGTTTCAGTACGTATTGATTTCGATACAGAAGTTCTAGTGCTAAGTGCACATGTATTAAAGTCTCCTTATAACATCCAAACAAACTTATCTCACCTTAACCCTACCCACAAATGCATAACAAGAAAGATAATATATAGATCACCCTTCCTATCCCTACAAGTAAAAAATAGTTAATGAAAAAAAAAAATATGTTTGATGCTTCAAATACATCGAATGAAGATATGTCCTAGTAACCATTTTTCGACACGAGGCGGGGAGAAGTTGTGTCAAAATAAAGTCGATGGTGATTCATATGGTCTTTGCCTCCGTACTTCCCTAATCATCTCATTGTTAATTCAATAGGATAATGGAGAGACAGCCTTCCGATCTATTAATCCACATAGGTTAAAAGACTTGTTTAATTACAACTTGGTTTAACTTTACTAAAAGACAAATCCCACAACTCATTACAATATGTATATCTACAATTCTCTCCTAAAATAATCAGTTTGCTCAACACACTTTTATAATGACACAAAGCCTTTATTTAATCCAATAAAATGTTGAGGTCATTCCTACCATAATGGAACCCACACCCTATATAAACAATAAGAATAGCTTGTCAACTTGATAAACTTTATGTTTAATGGAATCCCTCTCCTGTCCAAAAAATGGCTCGTGTCATGGGATTACATATCAATCATAAAATCTCAAGGGAAAAGGTAGTACATGATCCCTTTTTCCATTATTGTGAGTGCGAATAGAATAAATGCACCCCACATGGCGCCTCAAGCATCATATATCATTTGCATTGGCTAGGTTATGATGTAACGTTTTCTTCTTTTCTTTTTTCTAAATGTGATTAAAAAAATTACAAGAAAAGCAAGGACTAATTAAGTATATCAAGAGCCGACCCATTCAATTGGTGGGAAGTAGGGTAAGGTGAAAGAAAGAATTCATGAAACCTAAAAAAATAAGGAAAAAAAGGTGGGAGAGGCATGGGGGGAGCTTTATGAGCATTTGTCTATGGTTCTTGCGAGGGAGACATACCTAAACTAGCAAGGGCATCTCATCAACCATGCCTCGTGTCTTGTCAAACACCTCTTTTTAATACAAGTACCATAGTGACTTAGTGAGTTGGGTGCCCTTTATCCTTCAATTGCCAAAGCTAAAGTTGAACAAGAAGGAGAAAAGGAAAGAGAGACAATAGTGAGTGAGTGAGTGTGTGTGAAATAGGGGAGGCATGTGTATATATATATATATATATATATAAGAAACACTTTGATATTTACTACAAATGGTTATGGGGTTTGAGAGAGCTTACTGAAGTTGGTAATGACAATTGTATCAACACATCACCACCTCTGATTCCTCCGCCATTGGCTTTCGGCAATGTTTCTTATATTCAAAAGAGGGGCAGAGCATTCAAGTTTTGCTTCACTTAACACCTCTATGTTCCAACTAAGTTCCAACCCATCCCCACGTTGATGCCATTCAGAAGTCGCCAATCCACACTTGGCATGCAATTGCGTGCACAAAATGAACACTAACAAAAATTATGTGAAGCAAGTAAATTCCATAGATCATCATATTTATATAATTTAACATAGAAAAAGGCAAAAGATTAGGTGCACGTGTTGATGAATGTGTCCTCTTTACGAATGTTATCAATATGCTTATGCATGTGATGAGATCCTTCCCTTCATACTCATAGAAACATTACTATTTAGGTTGTGTTTGATTGCAAAGAGAGACTCCATGGGAAAAGGGGATGAGACACTACTATTTAGGTTGTGTTTGGTTACAAAGAGTAACTCAAAGGATATAGTAGTTTCACTTCTTGGAAGTATTCACCATGTTAAGCCACCCTGCTCTTCTTATCTTATATTTTGTTCATCTTCTCTGCTTGATTTGTTAAATTTTTTTATTTATTTTCTTTCTGCCCTTTCTATCATAAAAAACTAAAGAACTCTGTGCTTTGACTCATCAACTAAAACCCATGAGCTTCAGTTTAAGATACCCATGAAACCCATGGTTTGATGATGATGATCCTCTAAAAGTCATGGTTTCTGTGACAAAACAAGGTTTGGCAGGACATTCCCTTAAAAAAGGATGTTAGCACCACCACCACTTCGACCACTAGAACATTTTAATAAATACTTTTTTTTAACAATTTTAAAAAATATGTACGAATGTACCTTGATCACTTCATTTATTATAAAGTCAGTTATCCCATGTACTAAAACCTAAAGAAAAAGTTGGAAGTTGGGTGGTACTAAACCCCCATAGTTTATTATATTTGGGTAGCAAAACCCCATTTGCTCAAATAATTATAATATGCTTCGCGAAAATAACTTAGAAAAGGGACACATTTTCAAAGAGAATTAGAAATCTTGATAATTTTGATTTTTTTTAGCACCCCAATTGCTTTCTTAATATTTATCATACTACCGTACAAACATTATGGTAAAAACCTCTTATTCAAACAGAAACAGTTTTTATGTTTTAATTTTTTTTTCATTTAAAAAATTGCCTTCCTGTTTTCTCTATGGCAACAACTACCATATCCTCCTTTTCACACCATCATTGAGTTTTTTTTTTTTTTATATATTTTTACTTCCATTTTTTTTCCTCACCATTTAAATCGACAATGATTCCTCCCTCCCTCCCCCATTCAAAATCGCATCTTTCAAATCTCTTCAAAATCTCTCCCTACACTCAAATCGCTTGCAAATTATCTCTCTCTCCCTAAAAAACTATCAAAATTCCTTCAAAGTCGAAATCCTTAAACTCAAACTCAATAAATATGCATAACTTAACATAACAAAGAAACTCAAACTCAAAAAAAAAAATACGAAACAGAGTAACTTTCGACTAATTTAAACCCTTAATTGAGATCGATTCTCAAGCTCTTCAAAACACAAAAATTGTAGTACTATGAGGTGTCTAATAAACACAACTTGAATCACTTGAATATGTTTTGAAATGAGCAAGTTATGATCATTTTACTAAAATCACAGAAATTTATCCAAAAAATGAAAACCGGACAGTGCTCCTGACTTTTGGCCAACTTATGTGCTCGATTGTGACCGATTCTCAAGTTGATTAAAACATAAAAGTTGTAGTATTCTAAGTTATCTAATAAACACAACTTGAATCACTTAAAAATGTTTTGAAATGAACAAGTTATGATCATTTTACTAAAGTCACGCAGAACAAGAAAAATAATTATATTCGCAGAATGCACTGCGAGGTATCCCTTGCACAATGGGAACAGGAAAATTGGTTTTCATTTTTCGAACAGATTTACGCAACTTTAGTAAAATGATCATAACTTGCTCATTTCAAAACATTTTCAAGTGATTCAAGTTGTGTTTATTAGAATAACTTAGAGTACTACAACTTTCGTGTTTTGATGAGATTGAGAATCAGTCTCAATTAAGGGTTTAAATTGGTTCAAAAGTTACATTGTTTTTCATTTTGAGTTTGAGTTTAAGGGTTTCAACTTTAAGGAACTTTTGAGAGTTTTCGAGGGAGAGATAGAAGATTTGCAAGAGATTTGAGTATGGGGAGAGATTTTGAATAAATTTGCAATAGATTTCGAATGAGGGAGAGATACCGTTGTCGATTTGAATGGTGAGGGGGAAAGTGAATGATTTTTGTTTATATAGGTAGTGTGAGAAAATATGGTGGTGTAAAAAAGAAAATAGGTGATGTGAGAGACTAAAATAATGTGAGGGAAAGGAAATGGTGGTGCGAGGTAGTCGTTGCCTTTCTCAATTTGATTCAGGAACTTGAGGTTAAACCCCAATTCCCTATTATTCTTATGATATTATACTTCTCATTTCATAGTAAAACTTGTCTGGACAAAATTAAAAATGACAATTAGAAGGGAAAATGGAAAAATCAGATTCCAAGATCCAGATCATAGGAAAACAAAATCATAAACTTGAGCTTGTAACTAATAACAAAACATCGACTTATTTTGTACAAGTTTGCTTAAACAACTTGTAAAATGTACAACTTTACTTAAACAAATTTGGTTATATTCAAAATGAGAAAAATAAAAAGAAAATGATAGAAATGAAAAAATGTGTTGGGTGACCAAGTAAACGACCACAGCATGTGTGCCTTAAAACCTGTACCCATGCTTTTCGCTTATTTATACATTAAGTGTCGGAAAAACTCCTTGAATTTTGATTCCTTATTTCTTAATCATGTTATCTTTTTACCGAAAGCTTAAATTTTCTCATCATTAGGAAAATTTTGTGTTGCACATTGTTATGGCATGCGTTTCACATGCAAAACAATACCTTTTGTTAATGAGTCGAGGAATTCACATGTTTTGTCCAGCCATATATTGTCGGCATTGGAGCAAGGCAATAGGCAGGGTTCAGCTGTGGAGGCAAAGGTGGGAGAAACAAATCAAAAGTAGGAATAAGGGTTTTAATCTCCTTGTGCCCGTCCCTTGAGTGAACCTTTAGCGGGATGGGATATGTTAGAACCAGCCAATATTTCTTAAAAAACTCAAGCTGTCAATGGCAGAAAACTGATAACTTTTCGAGGATCACAACATTCCACCAGACTTCCAAGGTCAACATCATGTTCAACCCACTCTTTAGACTCTTATCTTTTGGTAGCTTTAGTGTTAAGAAATTATAATGGGAGTATAATCATAATACTAATTTGCTACATTGGTTTTGAGATTTTCATGTTCGATTCTAATTTGACTAAAATGGGGGAACACCAAAAATAATATTTATGTGTGCATTACCAAAATGTCTGAATTTTTTAAATACTTGTTTTAGTGGCATGGTCAATTCCAATATGTGATAATGAGTGCGTGCAAGCTTTTCGAGGTGTTGAATTTAAGTGGACTTCTTACAGATTTTCAAGGCTTGTCCCAAGCCTTGATCCATGGGGCATAAAATGTTAGGAAACTGTTCTAGTGGGAAGCACTGCTTGATCAATAGTCTATTTGTTTGAAAGAGATATGTTGACTGTTGAATTGAGTCAAATAATAGTAGCCAATCCTCATTCAAAGGATTTAGGTAGTTGATCTTCGATTAAAAGATCATTATCTAGGTTAGGTTCCTATCCTGAGAACTCTAAAACTCAAATGCAGTTCACTCCCAAAGGAGGAAACATAGCAACAACTACCCGGGATTTATTACATTTTCAACTTTAGCAATAGGAATATGAAATTTGTAGGTTTTTTTTTTTAAACAGACAATAAAATGTGAGGTTGTTTAACCAATCATTTCGGAGACGATCTTAACAAGCTAGGCTAGAAAGCTAAGAGCTGAGTTTAGCTCGAGCTCAGTACGCAGAAGGGGTTTGCACTATACAGCAACAATTCATCCATAAAATGCTGAGGTGGCACTTTCAATTTTACTATACTAATAGATAGATAAATATATAAGTGAAATCTGATTAATCGAATGATAAACCCTTCCCAGGGCACATGATTAGTCCTCTTCAAGTATAGAGCACGTGCTAATAAGTCGCAAGGAAAGACAAAACTGACAAATTTCACATAGCAAGGGCATGGGTATGAGTTGCAGGGAGAGCCAGTAGGTATAATTTGTAGGACATGAAAGATGCAAAATAAAAATTAAAGTTTCCCTTCTTCACACCCTAAACATCATTGTCTATTTAGAGAAGCCAAGGTTGCTTTCATTCCCTCTAAATCAGAACCGACGGCCTTCTTCTTTCTACCTTTTTTTTTTTTTTTTTTTTTTTTTCTTCATCTTTCAAACCCCACCTCGCACTCCTTACAACAAAGTCTAAATCACTCAATAACTCGCTAAAATTCCCAATTATAACTTATCATCTTAAGGGAGTGTCCTTTGCTAATGGGGCATACAGAAAAACTAAGGTCTTGTTCTTAACACGTGGTTGATGGGATTCTCAGAAGTTGATGGAAAACATAATTTAATAATGTACTTGATTTCTATCAAACATGGAGTGAGAGATAAGCAAAGCAAAGATACCACTTCACTTAGTGTTTGACTATCTAGTTTGTTTAGTGATTGACTGTGCTCAAATGGTCGTGCCTGGATTTGCACTTCTTAATATAAAATTAACGGACTAACAGATGAGTTGCATAGAATGTAAAAGGAGGGTCCAAAAAATCCATAACTTCAACGCGTGATAACGAAGAATATATACGCATGCAGTTGACAAATTTTGACAATGCGTGCATTGGAGAGATTGAGAATATGCTTTTACCACAGGGTTTGACAAGCGTTGACATTGGTGTCCACCGCCCACCTACCATTGCAAGATGATGCTGATCAGCATAAGTAACGCCACTTTCGGTTATGTAATGCAATGAGTGCCTGTATATAATTATACTTAATGTTCAAGCATAAGTTCAACCATAAAAGAAACCTAAGGTTAACTGTAGAGATGTAGACATTAACAAATATAGCATGATGAAGGAAAAGTAGCTATATTTATTCTTAACTGCAAAACGAGTCAGACAACTAACGTCGTTCTCTATGCAGGCTTGTCCGTAATCCTTTAGCAAAACTGGTAAGCATAGCGACTGATTTGCAAGGCCCCTCCCCTTGGGCAGTGTGTAGCATATGCAAAGTTTTCTAGAAAATAATATTTTACTCAGTATTGTGTGACAATTCCTAAACATTGTGGAACGAAGATGCCTCAGTACTTTCAAAGGCTTGTGGACCTTTTAAACAGTTATAATGTCCCATGAATTTCCTTAAAACCATAATCTGCCTTGAATCCCACAATGGACTATGCATTGCAAATCTTCTTTTGCAGTCCAGTTTAGCCAAGTATAATGAGAAATGTAACTGATTCTGCAAAGTTTGACATCGAATCTAACTATCTATGACCGAGATTAAAGTTGTATTCACTAGCTAAGGTTTGAACTAGTACAACGTTAGTGGATGCGTGGTGAGAGCATAAGACTTGTTTGAGCAAACAAAGTAAGCAAAGGAAGACTTAAGATCTTTACTGGAATAATCAATAATATGTAATAATACTTCAATCTACAGCTAGCATACACATATATACATAGAAATGTGCCCAAACATAGACGAAATTATCAAAAGGACTCGTACAAACCTATAAATATCAAACATCAGTAATAAGTTGCTCAGTGACCAAGTAGAGGCTAACCAAAAATACAAGTAATAAATATGATAAACTACAAATAAATATAGAAGCATCCTGAGCAATCTAAAACCAACTAGCAAGAGGATCCCCCTGAACCTAAAGGAGACTGGCAATAGAAAAGTGTAAAGCATCTCTAAAATGAGTAAAGACTATCGTTTTTGCCTCTTCATCTAGTCAGAGGTCTGAATTTCATATGACCTGTTCTATATTCGCATAGTTCAGACATAGATAGATTAATAGGCCAAAATCTAAAGTGGCAGAATATTCAAAAGTGATGAATGGTAGGAGACAAGACGCTTAGTCTTAATTTACTCTTGGTCCTTTGTTCTTACATTGTTTCTGTAAAAAGATCTGTGCAGTACTCACTTGCCCTCTTTTACTTGACAAGTGGAATGCTCATCCCATTGTGCCTTCACTGAACAAGGTATGCAGTATTCTAGTCAACAGAGCTACACATGCAGTTTTGTGAAGAGATTAGAGATGAAGCTTCAAAATTGCTGCCTGAGTTTATGACTTGAAAACCTAGTTTCCAACAACCAGTAACCCTGGATGCTAGGAACTTGAATTTAGGGATATTGTCAGAGAATAAATTTGTTTGATGAAGAAGTAAAAGAAGTAGTTCCCCATGTAACTCCAGTCAAATCAGTCAATGCATTAGAGCTGTGACAAAAATGGTCCTAACATAAATATGCTGGACTGTTAAAACAATTCCACTGAAGCACTGTATAAATTTCAGGTGACTTTAGAATGTCACAAAATACCAAAAACAGCTGTAATATACTAAGCCATTTCTGAGGTAGGTTGCCCATGAATATTGGGAAATCCTGGACTCTTCACATAACCATATATTCAATTATGCCAAAACACTATGGCAAACAATACATGCTAATAATGTTGTTTGATCATGATTTTGTTCCATGTGATAATAGTAACCTGTTGGGGAGCACCGAGCACCAGATGGGTAGAGCACGAAAAACGATATTTGTTATTTATATCTGAGGAAACATGGAGCAATAGATAATAAATCAGGAAACTCCAACCTGAAAAGTATGGATGAATTGTCACGCAAGGAGTTTAAATCCAAGTCCTTTAGACCAAAAAAGAAAAATGTAAATTCAAAGACATTGCAAACAAAAGAAATATACGTGTGAGAAATTCTAAATAGCATATACGTGTGACAAACTTTTTTCATCAGGATTTAAATTATAAGCTGTATGTACAAAAATTTGAGACAATATTACATGTATAAAAAACCAGATGTTAATAGTTCAATATCCAGGATATAACAAGATCTATGCTTTGAAGATGATAAAGGTCGAGAGAAACAAAAAAACTAAACCTAAACTAGTTTATTACAATAAGCATAGTGATCTTTCAATAGGACAGACAAGATTTAGTGTATGAGGTGATGTTGTAATGTCTTAAGAGATTGTAGGAAATAATCAGACAGCCTACACTCCTTTACCAACGAATGGGAAATGAAAGAGATATGGATTTGGCAACAGAATAACGGTGCAATAAAAGTGACGGAGCCCTGAGGGAAATGTAGTGGAAGGCGACCTGACAGAAAAAATGGTGGGGCCCTTAAAGAAAAGTAGCCAGAGAGTTCTTAACTCTCCTCAATTAAATTTGGTATTTATAGGAAAACCAAACCTAAAGTGGTAGGAAATATGCACGAATGTAACCTTTATATTCCTTTTATTTTTAAGTGGTTCGGGGAGGCCATATAAACCCCCATGCTTGCCTTTCAAAACAAAAAAAAAAGGTCTCATTTCCTTAACAAATCCCCACAATTTGCGCCTTGTATCACGATCTCTGAAAATAATATTTTGCATGATTGAAAATGAAATGTTGAGTGTTGGATGTTTAATGCCAAGGTGCCTTACCAGGGCCCTAAGCATTGCACACAGTGTACTAGTTTTGTGATCATGTAATGCATCAAATGAACTGAAGTATTATACAGGGCATCATCGCTAGCCAGCGTGCCCTAGGCACCTTGCTTTTCGCTATCTATTGTCCTCCAAACCTAAAACCTTATCTAATGCCCCAACAAGGTAAAACTTAGTCCTTGTGTTTCAGTGAATATGCGTTGCTAATTTTGTCATCCAGATTTGGTCCCCTTGCACGGTAATGAAAATCGTAGAGCTTACGTCGAGGATTTTTTTTTTTTTTTTGGCTTTGCATACCTGAAAGAGAGAAATAAGCATAGAATAAAAATATTGCTATCCTAAGGTTGGAATCCCTAGTGTGCCTCGGATAAGGTGAAGGCAGGTGAGAAAATATAGACTTTAACAAATAAGTATTCCTAACCATTGTTTTAAAAAGCGTTTTTAAAACGCGCCTTGAGGCGCGAGTCGAGGCGGGGCGCACAGAAATCGCCTCTGCGCGTACGAGTTGAGCTGCCAGTGTGAGGCGTTTTTGAGGCGTACGCTTCGAGGCGTTTTTGAGGCGAGGCGTTTTTTAGGCGTACGCTTTTTTATTTCTTGATCAGTTGGCATTATTTGGTAAATGGCTCCCCAAATGCACCTAGAAACACTGCAGTTGACAAGCAAATGGTTGATTGATTCATTGCTTGACATGCAGGACGCATTTGTTGTTCGCATGCCTACCTCTTCTAAGGATATTATCCCTTTTGAGGGTATTCCCAATTAAGACAATTTAAACGAAAACACATGCTTTGGGGGCAATGTTACTGACCCATATCTTCTTGATGATATCTCTGTCCCACCCTTGGATACTACCCCCGCAGAGCTTAAGATAGACAAATTTAAGCTGAACTGATCATTCTTACCGCTTTGTTCCAACCTATCGTCTTCATGCTGGAATCTGAACTGATTCTCAGTAGTTTAATCTGCGTTGAACATCAAAGATGAAGAGTCCTCCTTGTTGGTAGCTTCCATATCATTGTAAAACTTGCTCTTTATTTGTTTGAATTTTTTATATACATTTTTCACTATTTTTTACAAAAAAACGCCTCGCTTCCCCTCGCTACGCCTCGAGGCTACGCTTCGCCTCGAAAAAAGTTCGATCGCCTCAAGTCTTAAAAACGCTTTTTAAAACATTGTTCCTAACTATGAATAACCACTTAAGGACTCTCCAATAATAATGAGCACCACAAACTAAACACTCAAACAAAGACAAATCCCTGGCCACCTTAAAATCAACAAAGGGTTTCCCTTCCTTAAGAAGTATGGTTCCTTTGGAGAAGTATTCTACGATTGGTAACTTATCAAAATTTTATAAACTCTACAAGGGGTTGTTTATCACAAGTGGGGAGTCCTTCCCCTGGCTACCTATTACCACACCGTGTGGGGTATAGAAGATATTAATCATTACCAATATTATGCACTAGTATGTGCATCAGATTTTGCAGACTTTCGTGTTAGGATTGAGAGCAATTGAATCTATAAGTTCTTGGGTGGTTTAAATTCCAACTAAGGTGAAAGCACCCACCTCCAACCTCTCTAAAGAGGTGTTATCTCGTATCCAAGTTGAGGATATTAGGAGAAAGGTGACGTGTCCTAAATCTGATCCAGGAGTACCATCGTTTGAGAAGTCTGTTCTCGCCACTATGACATGGCACAAGGGCAATCCACAAAAAGGGGCAAACCGGATGGCTCAAATGCTAATTCCAGATGATTGTTTTTAATATTTATTCATTTAACGTAAAAATTTATTGTTGAACCTCCTAAGCACCTCACATAAATTGACTTTGTTAATTGGATGCAGTTCTCCAAATGCTAGTTACCATAAGATACCAGATGCCTCAGAATCCAATTTTTTTCCATCTCTTACACATCAGCAAAAGATCAGTTCCTACCCTAACATGAGACGTTAGAAATTCCTCCTCATGGCCCTTCGCCTTGCTCTGTACATCACCTTTAAGTTTTAACTCTCATCGTTGCTGACTTTTCTTATCGTTGCCCTCTCCTCTCCCCCCTTCAGGAAAACAAATAATCTCCACAAGGGAAAACAAACTGTTTTCTCTTTCACACTTAACCCTATATTATCATTCAGTTGCAAAACACTGCATTTTAACTAAGATTTTCAACTCTTTTTTTTTTCTTTTCCATTTGCTATGCATTATCCACCACACTAGCATTTGATTCACAAAACATTGGCACAAATAATATCCAAATGCACACAACAAAAAGGTGATCAACCATAGAACGTTAAAAAGAAAAAAATCAGTTTTACTTCACTGTTTGATCTCAATGCACATTTGATTCATTAGAGAGATAATGCAAAGAAACTTACAATTCGTAGCATAAGCATTGTGTTGTGTAACCAAAACCCCATAGAGAAGTTGTGTCAGATTGAACGAACATGAGAATTGAGAATTGTATTGAGTGGAAGAGCCGGAGCATTGTAGATAAGGTGTTTGAGATGAAGACTCTGTGAGCCAGTTTCTCTGCTTATTAGTGAAGTGAAAATGGGTTTTTGAGATGCATGCAATTGAATTGGTTCCGTTCCGCCCTATTTAATTGCTTTCCCGGTTCCGCTCCATCGTTGTTATATACACCCAAAGGCGTCAATAGCAACCTCCCAAGTTACTCGACCTTGGTTTACCAACAAAATAAATAGACAATATTGAACTTTGCAATCTCGAAAATAATAACACAAATCCCTAATCATGATCATCATTAATAATGTAAGTTATGTTTGGTTAGTCATTTTCCTTTACATTTCCCTTGTTATATAGATTTTCATTGTTTAGTTGTCTATTTACTTGGAATCCAAGTCTGAGGGAAGGCTTAATAATCAAATTCACGGAAACAATTTGAATTTTCATGACTATTTTCCATATAACGAAACAGACCCGTAGTTCAAATAGAAAACTTGTGATCTCAAAATATATCATGTTTGTGTAATCGAGACCAAATGCATAATCGAAGATAGGGAAAATCTACCTGGCCTGGTAAAATAGCCTGAGATAGGTTCGAGGATGAATCCAACATGTGAGCTGTTGATGTTGTGTTAATGACCAAATTGCCCCTGTGTCAATAAGTGGTGAACTTTTTATTAAAAAAATTTGCTTTTCAAGAACAAATTATCATGTAACAAATTTCTTATAATAAAAATGACATTATAGCAGATTCAACTATACAAAGATCGAAATATTTAATTTTTCTGAGGAGAATTTTCCTCAGAGAAAAAAATAAATATTTTTGAATTTCGAAAGATATTTCAGTTAGCTAATTGACCTAACACTCGCAATGCTAGGTCACCTTGTATCAAGGATGCACGGATACGGACACGGACACGATACGCCGACTCGACCCAAAAACTAGGATTTGGGGACACGTTATCAACGACTGACCAATGATACCTAGGACTCACCAATTATTTCCCCCCGAAGAAACTTGAAGTTCCTGTATCTATTGGTATCAGAGTCATGTTTCAGTTTCTTCGGGGGGGAATAATTGGTGAGTCCTAGGTATCATTGGTCAGCCGTTGATAACGTTGGTAAGCCGGTAATCTATGTTGGTCAGCCGTTCAGAGGCCTGTGTAAGTTGCCATGTTGAGCGCAGTGGTTACGGGTTAGGTGGTCCCATAGAGGTGTTCCAACTGTAGGTGGTCCGGATACAGTGTTCCCAATCCTCAAACCTCAAAGATTTTGATGTATGTCTTTGCTTTCAAAATTTACCCGAGCTTCTAGCTCTAGGACAAGACAGATTCCAGATGATGTGAATCACATGGAATGTAAAATTTCAGAAGTAGAAAAGAATTTACAAAAATGGTCAATACCAGAAATTCCTTACAAAAACATTTACAATGTTTCCAAATCTCTGTTTTATCAAAAAATCGAAGATCTGATTGACATGGTTGAACAAACCATATCTTTCAATGGATCTACGGAATCAAAACAACTGTTTTCAAATCAAACTTTGGAATTCCTTCAAAGCAATGACTACAAATATATCCATATTGGATTGATTCAAATTGGGATAAAACCCCTTATAAGAACAAGGTTAGACACATGTGCTTTTATCGTTCCTCGCGATTGCAGACATAATAGGTTCGATGACTCGCTCTTAGGAATTACAGAGTCAACCCTTGCAATGGGTCAAATCTATTTTGATTGTTACCCCCAATTTCTCAGTATCTCTTACGAATCCACATGTCCTTGAAACAATAACCCTCAATATCCAGACATCTGGATATGATATGCTTCCTAGATCAAAACCATTGGCTTTGATCTACAAAATCACATACAAAGCTATGAAGACTCAGTTGGTCTTAAGGCTTTGATGGAGTCTGCTAAAGGATATACTATCCTTTTTCAGGCTAACAAAGAAAAAACAAGTGTTGTTGTCCCAAAGACAATTCACTAGAATCAGATCACCCTTCCAGTCACTTGGAAGGTTCCCACTGAACCACGAAGATCTGTTCCGAGTTGATTGAGTCAAATCCTGACTCTTGAAGATGGAATCGTTGAGTTACAATTATCTGAGTCTAGAAAGACAAGTATAAAATTGTCTGACTCAGGAAGAAGATCAGTATCTTCGTTCAAAACAGCACCCACACATATCCCAAGGACTCAGACACCTTCTGAGGTCCTTCCACATCTTGATCTTGCTAGTCTGAGAAATAATCCACAATTTCCTCAGATCCCGCAACCAATCTACAATCCTGAGTCACCTACTCAGTCTGAAATGGAAGATCGTCCTCCCTCTCATCCTCAATTGTATGTGTTACAAATAGAATTCGTTCGTGATAAAGAATTGATTAAAAAAGAATTTGTACAACCATACAATCAACAAAAAAGAGATCAATTGTATGCTCAAACCACTGAAGAACAAATGGATGAATTAGGAAAACAATTTTATGCTTGCTGTGAAGAATTGAAACAGAACTTATCATTCTTAGAATGATATTTTTCTGATTATCTTCCTAGCATAAATGTTATCAAAACTAATTCAATACCTTGGCATACAACTGAGACAAACTCGATCAAAGAATCGATTTTGCCACCATTAGAGGAAATAACATTTTCTCCCTTGGATGTGATGTTCTTGCATCACCTTTCAAAGATCCTCAGGTCACAAATACATTTGCAGGAATTGGTAGAGTTATTCAACAAAGTAATTACACTAATTTATTGCTTCATAAGATTGGTGACAAATTGATCCAAGATCAGGTCCACCAAGATCAATTGGCCCATAAGCAATCTTTGCATGTTCCAAAATCAGTAGCGTATTTTGTACCTACTTCTGTGGAAAGAAATGTATTGACAACCCCCAATCAGCTGATTAAAGAAATTGATCTTAAGTTAGCTGCACTCAATCTAAACAATCCCCAGATAAATACATTGTCTTCTAAAGAAATGTCTGAAAGTGATATTGATCCTATGGCTGAATTGGATCGTTTGAATTACATCCATTATGAAGTCAATCCTATTAAGTATGCTAAAACTTATGGTAAAAATCAAAATCCACCAATAGCAAAAATCGGAAGCATCCGTATGTACCTCAAAAAACATAGAATAGTTAGGAAGTGCCAACACTGGTTCCTCCACAATTGCCTTCTTCAATCCTTCGCAAACTTGTTGGCATTTTGAACTCCAATCCCAACTTCGTCCCTTCTTGAGCAAGTCCGTCAACGGAGCGGCTATGGAAGAATAGCCTTTGATGAACCTTCTTTAATAGTTCACCAAGCCCAGGAAAGATCTTAACTCGGTGACTTTGGTCGGTGGTTCCCACTCTTTGATGGCTTGTACCTTGGACTTGTCCATATGAAGCTTGCCCTTGCCAATTATATGATCCAAGAATGTCACATCCTCTTAGGCAAATGGGTACTTCTCCTTTTTGACATAGAGTTCGTTCTCCTTCAAAGTTTGGAACACTTGCCTCAAATGACCCACATGTTTCTCCAATGTCTTACTATAGATCACAATGTTATCAAGGTACAGATCAAGGTAAGGAGCTAGTACCTTATTCATTAGAGTGCAAAATGTGGTCGGGCCATTAGTTAAACCAAATGGCATGACTAAGAATTCGTAAGACCCGTACCTTGTATCACATGTCGTCTTTGATTCATCTCCTTCGGCTATGCTAACTTGATAGTATATCCAGAGCGCAAGTCAAGCTTGGTAAAGTACCTTGCATCACCAAGTTAATCAAAGAGATCCGCAATAAGTGGAATCGGGTACTTGTTCTTGATAGTGACTTTGTTGAGTGCTCGATAGTCAAAACAAAGTCGTAGGGATCCATCATGTTTCTTTTGAAATAAGACCGGCGCACCATATGGAGCTTTGGAGGGTCGGATATAACCAGCATCAAGTAAATCCTTCAATTGTCTTCTTAACTCCTCGAGCTCAGGAGGTGCCATACGATAAGGAGCAAATGCGGGTGGCTTTCCTCCAACTTCTAATTCAATAGCATGATCCACCTCTCTCCTTGGTGGAAGTTTCTTAGGAAACTCGGCAGGCATAACATCCTTGTACTCATTGAGAACATCTTGGACGACCTTAGGTGCATTCCCTCCATTCATGGGACATTCGTCTTCCTTGAGAGTAGCCAAGTAAGTAGGCTCATTCCTCTTTTCTCCTTTAGAAAGTTGGAGAGCAGACACAATTTTCTCCTTACTCATTTCCCGTACCATGGGCACAACACAAGGTTGTCCCTTCTCCAAGATGCACATGGTGCTAGGGGTGGGCACGGGACGGGATGGGACGAGATATGCCCATCCCTATCCCATCCCATTCATACGGGATCGGGACAGGACGGGATGGAAAAAACCTCATCCCGACCTCGTCCCATCCCAAACGGGTTCGAGATGGGACGGGATCAACGTGCTAATCTGGACATATCAAATAGAAGTCTGGACTGCTAGAAGCCTGCTGCTGCTGGAAGCCTGCTGCTGCTGGAAGCCTGCTGGAAGGCCTGCTGCTGCTGGAAGGCCTGCTGCTGTTGGAAGGCCTGCTGAAATGCCTGCTGCAGCTGGAAGCCTGAACATTTTATGCAAATGTTCATAAAATAAATAAATAAGTAAATAAAATATTAATAATTAATATTAAAAAAATTAGTTCGGGACGGGACGAGATTGGCGGGATTGAAAATCTTCATCCCATCCCATCCCATTCTAGATCGGGACGAGACGAGATTGGGATGAAATTATTCAATCCCATTAAGACCCGAAAAAATCGGGACGGGACGGGACGGGATCGGGACGGGAACGGGATCGCGGGATAGGATGCCCACCCTACATGGTGTTGGCATATGGGACCAGGAAAGCCTTCACCATGTCCAAAAAATCTATACCCAAATAGAACTTGTGATCATCAATTGGAGCAATAGTTATGTCGACTTTACCTCGCCATTGTCCAAGCCGAATATCGGTGCCACGAGCTACTCCTTCAATTATGAGACTTTTAGCATTGACTCCCTTGATATATCATTTCTCCTTAGTATATGATAGACCAATTTCTTCAGCAAGGCCCTTGGCCATGTAGACTGTGTCAACTCTGATATCTACCATGGCTTTCAAAGTCTTGTTCCCAATCTCGGTCTCCATGTACATCCTTCCACGTGGTTGTTCCTCGACCTTAGCTTGAATGACACTTAGGAGCTCTACAAGAAAAATGTTGATTAATAGCGTTTCAAAAACGCTATGGTAGGATACCATAGCGTTTTAGTAAACGCTTTGACAGTCGTCGCTATAATAGACCCAAGGGCTATTATAGCGTTTTTAAAACGCTATGATAAGTTTGGATTTTTTAGTGTTTTAAAACCGCTATGGTAGAGTATACTATAGCGTTTTTAAAATGCTATGGTAGAGTATACATAGCAATTTTTTTTTTTGCTATCAAATGACTTTTTATTACATCTTATAAGTTTTATTTCTAGAAAATAAAAATTTTAATGTGCCAAACATAAAAATTTTCCATAAATGGAGGCAAAGTAATATAATTAATGAGATAATGTATTACAGGATGAACAATATCAAGATGTACATCCTTTTATAAGAGAACCATCATGTTCTAACATAGTAGCAAGTGATTTCTAAACTGCAAGTGCACGGCTGAATCTGCAAGTGAATCTTATGCAGCTGCTTGAACATCTTTACCATCATACTGCTTTGAAGATTCTAACTGCCCTAACCCACCATTAGAATATTGGACTTGACTTTCTTCATTTTCAAATGACTTTATACCTACATCTGAATACAATGTGGATCCTTGAATTGTGTTTCCAGTGACTGCTGTGGACGAACCATTGCATGTATCTACCCTGTATGGCTGGTTCACTCAAACCAGTTGAACTTGCAGTTGGTGGCCTGCCATTTGAAACGTGCAACCCCCTACCAATCAAAGTTAAAAACATTCAGTTGAGAGCCCCATACGACAAATAAAAAGAAAATCAACAACAGCGTATAGCATACCATGAGGCTGCAGCTGGAAGAGCAGCAGATCTACCAGAGCTACCATTAGGAGGAGAACCTTTAGGATGGCTACTGGGATTCTGTAGGAAATAATAACCGAGTCATGACATGAAATAAACTGATTGCAAAACATCAAGTCAACAAGCAAATATTGAGTATCAAATAAACAGGGGTTCATGTTGTTCCATCAGCTGCACATTGAAATTCAATGTAAGAATAGAATGAAGGTCATACATTTGTGGTTAATTTAGCAATAGGTTTCGCAGAAGGAGCAGAGGGAGCAGTGTTGATGACGCCAAAATCATCCATAGGAGGAGGCAATGTATTCCCTGAATGCCGTTGCAAATTATTTGTTGCACCAGTTATTTGTTGAACCCTGTTCCTAGAACGAAAATAAGAGATTATGATTCACATCATCATTTGATGAAACAAATGTAAAGAAAATTGAGGTAGTAGAAGTAACAGAAGTGCAAAATGAAATGGTCTCAGATACAAATACAGCAACATAGTAAGCTGAAGGAAATTAACACAAAGTTTGTGTATGGATTGTTTTATACCTTGAATATGCTGAAATTATCTCATCTTTAGTAAAACTATCTTCTTGGGTGCCAATTTCATGCAAATATAAACAATCTGGATTGCTGCAGGTCTGGACCAACAGAGATACATTTGAGTTAGCAAAATAATTATCACACAACTGTTGACATGAAACTCAAAAAATCAAACAACCAAAATACATATCGAACATGAAAGCATACCATATTTCTCAACCAAGCATGGCAATACTTTGTGGTCCCAAAGCATGCTCTGGAAATGCAATTTAATCAGTAACCAACTGGGACACTACACTGTTATTCAGGAAATACAGTGATAAAGAAACCATATGCTTACCTCAAAGGTTTACCTTCTAAAATATAGTCGTGCACCAGTTGAATGCATCGAACTGCCTCCTCTTCTTTTGAGTAAGTAATATATCTGCAAATAAAAGGGTGAGGAAACAGACAACAAGAACATCTGTGTATAATTGAAATTCCTCACTCTTAAAGTAAAACAATTAAAATCACGCAATCCATTTCTATTACCAAACTCTAGATTAAAAGGCAAACATTTTAGCATGATTAAATCACCATTCAATCGAAGAAGATACAACAGTTAATTGTGAATGCCCCCAAATAATCTCATATTCCTATATAGAAAAATATCCATGCAATCCTAATGAGAAAAGCTTGAAATTCAGTAGAGTAACAAAAGCCAGGTTCAAAAGGAAGGAAAGAAACAAGATAATAAAGAACTTGGGTGGCTTCATAATGTCCAAATGCATCGTATTTCTGAGTTGATTGTCTATGGAAGTAAACCTACTTATATGCACTTTTAGCTTCTAGTGATAAATTTGTAAGAGATACAAATTTAGGAAGAATCACCTATGTTTTTCTTGTCTATTGTTTCAGTACTAGAATTCATAAATGGGAGTGTCAAAATCCATGACTAAATTTTCATTTAAGGAGTCGACAACTGGAATGCTCTCAAATCTCATGCAAACCGGACGCTCTTAAAGCAATATTTCATGCCAATCTGAATATGATTCAAGATCTGTGCAAATAGGCACGAGTTCGTTCATGCACAGTAGTTAGTTGATGTTAGTGAATTAACTTAGTTACCTGTTAACAAAATCTAAATGTAACAAAGTAGTTATCCATTTGATCAGGGACTTAACAATCTAAGTGTTGCGAACAACTATAGGTCCATCAAAGATGCCAATTTTATAGCTAAAACAGAACATAGAAAAAAATTATACATTAACTACAAAACAACTTGCCTGAATCACAAATGAGTGGGCTATTAGGTTCTGGATGAGCCATTAAAGCAATTATAGCCCTACAAACTGACTGGAGAGTCCAAGCAGGGCTCCATGCAGTCTTCAAGATATCTAAGCAAATCTCTCCTATCTGCATATGAAAAAGGAAATAAGAACAACAGAAAGTGGAAAACACAAAAAAGTTGATAAAAAATGTAGAAAGTTTGAGGAATTCTCAGTCTCACATACTTTACTGTAATAAGATGTATGATCATTTTTTACATAGCCACGTCCACAACATACAGTAGAGTAGACTTTCCCGCGCTAGGAGGACCAAGAAGGAGTGTAAGCCTGTCCAGAATAAACACAAAACAAAACAAACAATTAGTATTTGGACTGTTAGGAAACTAATAATTACTTAAAAACAGAACAGAATACCTAAATCGGAAGCATCTGAACTCGTTTACCTTCCTGGTTTGATGATACAGCTTATATCATCAAGGATTACCACTGGGGTTTTTCTTGCTTTTAAGGATCTTAAGAGAACTCAGAAAGCTCTGCAGAATCAAAATCAGACACCAATTCAGTGAAAAATGTTTAGTTAAATGAACTCAGTAAGCTCTAACATCAACATCTAGTTTGGTCTTCTTCTTCTTGCACAGCCTTACCCTTACCCTTATCTTTCTTTGCAGTTTGAGCTTCAAGTTGGTGGCCTGACATTTCATCATCACACACTCTGGAAGAGCCCTTCAACTGATTTTCCAATGACACTACATGATGCCTCAATTGCTAAAACTCCATATGTGAACTAGCCTAACATAAGAGTTCAATTAGTTCAGAAAATAATTGTAGAGTGGTATAGAATAAAGCAACAGACAGCATGAATATGCAATTACCACAAGTTCACAACTTGTTATTGTAATTTATCAAACAAAAAAGCAACCAGAAGAATCTTCTCTGTGTGGTAGATGACATTAGAAGAAAAGAAAAAAGAAAACGCCAAGCAAATACTTGAAAGTTATAAGTACTATAAAGGAAGAATACCATTTCTATCTCCAGAGCACTTATCTTTCTTTCTTTTTCCATTGAAAATGCCTTCAACTCATTCTTTTCTTGCCTCAACTGCATAAATCAATTGAAGAATAAATATTTGAACAAAAGGAAAATTATTTCAAAATGTGTTACAAATTCTACAGCCTAATTAATTACCTGGTTGATTTCAGATAGAAAACCAGAAGAGTTAGCTGACGCGTTCCCCGAGCATGTTTTAGTGACCGTAGATGGCACAACAACTTCTCTTCTATCATTCTCAGCAGAAGTATGTAGACTTCCCTTATTGAGTGCAATGTGTACGAGTCTCTCGTATACACATTTTTCCTCCCTTCCCATGCACTCTTTGTCTCACTTAACCTCGACAGTGTACTTAACATCCTGCCATAACTCCCCAGCAAGAGTGGGATCACCATTATTAGCGGGACTTGCTTCGCCTGTTGGGACACCTCTTGAAGATGATGCAATATGAATTTGTTGATCAATTACAAATGATGAGCAGCAAAGTGCTCAAGGCTGCCTACATTTACAAGTGAAGTTGATCAACTTTTAACTATAGGTGTCACAAGGAAGAATGAGCAATTTGAATTTGTTTGACATTTAATTTACAGATCTTGGGAAAGAATTCTCTAAATGATATATTGAAGTGAAGGATAAGAATAGGTGCTGCCATGCATATTAGGACGTAAGTAGTTACTTACAATAAGCATGACATCATAAGCATGAATGTTCTGATTTGAAGTATTAGCTTCGCATGAACTCAATCTAAAGCACTCTGCAAGGGATTATTAGAAGTCAGATGAAGTAATTAGAGTATATCTGGTTGTTAAGATTCAGGTAAGCAAAGCCAAAAGGAAAGAAGTAACATGAAGCATGATTATAAAGGGATAACAATAAGAAATTTACTTTTTTCAGACGTCGATCCCATCCTGCAATAATGTCTGATTACATGAAAAAAAAAAGAATTAGTAAATAAGATAGAAGATTAAAATTGGTTCACTAAAAAGCATTAAGATGTCAGCGAATAAAGAATTAAAGATTGCCAGCTAAACAAAGTGAGTTTTGGGATAAAAACCAATACCCACTACTGCAAGAAAGTTTATTGATGGTTGATGGGCAGTAATATCCTGGTGAACAAAATGTTTCACTTGCGCTTCAAAACATCGGCCCAAGTATTTGCTCCTCCACAAGTATGATTTGGCTTTCCAGGAGGAAGCTGATAGTTATATCTGTACATTTTTCACACAAAATATAACTCATTCTACAAGCTACAAATGAGGCAAATAAATAAACAGTTAACAACCAGAACATTCACTTACGGTTCACATATCCCTGTACTTTTATTGAGTTTTGCACTCTGGCAATAAGCACCTAATGGGCAAGCTTCATTGAAGAAACCATAATTAAAATTAGGAACTCTTTGATCCGATCAAAACAATCTATAATACATCTATTATTAAATAAATAAAAGAACCATGCTTACGAATCATGCAAGTGATACCATTAGGGCAAAAAAAGCCCGGACAACAAGGCTGGCAGTCTGCCAAGTTCTGTCATAAACATCATACAAACTATATTGAGGAGAAGGCAGAAACAGAAGTTCTGGATCAATCAGATTAGATGTATAATTATCTGCCAAGTTGGTTTCTTCCAACTGGTCACAAACAGAAAATGCCAATTACAAGCAACACCTATTCCTTACTAAATCCAGAATTATTTTGATATTCAGGAGAAGAAAGCGATTTACGAAGAAATGTAAGTATTCGAACGCACTCTGCTTTGTTGTTATGTAACAACTGATCAGACAATGTATTTGAGTCTGTATCACTGGAAGGAATTCAAGAAACAACTCAAACAATGTAGAAACCCGTAAAACACCAGGATTCGATCCACTTCCTATCTTAAGAACAAACAAAGAAATTCAAGCTCCACTACAGTGAATGAAGTCCATAAAAAAAAAACCCTAGATCTTCAAACAGTGAATGAAATCCATAAAAAAAAACATAAATTTTTTTTAATCCAACAAAAATAACCCAAAAAGAAGAAGAAGTAAACCCCATCTATCAGAAGAAGAAGCTAAACTTGTTGTTGTTGAAGAGATGGAGGTAGAAGCTAACCTTGTTGTTGCTAACCCTGCAAGAACGACTAATTTCAAACCCCACAGAGAGGACAAAACTCAAACACCAAGCAATCAGAGTTGAACAACATGCAATCAGAAATGAGAACTAATTATGCAGAACCACCAATTCAAATCCCACAGAGGACAGACCTCAAACACATCATACAAATTAGAACCTCCACCCCATTTAGTCGGTTTTGCTTCTTAAACTTCATTCCTTCCCAAAGTCATTCAAAACAAATACAATCAACCAAACCCATGCCAAAATCCACCTAATCAACCCCCATTCACATAATCACCCAACAAACCAACACCCCCAGATATCAAAATTCAACAAAAACAACCAAAATCCAACATGCAAATTCACAATTAACACAAACAAACCAAAACCCATTAAGAAAATCAAACAAAAAACACAATTACCTTCAAAATAGCAGGTTTTGCTGACAAACCATTGGGGAGGCTCTCAAGTTCAATAGCTCTCCTTGCAATCCAAATGGGGAGCTCCTTGTGAAGAAACCGAGAAGACCAACGGAGGTTACAAAGCAGAGGTTACCATGCGCAGAGTCAGTGAGTAACAGTTGTGGAAGAGAGACGCAGAGAGAAAGAGAGATGCTCGAAGGAGATGAGAGGTGAGCAAGAGGTCGAGCAGAGAGAGGCAAGCAAGAAGGATATGGGAGGTGAGCAAGAGGTCGAGCGAGTTCTGTAGTAAACGGGGGGGAGATGAGAGATAAAGTCGCGAAATACCCAAAAATTTTGGGGGCACCAAAACGCCCACCAATTGACTATAGCGTTTTTTATTTGCAAAGTCATTCAAAATTGACATTTTATAGCATTGTTATAAAAACGCTATCGGCAAATGCTATCAATGAGCATTTGTGTTGTAGTGGAGATTCATTGACGCAATCCTCTTTTGCTTCTTCCTCCATGACACTTAGGAGATTCCCTCAGTTGGGACAGTCGAATGCCCGTGGGGTCCACTACATAAAAAGCAAGATATCTTCTTGGGTGATCCATCTCTTTTCTCCTTCTCCTTGTCTTTGGAGTACTTGTGTTCCTTGAAGGACTTCTCTTTGTCTCCTATACCTTTGTCATCATTACTCGGTTTTTTTTCCTTGCCCCTTGGATGAGTCATTTCTTTTGAACTCAATCAAGGACTCGGCCATAGCCATAGCCGTTGCAAGGTCTTGCACACCTCGCCTCTTCAACTCCAACTTGGCCCAACCCATTACGCCATCAAGGAAGCTAAACAAAGCATCATTTTCTCCCATGTCAGGAATATCCAAGAGCAACTCTGAGAACTCCTTTACATACTCCCTTATGTGACCTTCCTTATGTTGAAGGTGACGAAGCTTGGCCCTAGCTTCGTTTTCGGCATCCCCCGGGTAGAATTGTCTATTGAGTTCCTTCTTGAATTCTTCCCAAGTGTTGATGGTGCACAATTGACATAATCGGACTTTTTGCGCCACCAAACTGTAGCAACATCATTTACATATAAGGAGACACTATGTATTTTTGCGGCTTCATCCCTTAGGCCAACTGCATCAAAGTAGCGCTGCATGTTCCACAAGAAGTTGTCGATCTCCCTCGCACTCCTTGCCCTACCATAGGCCTTAGGTTTAGGAGTTTCGACTCTGTGAGTGATCATCCCTGGTGTAGCCCCACCATTGGCTACCGCAGCTATGCACACATTGAGTTGAGTTTCAAGCTTCTCAACTCTTTCTTTATAAGCCTCAATCTCCACAACTTGGGCCTCTAGGGACGAGATCTTTTTGGACACCATGTCCAATACCGCGTTTAAGGCTCCTTGCATCTCTTCCCGAAGCTCTTGGTCTTCCCCATTGGACGCTTTCCCCTCGATGTGTTGGTCCATGTCTTTGACTTTGTCCCTCAAGTCGGACATGGTGGAACACAACTTGGCCAACCTTTCATCCATCGCAGAGATCATGTCCTTCGACTTGTCCTTGCGGACTTTTCCACCTTTGTCGTTGTTGCCAATTGATGGGTTGTTGACCTCTGATGACATTCTCTTGTGTAGAATGATTTCACCAACCTTGCCAAACCTTGCTCTGATACCAACTGTCACGGGCTTTCTTTTCTCAAGTACTTCTTGTGCGACACTAGCAAACTTTGCCTCGACTTATCAAAGAAAGCTAGTCAGCCTTGCCCACAAAAGACTTACTTAGACTATGGAAAGCTAAGCAAGCTAAGAACGCATAAGAGAACTTAAGAAAACTAGAACTTGTATTGTTTGAATTCTCTGAGGTGATTACAATAAATGAGGCCTTAGCCTATTTATACAACTCCACCTCCTCAATGGAGGGTGGTGATCAATTTGATCCAACAGTCTACAATGATCTTCTACACACTTCCTTAGAAATATCTAAGGACTAGAATCCTATGGAACTCGATGGAACTTTATGGAAGGTTCTAGAGAACTCTCTAGAACAATGTGGAATACTCTGCATTATTTACACTTGCTAACCTCACTTGACTAGGCAAGAAGATAGTTGTGACACTGTGCGCTTTCTTAATGTAGAACTCGTTTTGTTTTATATTGTACAATTCAAAGGCTACTTTCCATGATTCTATTTACATCAGTTCAGAATGCAATGGAAGGTAAAATGTTTATACAATGTCAACACATTGAAAGAAAAAAATGGGTTTGGTGGAAATAGTTCAATTAGATGTGAAAGACTGCAGAAAGATTGTTTTGTAGCTTGTAGGGGCTATGAGGAACATGTAGAGAAGATTGTTCCGAATTTTTATGTAATATAATTCAAAAGTTGTATGCTTTTTAACATCCAAATGACATTTTTTTAGTCCTTGTAAATGATCATTTCCATGTTTTATGCACATTACCAATACTCCCAAATAGAAATAAGTAAAGTTCAAAATAGGCAAGCGAAGTTCTTTGAGATGCTAAATAAAAGATTCGATGAAATGGACAGTAGCATGACCTGGGCCTTTGCCATTAGCAGGGGCATCATCATGGAACCTGAAGATTGTAGCTTTTACACAAAGGCGAGAGGCCTCCCCTAGATTTCCATAAAATAAAGATAATTCTTATCTTAATTCAAGCCTGTTATTATGCCCATGCGACCCCGCAACATCCACCACTGTGACTTTGCATTGCAAACCAAGCATGATTTCTAATTTATAGTGAGAGACATGTTGGGACAAATACCAAGAAAATAATCTAAAGCAATAATAAACGAGACACCAAGATTTACGTGGAAAACCCTTCAATGTGTAGGGAAAAACCACGGGGCAAATCCGAGAGAATCCACTAATCAAATAAGTAGAAGTACAATAACTTCTCAACCTTTTTGCCCAAAGCTTGAGTAATACAAGAAGTCAATAACACGGGTTACCTCACAACAAATTAACTCAAAAGCTCCTTCAACTTCTTCTACCAAATCAATCGACAAAACTAAGTCGATATCGCAGCCACGCGTCACACTTAGTAGCACAAAATCGCACCCAAAGAATCAGACACAAAGTCATCGTCCACGCACACATAGCTGCACCAAACACCAAAGAGAATATTATGTTCTCTGTTGCTTATTCATGCAACAACTTCTTTGAAAATATTATATCATAAAACTCTGTATTATGCACCTATTTATACTTGTTTGCAGCCACCCAAATAGAACATTGTTTCTATTTAATTAACCAGCTGCCAAATAGAACTTTGTTTCTATTTATTTGTGTTTTTGTTTTTTATTGAAAATATTTTTTCCTTATTCAACCAAACTTGAAATTATGTTTGATTACTTACCAAAGTTGGATCCACCCTAATGGGTTGGACCTCAACAAATCTCCCCCTCCAGACCATTAGGGAAGAATCATCGCATAATCATATTAAGCCATTCCAATGAGTTCTCTACAGAACTCATGTTTTCCTTTTGGAACTACTTTTGTCATCATGTCGGAAGGATTTTCACTAATATGAATCTTTGCAACCTGGAAACAATTTTTCTCAAGCACATCACGTATCCAGTGGTAACGTGTATCAATATGCTTGGTAAGTCAATGGTATGTGGCATTCTTACTCAACTCAATAGCACTCTGACTATCACAATGCACCACATACTTATTCTGATTCACACCCAGCTCCTTGAGCAATCTTTTCAACCATAACATTTCCTTCCCCGCTTCATTAATGGCAATATACTCAGCTTCGGTAGTTGACAAAGCAACACACTTTTGCAATCTAGACTGCCAAGCTACAACTCCCCCTGCAAAAGTGAAAACATAACCTGAAGTCGACCTCTTCTTGTCTAAATCATCTGCAAAATTTGCATCTGTGTACCCTTCTAACACAGCTCCTGAATTACCAAAGCTTAAACAAAGCTTTGAAGTACATTTCAAATATCTCATAATCCATTTAACTGCAGCCCAATGTTCCTTTCCTGGATTTTTTGAATACCTACTCACAACACTGACTGCTTGAGCAATATCTGGTCTTGTACAAACCATAGCATACATCAAACATCCTACAATAGAGGAGTATGGAATACCTGACATATGTTTTTTTTCTTCATCAGTACGAGGAGATAACTTGACACTTAACTTGAAGTGATTAGCAAGTGGAGTACTCACGGGCTTAGCATCATTCATGTTGAACCTTTCAAGTACCTTTTCAACATACTTTTCTTGTGACAACCACAACTTCTTGATTTTTCTGTCACATGTAATCTTCATCCCTAGGATGTGTTGAGCTGGCCCCAAGTCTTTCATATCAAAACAGCTAAACAAATCTTTTTTCAACCTGCCAATCATATCAACATCTTTTCCAACAATTAGCATATCATCAACATAAATCAAAAGAATAATGAAGCTATCAGGCAAAAAATATTTGACATAAACACAATGGTCTTGAAGTGTTCTCTTGTAGCCATGTCCTACCATAAAGAAGTCAAACTTCTTATACCACTGCCTCGGAACCGATTTCAATTCATAAAGGCTTTTCTTCAATCTGCAAACCATATGTTCTTTCCCTTTCACTTCAAAACCCTCTGTTTGTGCCATGTAAATTTCTTCATGCAAATCCCCATGAAGAAACGCAGTTTTAACATCTAACTGCTCAATCTCAAGACTCGGGCTAGCTGCAAGACTTAACACCACTCTACACTACTAAAAAAATCCCCTTTTGCGACGACTCGTAGCGCGACGAGGGAAGTTTTGTCGCTCAACATTATCCTGGCGTGACGACATATTTAATATAGTCACGCAATTACAAAAAATAGCTAACTACTTAACACGACGAACTATTTCATTGCGTCAAAACCTCTTTCGCAATGAAGTTAAAGCCTTCGTCGCATACCTAATATGCGACAACGTGTCGTCGCTTAAAACCAAATATTTCGTCACCCTAAAATACATAGGGCTACATGCCGACCACTTTGAATGACCAACTTGAATATCCTCGGGCGACACACTGTTTGGTCGCATTAAAATATCTTACGCGATGACCTGGAAGCCGTCGTCGCATCAAATATCATACGCGACGAACTGGAAACCTTCGTCGCATCAAATATCTTACGCGGCGAACAGGAAACCTTCGTCTATAAATATCTTACGCGACAAACTGGAAACCTTCGTCGCCTAAAATTTAAGCGACAAAGTATTGTCGCTTAAATCGAAATATTTTGTCGCCCTAAAATACCTATTACTACGTGTCAGCCACTTTGAACATCCTAGGGAGACAAACATTGTCGTCGCATAAAGTATTCACAACCAAGATTCATTGCGTAAAGCGAGCAGGTTCATCGCCTAAAACATCTCAGGGCAATGAACGATGTCGCCGCACAAGCTCTGACCTGTTCATCTTCTCCACGAATTAGAATAATCAGATCTGTGTTTTTCATTATTTTCTCCTCTCATTTTATTCTTTTTCTCTGCTCGATCGATTTCTCTCACTATATACTCCAAGCTTCCAGCACTTAATTAGGCTTCGTCTTCTCTTTGCATCGCCGGCGTCGGCCACACCTCCAATCGTCTATCTCTTTCACTTGGAGAACAGTGAGGAAATTGCTAATTTTTTTATTTTTAGAAATTTCATGAAATTAGGTTGCTATCATGTGGATTTTTGGGAGTGTCTCACATTGTTTTTCGAGTGCATACTAGATATTTATTAATTAATAATATCAACATCGCCCACTTGAAGAATTGTAATAGAGATGCTGCTGAAATTTTTCCACATTGAAACCTAATCACATTAGTGTCGTTAACTCTCTTGAATTCTCATGTTTTGTTTATAAACTGAAAACAGGCGTAATGGAAAATAGTGGATACAAAATCAGGACAAATGTTGTGATGAATATTTAAATGGGATCGAGAGTTTCATTGAGTTTGCAAGGGCACATGTTACTGGTACGACAAATCATATCAAGTGTTCGTGTCAATGTTGTAACAATTGTTTGTGGCAGACATTCAATATGGTTCGATATCATTTGGCGAGGTATGGGATGATTCAGAATTATACGAGGTGGATTTATCATGGGGAGCAACGAGAATTTGGTTTGACTTCATCGAATTCCCAACCACTTGTGCCGCACATTGAAGAAACGTCCATGAATGATAATGACCAAGTTATGGGTATAATAAATGACGCTTATCCATATGCATCGATGAACGAAGATGGCATTGATGATATGGTAGGAGATACCGTACCTCCCAACATGATGTAAAGTGAAGAGTTAGAAAACTATGAAAGACTGTTGAAACAAGCCCAACAAGCATTATACCCCGGTTGCACAAAGTTCTCCCTGCTTACTGCCATTGTGGAGTTGATGCATTGCAAAGTGAAACATCATATGTCGAATAAGTGTTTTTCTCATTTAATGTGAATTATGAAGCGGATGCTTCCGAAGGAAAACGTTTTGCCTGAGGATTATCGTAACGCGCATAGATTGTTGAATGGTCTTGGTTTGGGGTATCAAAAGATTCATGCTTGCAAATACAACTGTGCATTATTTTATAAGGAAATTGAAGGGATGGATGCATGCCCTGTGTGCAATGAGCCAAGATATAAGCCTAATTCTGGTAATAAAACGAACAAAATTACACAAAAGGTTTTGCGTTATCTTCCACTGAAGCCCAGATTGCAACGACTGCACATGTCGACGCACACTGCGAGTCATATGAGATGGCGCAAGGAAGGAAGGGTTGATGATATTTTTTGAGACATCCTACTGATGGAGAGGCTTGGAAAGCATTCGATACTATGTATCCCGATTTTGCAGAAGACCCGCGCAATGTCAGATTGGGGCTTGCAACTAATGGATTTAATTCGTTCGGGAATATTAGCTCTACTCATAGCACCTGGTCTGTCGTTGTTTTTCCTTATAACTTGCCCCCTTGGATATCTACAAGAAAAATTCTTATTAATAGCGTTTAAAAAACGCTATGGTAGGATACCATAGCGGTTTAGTAAACGCTATGACAGCCGGCGCTATAATAGAAACAGGGGCTATCATAGCGTTTTTAAAACGCTATGGAAGGTGGATTATTCATAGCGTTTCAATAGTCTACCATAGCGTTTTAAAAACGCTATTGTAAACCATACTATAGCGTTTCTATAAGTTAGCCTTTCATAGCGTTTTAAAAACGCTATGGTAGAGCCTTTGATAGCGTTTTAAAAACGCTATGGTAGGTATACATAGCAAAAAAAAATTTCCATTTGTTATCAATTTGAAATTTCATAAACACTATTAGAACACTGATTTCTTTAACTATAGAAGCTAAACAATTTGAAACTACGTTTCGAAGAAAATTGAACAGAAAGGTGAATGATATATTTATACTCTGTAAGAAACCATAAATACATTGCACTGAAGTGTGAATCAATAAACCAGCCTATATTACAAAGTGTGAATCAATAAACCAGCCTATATTACAATGTGATGATGCTGAGGGCAGTTTGTTGCCAGTTCTTCCAGTAGGACTAAAGTTATGATGAAGAGAATCAAGCTCATTGCCATTGTTGCTAGAGAAATCAAAGTGCCCACCAGCATCCTGATTAACACTAGGATCCTCACCTTCTCTACCATTTCCGGTGGCACTGCTGCTCAAAGGCATAATTTTTGGACAACAATTTTCAAATTCCAATAACCAGCTTCGAGAAGAAAGGGAGGGCATATCTTCTGGTTTATTGACTTCCAATAAACCATCAAATGTTTTCTTAACCCTGAGTTTCAGATTAGAATGTCCTTCAGAAACTCCTTGTTTGATCTGCTTTGGGGTATCCAAGTCTCCTTCCACTACCTCCATCTCTCCACAGAGTGAACCATCAGGGAAGTGCCATTGCGCAAGATCCTGACAGCCTATGTGAGCACAAGGTTTAAATCTGCGAGCAATTTTTATTCTAGAAGCAGTCATATCTGCATACTGGGTATCACCTCGGCTGCCAATTACACAACACGTGATGAAGAAACATCCTAGATGCAAAAAAATAAATGATACAACAATGATAGACTTGCATTTACCTCACGACTAGATATGGATGATTGCAAAACTGCCTCAATTGCAGTAGCAGCTCAAGAATGGACGCATAATTGTGGAGGACTTTGCCTTGTGCAACAAACTAATCAAACTTGATTTGTTTTTGGTTTTCATATAAAATTGCTGAATAGTTCATTAGCAACAAGTTTGATCAACATGCCAGTGCAAAGTATTAAAATTTTCCAGTGTTAATTCTCATTGAGAGACATATAATAATGAACAGAAACAAGTCAAAAGATGAATTCTGCAGTGCACGCACCTTAGATCTCTTGAAGAGTGCATTGTAGTTCTGAATAACAATGGTTCCTAGCAGCAACATTTTCAGAACTTATGATCTTAATAAGCATTTGTATAGCAGTAAGAGGAGCATTTCCTGAAGTACGTGTTACCAGCCAAAGCAGAAAGATGTAACAAATATTAAGCCTTGTTAATGACAGGAAAAAAAAGTAAGAGTAGAAATCAATAAATTTGATGCGACGCTACCAATTACTACTGAAATATGAGTCCTATGGATTTTTTTCTTTTACCTGTCAGGCAAGCTGAGGTGAAATTAACAACCAGCTAAGCTGAAAAATATAATATCTAGCTGCAGATCTCCTCTCCAGTTCTGATATGGATATAAAGCCTTCAATTTTTGACATAAACATCAATATTGTTGGCAGAAGAATAAGGAATATCTTTAAAGCAATCTCAGGAAGAACACCTTGAATGAGTGCCTTAATGAATTTCCTGCAAGAAAATTAGACCACTGTGAGTGCATCAATGACACAATAGCATAATGTGCCGAACCTTCTGTTTTTTTTTTTTTTTTTTTGCTGAAACAATGGACAAAGTTTGCACATACATATAAGACCAATAAACTTTTAAAGCATATTTTTTATGTGTTTATTTCCATGAATAGTTTGTCATTTCAAAAAATCTTTATAACTATATTTAGAACTGATAATTGTACACAGGCATTTGCTGGCTTGTAGCTATATAAGAACCAAATATTGACCCGAGAATAGATTTTTTCTTACTTAGGTAAAAAAGTAGAATATATTGTAGCTATATAAGAACCAAAATATTTTTCTTATATTGACCCGAGAATAGTTTTTCTTACACAGGCATTTGCTGACATCAATCAATCACAGCTCCCTGAAACTGCATAGAAACTGAATAGATCTGCAAAATACGGATTGTGATAGAAACTGCATAGATCTGCAAAATGAAAGAAAACATACGTGTCAATAAATGTGCATCAAGCAAGACCCAGTTTTATTAAATGGTTATTAAGTAATCTATAACCAAAATTCGATCAGATGTTTCCAGGCACATTACCGTATAACTTTTCATCCTCTGAAAGATGGCTCGACTGGTCAATACAGCACTTATGATGACACTAAGACCAGGTTCTGTCAAAACAATGTCAGAAGCACTGCGAGATGCGTCCGTTGCATCAGCAATAGTTAAAAGAAGCAAGGAAAGATGAAAAAGCATATTCTAAGTAAAAGCACCTAGCAGCAACTACCAACCTCCCTCTCATGGACACTAGAACCTAGCTATAACTTGATATCACAACCATACCAGGGAAAACGCCAGCAAAACCATCAGCTTTCTCTATAAGATCATCAACTGGCAGGGTTGCAATTGACACATCCTTGGTCTGGCCTAATAAAGCAGATGAGGGATACATGTTGATTCCCATCCCAAGACGACGTCCAATTTCCTTTCCTATTGCCAATTGATCACCTGATTGAAGTTGAAATTGCTTGCGGATCCCTGTGGATTTTAAGGTGAGTCCTTAGGTCTATCAATATCTTCTTCTGGTTCAACTACACCATCTTTAGCCTTCTCAGTATCCTCCTTAGGCTCTTCATCATTGTTTTCAGACTCTTTAAGCATTTCTCGTATGATACAAACCACTTCTATTGTTCTATCCTCTAGATTCATCCCAAAATGGTGTTCTGTACAAGAAAAATGAAATTTAAATATAAACTTGCCTTATCTACTAGATCACAGAGAATGCACATTGGCTCCAGTGTCACGCTAAAACAGAGATGATCATCACTAGCATTTGTCTCAAGCAAAATAAGAACGTACCAAGCTCTTTGATGACATTAGCAATTTTGAACTGCATTACCCAAAAGAAAAAAAAAATGAAGATTAGGAGATTCTGTTAGCGAAAGAGTCAACTAAGAGATAATCCACTAAAATTTACAGTTGGTTCAGATCTTAGTTTTCCCAGATATTGATGGAGGAAAGGAAGCATTTCGTCCCTGCTAGGTTGTTTCTCAAGCTCGCCTTCTCCTAATGTCAAAATAGATTTCCAACAGATTTCTTGATGCTGTAAGATTGTACTCAACACTATACAATACCTGACTAGTCTAGAAAGCTATTATGGTCTTTAGAGATTAAAATACTCAAACACTTGACACATGGTGGACACCAACACTATCTTTTTATTAGTTCATACGGCGACATGAGAATTTTAAATGATGCTGGCATAAAAATTACAACACGCTGCAACTGAAACTGACTGTATATCTTATGCAAAAAGAAAAACAAAAAGAAAACCTAATATATTAGGGAAAGAGACTCTTAAAAAATGCAGTTCAAGAATTGGGAAATTAACGAATTCCAGACCAGACATGCACAAAATATGTTGTACTATGAAAAGGATGCATCATTAAACATGGTACCAAAGGGGAGAATATCTAAAAGCATGAAATACATGATCCTATCAACTCTAAATTTAAAGAACCACACTCAGACACTAATACTTCATTCTGTATCTGAATAAGATATAAGAATCTCAAATGAGAATGAAATGACCTTAATACAGGTAACCGGGCATGACCACATAGAATGTGAAGGCTAGAATACCTTGATGTTGATGTTTGACAGGAATTTCTCTAGGTACCCTTTTGTATTGAATAAATGCTTTACCCTTCTTCTGACTTATATTTTCATCCATTCCTTCTTTGCTTGCTGATGATCCCATTAACTTTAAAGGCGGGTCCTTAGGTCCACTATCTTCTTGTGGTTCCTCTAAATCATCTTCATTATCTTAATCCCCTATGTCATTTTTTATGTTGTCAAGCACTTCTTCAAAGATACCCATTACTTCTTTTTTCTATGCTTTAAATCCACCTTTTGTCAAGCATGCGAGAATGTGATGGAGAAATAACTATCAATTAACCATCTTTTGAAATTCTTATCATGATAAGACGTGGATAAATAGAAATTTATCAAATTAAATGCAAAACGGGCAGAGAAAATCCATCAATTAATATAAACTTTACATTTTTCCAGAAAGGCAAATACTTAAAAAAAATAGATAAATATATAAACAAAAAAGGCAGTTTCAAACTAACTGAATTTCTAAATCAACCTTTAAAGCCAAGAATTGTAATCGGTGGCTTTTTCATCAATTTTTCATCCCAAATATGGCCAATTAAATTAATTCATAACTTGATCACCCCACAAGTAGCTATATTAACATTTATAAAGAGCTATCTCCTATACAATTACAGAGAATGTAGATCAGATGCAATGCAATTTCATGGGAAATGATCTTGATCTTATGATTTGAATATAAACTCAATATCCTGCACATAAAGGTGTTAAGGCATCCAACATGCCCTCTGATAAGTCCCTGAAATAACCACATGGGCATTCAGAAATAGAGTAAAAAGAACATGCAAACTAAAAGGAATAGCTTCCTTACGTTGTTGCACCACTACCTACATCTTTGTTTGACTAAGTATAATTGAGGCACAATATGAGATTGTTGTATTAGTTTAAAGTAACATTTTGATAGAAACCAATAAACATGACATTGAACTTTAATTTAAAACATGCTTAAATCCATACCTGGTACTCAAGAAGCTTGTGTCATTGGGTAAACTTTCTATCTGCGACAACATGCATTCCAAACAATTAAAATGATATATAAGACCAAATATAGCTATCCTAAAAATTCAAACAATGGTACAATATTGAAGATTCCTGATCATACTGATCTATAAGGTCAAAGAACAAGTGATCATGTACCTTAGGTACATTTGCAGCAGAAAATTGAGGTAAGTTTAACCCATCAATAACATCATTATCTTCTCTACCTTCAAGTTCTGAAGTCATCTTAATGATTCTCGGTCCATAATTAAAATCCTTCCATTCTCTGTGGATAATGCAATGATAGAGTAGAAGAATTCATTAAAAACTTGTAGCCTCATATAAACAAAGTCATGGATGTTGACTATATGCTTAGTATAATAACAGAACACATATACCTAATTCAAGACACGGAAAAAAAAAAAGGCATTACATTTGAAGAAATTTATGTGGTTCATCACTCCTTGTGTGGTTTCGTGGGTGTAGACTGTGTAGTTACAATACTCCAAAGTGTGCATAGCATGCAAGTAAGGGTTTGAGGTAGCACATTGTAAATTTGGTTCAGCTTAAGTTAAGATGAATTTGGGGTAACATACAAACAATGAATTTCCATAGTGAAAGCACTATAATGGCTTTAAGAAAGAAAATACAAGTCATAAAAAACAAACTCATACATATGTAGATATTGAAATAACATCTATGTGATCATTTGTACCTGTTTGCCAATTTCATCTGTATATGGATAATGGTTTGCACTAAAAGCTTCACATATCTTTGAAATTTTGTTATTTGCGCTTTCTCCATTATAGAAAACAACAAATACATATTTCTCAACCAATCATAAAAATCTCAACTTTAACTAAAACACAATAGATTGAACTCAAACTAAACTCAAAATCAAGGATACTTCCATCCTCACTCTCTTTGATCAATTTCCTGAGAAACCCATCTCTGGCTATCACTGAAATAAAACTCAACCTGGAACAAATAACACGTTTTGAACCTAATAAACAAAAGAAAACATGTTTAGTGTTGAAAGAAGAGAAAAGGTGGGATTTTTTATACCCGATGAATGACTTTCTTCACTGTTTCTTCATCTAGAGAAGTAGTAGTCATTCTTATGTAGTGATGAAGCTCAATTAACGAAAAGAGGAAGGTGGGGAAGCTAGGGTTTTAAGGCATGAAAGGGTTTTAAATTTAGGGATTATGAAGCATGAAAATTTAGGGATCTTATTCAACTGTAAAGCTCAATAAAAATAGCTATTGGGAATGATTTTGCTACAAAATCATGCAAATAAGCAGAAAAAAAAAGGTGTAGAAATGAAGAAGCATGTTGAAACAAATCTGAAGGAAAACACCCATTTGCATAATTTACAAGATCAAACACAGAAACCCCATTATCTTTACAAAATTGAAATCAGAGAGAGATTCAGAAATGCACAAGAAATGAATGAATTGGATGAAAGGAAGAAACAAACTCTTGGAGGAGTGTCGTTGTTGAGATCTTTGGTTGCGAAGCTGCAGCTTGAAGACCTCGCTTCTTTTCCGCCCCTGATTTCATTACATATCTCTGAATGAGATGAGATAAATGAAGATGATGTAGAAGATGAAGTTGGAGGAGAGTTCACAACAAACACCATTCCTCTATCTGCCTTTGCTCTCTAGGGTTTTTCTCATTTTCTTACGCTGCTAGAGCAGGGCAAATTCCCTAAAGAAATTGAGATTAAAGAGAAAAAAGAGAGTACCTCGCGCAGAGATATGAGGTGGTGTGATGGATCTATTGGTGGCTGTGAGATGGAATTGTGGCTGGCGACATGAAGAGAATGCGGTCGAGAGAAGAAGAAAGGGCAAGCATAAAGAGGGTGAGCAAGAAGGAAATGGAAGGCGAGCAAGAGGTCAAGCAGAAAGAGGCGAGCAAGAGTTGTTCAGTATTAGGTTTAGTGTACTGAATGGGAGGAAAGGAGAGATAAAGTCGCGAAATACAAAAAAAAATGGGAGCGCCAAAACGCCCGCCATTTTACTACAGTGTTTTTATTTCTAAGTCATTCAAAATTGACTTTTTATAGCACATTTATAAAAAATGCTATCGGCAAATGCAATCAATGAGCATTTGTGTTGTAGTGAGTATGAATTTTTTTTACAATGATGACTTTATTAATTCCCGGTCATCCCGGAAAGGACATTGATGTTTATTTGCGGCCGTTGGTTGATGAGTTAAAAGACTTATGGGAAAATGGTGTACGTACATTTGATAAGTCTACCAACACAATGTTTCTGTTGAGAGTAGCAGTGATGTGGACTATACATGATTTTCCCGCTTATGGAAATATTTCAGGTTGGAGTACTCAGGGCTATAAGGCATGTCCGATATGCAACGATGATGCAACATCTGATTGGGCACGCGAGAAAGGTTTGTTATATGGGTCACCGTAGATGGTTGCCCCAGGATCACGAGTGACGAACAAATAAGGTGGACTTTGATGGAAAAATGGAGAACGACACTAGACCTAGAGAATGGTCAAGGGATGAAATTTTGGCTAAGTTGAATAACTTGAAATTTGGTCAGATTGGCAAACATCCCGATAATCGGATACTAATTTGCACAGGTCAGCTACACATCTGAACTGGAACGAAGAAGAGTATATTCTTCGAGCTTCCGTACTGGTCGAATTAAAGATCAAGCACAAACCTAGATGTGATGCATATTGAAAAGAATGTGTGTGATAGTGTCGTTGGGACAATTCTTGGCATCGAAGGAAAATCGAAGGACACTGTGAAAGCGAGGGAAGATTGGTATGAACATGGGTATAAATAAACGGTTATGGCTTAAGAAAAGTCGGTGACAAATGGGTAAAGGGACATCATATTTTGCAGTTAAACCGCCAGTAAAGATAAAAAAAATTTAAGTTTTTTCTTCTGTGAAGTTTCAAATGGGTACGCATCTAATATTGCCCGTTGTATGAAATGAGTGATAGGAAATGTCGGGATTGAAGAGCCATGACTGTCAGGTACTACTGCAACGTCTTCTTCCGGTCGGTATCGAGGATTTTTGCCATCGGTGTTTGTTGGCCCTATTACAGAATTTTCGAGATTCTTCCAGTAGCCATGCGCAAATCGGATATAGAAAGGTTGCAAGACGATATTATTAACATCTTATGCAAATTCGAACAGATATTTCCTCCGACATTTTTTACTTGCATGATTCACTTGATGATACATTTACCGGGTGATGATGACACCAATGATCAGGAGAATTCATCTTCAAGCATTCCCATTATCCAACAACCATTTGAGTTATTTGTCGAACTTCTTCCGATTGATGACGAATATGATGTTGAGGTATCACCTGCAAAAGATGGAGTTTTTGGAGAATCTTAGGCAACCATGTCAAATGAATTTGAAGAAGACGTCGAAAGTGATTACCTCTACTGATTCAGATTAAATACATTTGAAGGAATATAATTTGTTAGGTCGTTTACAAGATGTTAATATATTATGTATTTTGTTAGTTCATTTAATTAAATTTTTTAATGTACTATGAATTTTTACCATAAATTTGTTAAATGAATGTCGAAGTTCAATTAATTAATTAAATAATGATATAAAAAATTTATCTAAAATAAACAAATGTGATGTTTGTGTGACGAGTTAGAATATTTCGTCGCACAAAATGTCCCCCCCTTAAAAACCCGGCGCGTGCTTCTGGCGGCAAAAAATTGGGGTGAATTTTGAATACTGGCGCGACGAATACTCTGATATATAGTGATGAAGGCTCGTCGCGCAAACTCAAACCCATTTTATCAAAACTCAAACCAACGTCTCGTCTCACTCTATCGTCCCCAAATCACAGCAGATGCAACATCTTTGAGTTCATCTGAGTTCGTGATTGCTTCGCTGAGTTCATCTGGGTTCGTGATTGCTTCTTTGAACTCAGATATCTGAGTTCGTGATTGCTTCTTTGAACTCAAATCTTGATCGAAGTCCTGATTGTTCTTATTTCTATAGATCTAATCGCTTGGATTTGCTCGTACCGCTCTTGTTGGTGATCGAATTTGGTTGTTATTGCAGAATGGAACGACCGAGGAAGTGAAGAAGATCGTGGAAACATTGAACAAGGCGAAAGTTCCATCTGAGAGTGTTGTTGGTGAGTGTTTCTTGATGTTTGTAGATTGACTTGTTATGGATCTTGATGTGATTAGAGTTGTTTCTTTGTTCGTGCAGAGGTTGTGGTGAGTCCTCCCATTTGTGTTTCTTCCCACTGTGAAGAGTTTGATTCAATCATACTCCAAGTGGCTGCACAAAATTGCTAGGTTAAGAAGGGAGGCGCTTTCACTGGTGAAGTCAGGTATTGCCTTTGAAATTGCTTCAACAACATTATGTAATGCACTGTCTTGTCTTTAATTAGATTTCTTAGTGTTGAAATCGGGTCAATTATAGTTGTGATAGTTTTATGTTATCATTTTTCATAGTTTTATGTTATATATAATTTTTACTTCAGCTCCTTATAGCTGTGATTTTGGCAAAGAAATCTGCAGTTAGCTGGTGTTAGCTGTGTGGGTTGACGTTAATAGATTGGTAATCTGGCAGAATCCCTAATTTAAACAAGCATAATGAGAATCACAAACATAATCCCGATTAGTTATGATTTCATCAAGTGAGTTTTCCTTCCTCTCCTTTACTTTTACCGTGAGTTCTCCATGAAAGCTTTTTGTTTTTTTTTCAGAACGCTATGTGTTTAGGGTGAGTTGACTGAGTTAGATCCGCCCTTACTTCAATTTTCACTGCTTCTTTTGCCTTGTTTCTATGATCTATGTATGTTGAGTTAGTTGAATTTGATGTCTGGGTTTGTTTTGGTTCAGTGTTTGTTTCTTCTCTGGGATCATCTGGGATTGTTGAAAATGTTGTTTGAAAATTTGGGGTTTTTTCCAATTAAAGATCTGTGTGTTTGGGGAGTTTTGATTTGGGGTTGATATCTCTGCTGAAATGGGCTATTTGTATGCGATGTGTTTCATGTTTAGTTCTAAAATTTGGTCTGAAACTTGTGCCCAAGTGAGGCTATCTCAAATTCTCAACTACCCTTTTGATATCAAAGCATGAACTTAGTGATTTTGGGATTTAAAATATCAGCGTGGTTTGATTTTGTTAATTCAGGGTCAGAATAAAATACTGATCACGAAAGGTCATCATTTTCTCGAGCTTTTCAAGAGTTAAATTGGCCTTGTCAAAGATGCCTGCTTTGATATAAATCGTGGGAAAGGGTAGTGGTAGTTCCTACAGTCACACTTTATGTTGGCCTCGTTCATTTCTTCCAAGATTCCATCCAATCCCTCCATATCTTTCAAAGAAGAGTAGCTCATCATTAACTGATTGTAAGTACGGAGATCTGGCTTGATCTTCTTCTCCTTCAATTCATTTAGTAGCAAAGAACCCTTCTCAGGTTCATCACCTGTCATACATAAGGTCATCAGACTGTTCATAGGTCAAAAGAGTATTCGCAAAATTCAATTCTTTCATTTTCTCAAAATCTCCATGCCTTTTCTTTCAAGTTATTCTTGCAATAACAATGCAGGAGTGCTCCATAAATTAGTCTGTCCTTTGTTGATTCAGGAAGGCTAGCAAATATTTCTCTGTTGATTCTACCCCCTCTGTCTTTGATAAAAGACTAAGTGATAGCATGATAAGCAGGGAAAACATGTTCTGGCCCTTTTTCTCCAACCATTCTAGTAATTGCATTGAAAAAGATAGCTAGTTGAAAAAACTGCAAATTTACATGGCTTAAGAATCTGGCCTTGTTATCAAATAGACCCTTAGCTTGAGCACTGCGATTAGGAGTATAAGACACATTATTTTTCATTGAGTGGTGTTTATGACCATCATTATTGACCAGGATTCTACAAATGTTCTTGTTCACTTCACATACTGTTGGATTCTAAAACTAAAACATGTGTCACTCATATAATATATATCAAGTTTTGGGAGCAAAGTTATCTGTGGTTGAACATCCGACATCAGCTGGCAAAAGAGAAAGCACCTTGGTTTTCTTGTTAGTGTGCCTTCAATATCCCTCCACATTACTTAATTAAGATTAGCTACCCAGTCTGTTAATATATCGTTGTTCTCGTTTGTACAATATTCTGAATGGTTTAAGCTTTTCTATCAGTTTTTGTGTATTCTCATGCGTTAATCTGTTGTAATTGTGGAATTACTATTGTTTTGTATTTTCAAGATTATATACATATTTGTGAGCAGTGTTTTAAAGGCAATGGTAGGCATAGGCTATTGATGTAATATTTTAATAAAAAACTAAGATTAAACTTAAAACATCTTTCTAACGTTTCACATTGAAAGCCATATGCTCTGTTAATGACTTCATTTTATTGTCCATATCCATGACTTGCAGAGAGTGCATATGCAAAATATTCCTATGACTCCATATGAGCTTCCAGATGACAGGAAGTTTCTGGCTGTGCATACCTTTGTTGGATTTGTATGTAATTTCAGGGTACATATCAATATTAGAAAATCCTATAACAGCTTTAAATCCTTTTGATACAGAAGTATTACTCTGCTTGATTTATATTTTACGTTTTATTAATTATGCATGCTATATAGAAAGTGTTTTTAAAGTCATCGTAGCCATAGTCCTATGAAGTAAGCTGAAGAACCATGCTTAAAGCCTTGGCAATGCATTCAATGCCTAAAAAGTAAGACTTGCAGATCGAAAATGCCTAGATAATTTAGATTTAATTTGCTTGTCTGATGCTAACTATCTTCTCAAAATCCATTCACTAAATTTATTTTATCCTAATTAGTTATCTGTGATGTGGGGATGAAATTTGTGTCAAGACATCTAGATATCTTAGCTGCTTTCTGACAAACATTGCTTCTATTTTCTCCAACATCACAGATAAGTATTGTGAGTCAGGAGTCTGTTCTTTTTAATTGTTCTATCGAAGAGAACATTGCATATTGGTTCGAGGGCAAAGCCAGTACTAGTGATATATCTGCATTCTAGCCTGTTGATTACTCAGGTTGGTGTTGTTGATTGCTTCATCACACCTTCTACTTTTCCCTTTCTTCTAATTAATCCAATGTTTTAAAAGTGTTGAAGGTTAGGTATAAAACTTCATGTTTTTATAGAATCTCTGTGATGGGCAGGATTCTTTATTTGATTTGAATCATGGGCATGCTTCATTTTTTAGAACTATGGATTGTTGAAGTGGTAGTCAGATTATTTGGTTTTTAGATTGTTACAGAATTTCAAGTTGTTTTCTTCCATGATCAGTTTTGGTTGTTCCCCATTGATTCAATCTTTCTAAATTTCCCCCTCTTTTGATCTAATTTTGAATGAGTTTTCTGATAGTAAAGCTTCAGTCTCTCTTATTGATTATTGTACTATAGTGATTTACATTTGCATATAAAATGCTAGACATGTACCTTTATATCTCCTCTACATTTGCTGTTGAAATTCAAATTTTTTTTGCTCTTCTTCTCCATTTATCCAGTTTTCTTCCCGAACCTTATGAAATTCAAGTTTTCTCCTTCATTATACATTGTATAGTTAATGTATTGTTTTATAGGATCTTCCACTGATTGCATCTATTTACTTTTTCTTCATGTTACTTTGTAATTGTTGTGTTGTGTTTTTATTATTTTGGTTTAGATGGCTTCTTTGATTACAAGAAAAAGTAGGTTCATAATTTTTGCTGATAGTAGTTCGGTCGCCGCTCCTCCGCCCAACGTAGCTCATTCCGCCATTAATGTTCCGCTACAAGGGTTGCTTCTATTAGTACTCCACCAGCACATGGATCAAATGTTCTGGTAGTTGATCAATTTTCATCGTCTGGATTAGTTCCTCAAGTTCTCACTCGACGAAGCGCCAGACGAACAAACCATCGATCAGCGGCTCTTGAGATTGCACTCGAGACTGTAACCATGATCGGGGATGTAAACCCTCCCCCAAGGAGATGGAGAGCTCCCTAGAGGTAAAAACTTAAGTTTTCCTCATCATATTTGGCAAATTCAAATTTTTTTTTACAACAGCAAAGAAAACGGGGGCCCTGTAGACAACTAAAATCCCAAAGGATCACACGAACCACTAACACACGCATTCCCATAGTGTGGGATCCTAGTCATCGTCGCTCGCAATCGGCGAAGATTAATAGCCTGTTGGTGCATGACATCGGTGCAATCATAGCAACCATTGCCCGATGACATCCTCATCTTTGAGTGAGGTCAAGCCCGAGACGCAGGCCTAGGTGTTGGACGTGCTCACAGTAAGTTTTAGCCATTCATCTCAACCTTAAATAATTAAAATCTTTATAATGCAGAAAGTTTTGAAGGTTTTGCATGTTTATGCTTGTATTTTTACATGATTTGGTATAACTTATCTCTTTGGGCCTTAATATTCTCTAATAAATATTATTTAAAATTTCAGGTTAACTTTGAGTTTGACATGAATGATCCAAACATTCATGAATATATCGCCGGTACGTGCATGGATCGATACAGGAATTGGAAGCATGATTTCCACCGATACTTCCAAACGTTTTCTGATGTGGATAGTGCTAAGACACAACCCCCAATCGAATTGGAGCATAGGCCTGATGAGTGGGTGTGGTTGTGCGATCACTTTCAAACTCCACATTTCTAGTAAGCATTAACGTTTTATTTAATTAAAATAAACATATTTTTATATATGTAATAATGCATATGTTTAATATATATTTTGAATAATTATACAGAAAATATCTGAGGCGAACAAGGCGACCGACGTCAAAAGAAATTTTACATCACTCTGGTTCATTGCCTTCTCTTACAGGGTGGAGGAACGACGTCTAGTAAGTGAACTCATATGTTTCATTTCATTATTTTATTTTTAGTCAATACATTCAATTAAATGTTTATATTAGTTGGTTTATTATTTTAACAATGTTTTGTAGGAGGGTTCAAAATTCCCAGAAATCGACATGTTCAAGAATGTTTATGCACTACCTGGCAATGAGGTGGTCGTGAAGTTGCATGTAAGTTTTATTATTTGCATTTTTTGCATGTTGTCACTTCTATTGTTTTAAAAGTTATTAACTTTTTTAATCAAGGAAACGATGTTGGAGAGGCGGGATGCCTACATGGAGCGAGTGGCCTCGCAGCATCCTCAGGGAACTTCGTTGGAACATCTCACAATGGATGATCCTGATGCAGAATTACATATTTTGACGGAGACATTGGAATCGCTAGGTCCAAGACCCGGAAAGATTGTTCGGGGATGGGAATTAAAGCTAAAGTTCGTGAGGTCAACACCTCATCTTCAGCTTCGCAGTGGTCAGTCGGAATCATTTAATCATTACAGTCAAAAGTGGAGGAATTACAGAATGAGTTAAATGCTGCCAAAGCACGTGAGGCGGATAGGGAGGCCCTGGAGGGGGAATGACAAGCACAAGAGGCAACTAGGTGGAGTATGTTATTAGGAGCTCTCCAGCAGTCGGGGATTAATTTGTCGAGCCTCCCACTATTGTCGACAAACCATCATCAACCACCACATCCCTAAAAAATGTACTGCTGTGTTTTTTAAATTTGTAACTATACAGTACGGTTTAAAATTTTTAATTTGTAATGGATACATTATGATTTTACATTATTAATTTGTAAAGTTAATAGTATTTAAATAAATTAGCAAAACCTTTCTATGCGTGAGACGATTCAATTAATATATATTTCAAATTTAATTAAAATAAATATTTGAATTAAAAGATTTCAAAATTATTAAATAGAACTTTAAGCGACAAAAATTTTCGTCGCATAAGAATAGATCAAGCGTGTTTAGATCGAAGAAACCTGTGTGACAACATTACAGTGATCGATGAATATTATTGTCGCGTAAAGAATATCTTGCGCGATGAAAGGTTCGTCACCATTGAGTTAAGCGGACAAAGTCTAACGCGACGAAAGGAATCGTCACGATTGAGTTATGCCGACAAAGTTTAATGCAGCGAAATGGTTAATTGCGTAAATATATTTTGCACGAAGAACAATTCTATTTCTTGCGACGAAATTAGCGTCGCGCAAAACAATATTACGCGACGCACCCTTTTGCAACGATCTTTGGTGTTGTCGCGCAAAAGATTAATGTAGCGACGAAGATTTATTTTCGTCGCGCAAAGGCTTGCGAGATAAAGCTGTGGCGACAACCTTTGCGCGACTAATATTTTGTCGCCCAATATTTATGGCGACGAAATGTTGTCTATAGCGACAATTTTGACTACGTCCCTAAAGGCCTTTTTTGTAGTGCTAATGGATGTCATCTTCACCACGGGTGAGAATATTCATCAAAATCTATCCCCTCATTTTGCAAGCCTTTTACTACTAACCGAGCTTTGTGCTTCACATTCTTTCCATCACCATCCTTTTTCAATTTGTACACCCAGTTGTTTTCAAAGGTTTCTACCTTTTGGAATCTCAACTAAATCATAAGTACCATTCTCATGCAAGGAACTCATCTCTTCTTGCATAACTTTCATCCAGCCATCTTTATCTTTATGATCTAGTACTTCTTGAAAATTTTCTGGCTCACCTTTTTCTATAAGGAAAACATACTCATCATTGGGGTACCTCTTTGAAGGTTGGCGCTCTCTGATAGACCTTTTTAATTTAGTTTCTACTATTTCTTGTTGAAGGGGTTGCTCCTCATGCACAGTCTCATCTGTTTCTACATTATTATCATTAACAACTTAATTTTCTGGCATATGGTCACCAACTATATCATCTGGCATCTCTCCCCCATTTTAACATGCAACAAAGGAGGAGGAAGTGGTGTAAGATCTGCTACCTCATTATTTATTTGCTTGGGCTTTTCAATTTTCTCAAAATCTGCAATGGTATGATCTTCATAAAATACCACATCTTTGCTTCTAATAATTTTCTTATTCTTAGGATCCCATAATCTGTAGCCAAACTGCTCATCTCCATAACCAATGAAAATACATGGAGATGCCTTATCATCAAGCTTTAATCTAGTTTCCTTCGGTACATGAACAAATGCTTTATAGCCAAATACCTTCAGATGAGAGTATGAACTATCTTTCCATCTCCACACTCTTTCTGGAATGTCACCATCTAAAGGAAATGAATGAGACCTGTTGATGAGATAACAAACTATACTGGCAGCTTCAGACCATAACTCTTTTGGCAATTTAGCCATGCGAAGCATGCATCTCACCTTTTCTACAATAGTCTGGTTCATTCTTTATGCTACCCCATTATGCTGTGGAGTGTCAGGAACCGTCTTTCATGTCGTATACCAAGCTTACTACAATAAGATTTAAATTCTTTTGATGTGTACTCGCCACCATTATCACTGCGGAGACACTTCAAAACTCTACTTGTTTCTCTTTCAACCTTAGCATGAAACTGCTGGAATTGCTGAAAAACCTGGTCCTTAGATCTGAAAATATATCCACACATTTCTTGATGCATCATCAATAGATGTCAAGAAATATCTACTACCACCAAGAGATTCTACTTCAATGGGGCCACAAACATTAGTGTAACCAAATCTAACAAGCCATATTTTCTTTTTGATGATCTACCAAATGCAACTCTATGATGTTTACCAAATAAACAATAATCACAGGGGTTAAGAGAAGTACCTTTCAAGGAGTGAATTAATTTCTTCTTTCTAAGAGTTGCATACCTTTTTCACTCATGTGTGCAAGTTGCCTATGCCACAAGTTTGTAGAAAAACCATCTTCAGCTGCATTCAAACCAGTCTTACACAATTTCACCTGAGTCTTGTATAGTGTGCAACACGTCTTACCCTTTGCCACAATAAGTGAACCTTTGGTAAGCTTCCATGCACCATTACCAAAATAATTAATATACCCTTGTTTATTCAAACAAGTCCAGAAATTAGGTTTAGACGAAGATCAGAAACATGACGTACATCTTTCAAAGTCAATGTGCACCCCGTATTAGTTTGGACACACACATCACCTATTTCCACTATTTTAGAGTTGCTAGTGTTTCCCATTTTCACATTGCCAAAATCTCCTGCTCTATAGGTAGTGAAATAGTCTTTCCTTGGGATTGCATGATAAGATGCACCAGTGTCAATAATTCTTTCGCTTCCTTCATTTTCAACATGCAAACATTCACCTTCGCCATACAAAAAGAGCCACGGGTTCATCAGTAACAACACCTGTAGCTTTTTTACTATCATCATTCTTCACTTTTCCCTCTTTCAAATCTCTTTTGTAACTATAACATTGTTTTTTGACATGGCCCGATTTACCACAATAATGACACTTAAAACTTCTATCTCTAGACTTTGATCTCCCTCTTGACTTATCACGGTTCTTATCATAACCATGATATTTCTTATATTTTTCTCTCCCCCTATTTTCAGCCACAAGTGTTTGGGAATGATCAGTACCGGCAGACTTCCTTCTAGTCTCTTCATTAAATAAACTACTTGTAACCAACTCCATGGTAAGTTGTCCATTTGGTGACAAATTACTAACCGACACCACCAATGTTTATCAACTTTCTGGTAATGAGCTAAGAAGTAATAGTGCTTGCATTTCATCATCTAACACTATCTTCATGTTGGACAACTGATTCACCACACTTTGCACCTCATTCAAGTGCTCAACAATAGAACTACCTTACTTGAATTTCAACTTCACGAACTTCCTGATCAAGAATGCATTGTTTTAGCAGTTTTCCTTTTATATAAATTTTGGAGTTTGGTCCAAAGAGCATGTGCAGATGACTTAGCTGACACATGATGAAATACCGAATCATCTAACCATTGCCTAATGTGACCAATAACTTTTTCTGTTTAATTTCTTCCACTTTTTTTCTGACATATCATTGAGTTTAGCTGCATCTCCCTGGAGGGTACAAACCCTTACAGTATAATATGTCTTCCATCTTGGCTTTTCAAATAACATAGTTTGAGTCATTAAGGCTAATCATCCTTGTATTGTTGTTATTCTCCATGTCAACTCTCTTAATTGGCAATCTCCCAACAATTGTTCTGATACCACTTTGTTGGGACAAATACCAATAAAACAATACCAAGAAAATAATCTAAAACAATAATAAATGAGACACCAAGATTTATGTGGAAAACCTTTCAATGTGAAGGAAAAAATCACGGGCCAAATCCGAAGAATCCACTAATCAAATAAGAATAAGTACAATAACTTCTCAAGCTTTTTGCCCAAAGCTTGAGTAATACAAGAAGTAAATAATACGGGTTACCTCACAGCAAATTAACCCAAAAGCTCCTTCAACTTCTTCTACTAAATCAATCGACAAAACTAAGTCGATATTGCAGCCATGCGTCACACTTTGTCCCACAAAATTGCGCCCAAAGAATCAGACACAAAGTCACCGTCCACGCGCACACAGCCGCACCAAACACCAAAGAGAATACTATGTTCTCTGTTGCTTATTCACGCAACAGATTATCTAAAAATACTATATTTATAAAACTCTGTATTATGCACCTATTTATACTTGTTTGCAGCCACCCAAATAAAACCTTGTTTTTATTTAATTAACCAACTGCCAAATAAAACTTTGTTTCTATATTCAAATAGTACTTTGTTTCTATTTAATTAACACATCCTCTAAAACTTTGTTTCTATTTATTTCTGTTTTTGTTTTTTATTGAAATTTTTTTCCTTATTCAATCAAACTTGAAATTATGTTTGATTACTTACCAAAGTTGAATCCACCCACATGGAGTGGATTCAATGGCATGACAGCTCAACGGTTAGAGCTTGGCGGATGGTACCACTAAGTCATGGATTCAAACCCAGCTTGCAGCATCTTTATGGGTTCTGGGATCCTATAAAAACCCTGCTTGCCTCTCAAAAAAAAAAAAAGTTTAATCCACCCTAATGGGCTAAAAGAGGCCTCCCCTGGATTTCCAGAAAATAAAGACAGTGCTAATCTTAATTCAAGCCTGTTATTATGCCCATGCGACCCCGCAACATCAACCACTACGACTTTGCATTGCAAACAAAGCACGATTTCTAATTTATAGTGAGAGACAATGCACCTTGTTTGGAATTGCAGAGTCCAAACACATCAAAAGGCTGGTCCCTGGATTAATTGATCTGAGAGCTATCCTTTATTCGCGATATATCTCACAACTCATAAGCTCACGTCCAACTAACCAATACTTTGATATTCATGATACAGAGGCTAAGTGGAAATCGTACAGGTTATATCTGACAATAGGATGCAGTGGTAAAATGTTCCTGCACAGTTGAATCATTAATTGGATGCCATCAACGTTCACTGCCTATAGTATGCTTTCTCTGCCAGTTATTTGCCGATGAAGAACATGTGCAGAAATCAGGATGTTAGATTATATACATGGTCTACTTTAACTAACTCAACAGAGTTATTGCTAAGCCTCTTTGCTACCATATACAACTTTGGGGGCAAAATGATACAAAAACAACAAAAAACTAGGGACTATACAAAATTGGATGTCTCCTATGAATATAGCAACTAAAAGGATCCCATGGTACTTTCGTGCAAGTGGCATGTGGCTAAGACAGATCTGAGTGGCTTGAAGTGGTGATGTTACGGGAAACATGGGAGTGGGGCAAGCCTGAGCTCCACTGTGATTGTTTTTTGCCAATGAAAGCTTGGGTTGCTCCTCCATTATGTGAAGCAGCATCTTTGAATGATCCAAAACCACTAAACTGTCCGATTTGAGGAAATTCAGGCTGTTGCTGCATACTCGCCATCCGCCCATCCTACCAAAATTTGTACACAGATTAGTAACACAACACAATTGCCATGATCACACATAAGTTTACGATCAATTGTCTGAATCACATCTAGAAAAGGTAATACCATCTTTCACCCCATAGTTCGAATATCCATATTGTCAATTGGCTAATACCATTAAATGCAAATAATTTTTTTGTTATACCTTCCGCTGGTGCTCATTATCTTCATGAAATGGTGAAACTGAGACGGCGTCTTTATATTGAGAATACTGAGTTCTTATCTGGGATATGAATTGTGAACATCTCGAGCAAGTTCTGGAGGGAACAAAACAATGCCCCCGATCTGCCAAGTGCCCAGTGCCCATGACTTCTCGTCCCTAGATGCGCCGATGATGAATGATTATGAGACATCATGAAATAGGAGCTGTGGTGCTCTTCCCTACAAAGGGTATGAGCAGAACCCCACTCACCTGTGAAACTAGATCTAGAATTAACATCTTGCAGTTGAAACATGCAAGATCTTGAGGAGTACGACTGTCCATAACTGGGAGAAGACCAGAAAGGTGATAATCTCCCACAATCTAGGCTGTCCAACTGTTTACTTGGCTGCACTTGTTGTGGTGTCATCGACCAATCTTCAATTGTTATTCCTTGATTGGTAGCAGCCTCTGTGATCTGATTCTGATCAAGTCCCAAACCCATGATCAATTTCCACATGTTCCTCTGAGCTTCCCGTTGGTTGTGAATGATTTGATCTCTCATAGCCATTTCAAATTGGAGTTCAGTATTAGCCATTCCCTACATCAGTTGCAGTTAAGAATAGTCAGTATGGACAGAAAGGATCTAGTCTGAATCAAAACTTCCCCACCAACTAACACTCCTATACTAAGCAGGAAGAGTAACAACTTTAATTTGGGTTACCGAGATGAGTGCATGAAAAAAAGGCAGTAAATAGCTCTGTTCTACTCCAGGGAAAAATACCTAAAACTCAAACCACTACTATGGGTCTTGGTGGAGTTATTTTCGTAAAATTGACATTGCCACAGTTCCAGATAATGATAGATCCAACATCCTTAAAACAAAATAGTGTGATGACTAATATGCTAGTCTGTTTCACCATATTAAATTTGCGTGAAACACAATCAATGGTTTCACCCAATCAATTTTTTTTTTTTAACCAGGGTATACTGACAGGTGATCCCTTTTGGGTCTAACTATGAGTCAAGTTACTAAAGGACATGTCATTGTGACTTCAACAGTATTCAGTTACTTTTCATCCAAACGGTTCAGGCTAGTTACACACGCATAGCAAACACCAATGTCATTGATGAAGACAGTTGAAGGTAATTGTATTTTCAATCCCATTTTGTGCAAGGATGCACTCAAAATGACAATGACGCAAAATAATTTCCTGTGGCAATATGAGAACACCGCACCATACCTTTCTAGCATGTTAAGAAAAGTTAGAGATGTGATATAGTAGGGATTACTATAACGCATATTAATTTAATGAAACAAATTTATTATTAAAGAGTGATTAATGAGGCTCTATTTTACTACCAAAACAGTATGGTCAAATTTTGGCCTAGCAAGAACACTTTGAATCAGATCTACACGTTAGAGATTTTAGTTATGCAACTTCAACACAATTATAAAAAATAACAACTAATAATGATAACATTGTTAATATAAATAAAATAAAAAATTTTAAAAATCACGGTTAAGCCTTGCTGGCATATATCCTTTGGTATACAAAAGTGGAGGTATTTTGTTTCATGAAACTTACCAATAATCTGTACTGGCTGAGGATACGCAAGTATTTTTTTCCATTATTACTAATGGCTTCCTCTATCATTTCCTGAAGCTGGCATCGTTGTTTTCATTATCTTCAATTTCCTACAGCAGATGGTATGGTTGGATGAACAACAACTCAAATTCTTCGATAGGCATCAACTGACAAAATTAAGAGAAAAATGTACCTTTTTGATAACAAGCACCGGTTTCATCATTGTCACGGATGCTGTCAAGAATGACCTGCCTCCTTGATCTTAAAGCTTGTAAAACAGCCCCATCCTTCTCAATAGCCTAAAGACGATCAATAAAAAAAAATTACATCATTGTCTTCAAATTACAATAGATTACGGAAAATATACAACCATAAATTCCCCAATATCGTTTGAATTTCAGTAAGTATCCCATCGCAGATGAGTGAATGACCAATCCCCAACTTGCCAGGTCTAACTTCACTTGAACTTATTATGGTTCATGACTAGAACCAAATCTAAGTGTGGAAACAGAGGACGATCATTTATTTATGGAATATTGATGTAGATTGCAATAAAACAAACAAGAAGTTTCACTACAATCTCAAGAAATAGAAATCACTAACCTTGTCTTTTGCAATTGCATCATCAAGCTGCTGCAAATCAATGCGGTTACGTAGGTTTGTTTCTTCAAGCTCGAACAAAGCTTTTTGTAGATTTTTCTTTCCTGAAACATTTTCACTGTATTCTTGGCTCAAGACGTTTAGCCATGAAAGTTCATCGTCTGCTGCTTTTTCAACAGGTTTTACACTTAACTTTGACTCCTTATCTGCTAGTTCTTTCTTCAGTCGACATACTTCAATCTGTATATTCAGATTTACAAGATATCTATCATAACTTTTACAGTTTCGTAAATATAAAGCAAGAGAAATTATCCTTTGAATAATCACCTGAA